>OZ007524.1:2473364-2706249 GCA_963931895.1 Eupithecia pulchellata | reverse complement strand
AAATCCTTAAAACAGAAACAAAGTACTACATGGATTGTTGCAGAGCCACCGCGGTTCCTCCCCCGCGATCCGCACGTTCGCCCCGGACGGGCGCACGCTCGAGGCCGGCGCCGGAGCCCCGCGCTCGCCCTCCCCCCTGCGCGCCGCCTCGCTGGACGTCCGCGCGGCGCCGCTGATGCACGGCTCCTTGGCTTCACTCGCTGACTCACCGTCTTCGCCGAGGAACGTACCCCCAAGGTGTCTGTCCCCTCTACTGATGCCTCCGAGGTAACTAATTCTTGACATCAATTTTTTTTATGCACGGCTCCTTGGCGTCTCTCGCAGATTCACCGTCTTTGCCGAGGAATGTTCCACGCGGTGTCTGTCCCCTCTACTGATGCCTCCGAGGTAACTAATTCTTGACGTCAATTTTTTTTATGCACGGCTCCTTGGCGTCTCTCGCAGATTCACCGTCTTTGCCGAGGAATGTTCCACGCGGTGTCTGTCCCCTCTACTGATGCCTCCGAGGTAACTAATTCTTGACATCCATAGATACGAAACTGAGTGTACGACGATGCGGCACTAATTAGTATCTATATTATCTTAATTGCATAACAATAGATGTTTTTCGTCGACGCAGCAACGGGAATATTCCAGATTTTTTTAGCATGGGGAATAATCCAATTTAATTTTTAATTTGTACCTAATGTAAACATTGTTTTTTTTTAACTTTTGTATTATTTTATTTTGTACACAATCTACGACGCACTGAATATTTTATCTGTTTTTCCATCCGATACAGACCGTAACGGCAATTTTGATTATGAATGTTAGCGGGTTAACTACTAACCTAGTTTGTGTTGGCAGAACACGTAACGTTTCATCCCTAACGAGTTCACGTCATCAGGATGAGTGCGGCTTACCTCCGCCCGTATTTCACATTTCAGATTCAATAACTTTATTTCTTTAGGCTTACAAAATAAGCACTCAGACAAGTCAAATTTCATACACTAGATTATTATAAAATAAGAAATAAGGTGCTATTGATTTTCTCTTCATGTGAAGGTAACACATTCACGATAACGCTATCCAATAATGTAAGCAATCAATATACTTAGTTTTTCTTACAAGTTCAGATTGCTTCTATGCGCACTGCTACACACATACATAAACTATGAAAATGTTATACAGAAAAGGTCAATATTAGTTACAATAGAAAATACCACGAAAATAAATAAACGTACGCCTATAATGTAGCAGAGAATGTACGAAACTTTTATTCCGACTACGATAGTCGCCTTTTTATTCCAAAATCGTCGGGAACACATTTTACTATCTTCCTGCAGTGGGCTACGCATATTGCGTCATGCATGGCTTCCTCTTGGAGGATCAGATCTTCCCGGTACAGGATATTGAAAACCTGTTAATAAAGTGGCCGGGATTATTTGATATTGGATCTAAAAAACCTGGGTATATTTTAATCCGAGCTAGCGGTCAACCTCAGCACGGATGTAACGATTTTTCAAAATTTATAAATTATTAAACATACACAACACACTTTGGGTTTCGTTATTGCTTTCATACATGAACTTTTTTGAAAATATAGCCTATGATCATCAAGGATGATCTATGAAGCTGTATTTCTGAGAAGATGGAATAGAAAATATTTTCTTTGAAATGGCGTTTTGCGAAAGCGTTTTGTTTCACATTGTTTTTTTAGTAGCTAGCTAAATATCGTTTTAGAAATGACTACGTAGTATATTACAAATCAAACGTACGCACAATATAAGAAATCTTTAATATTTAGGTACAAGGCCGTTTAACCTTCCTCAAAGTAACATACTGTCTAATCTATTCTATACTAATAATATATAGACGACAGATTTGAAAAATTCTTTGACTATTAGGATTCTGCACTATCCCTGAACATAGGCTATTTACTAATAAGCAAGGGCTCCTTATGAAAACTTCAATAATGCAACCCAACGTGTACCTATGTGTGTGTGTGTGTGTGTGTGTGTGTGTGTGTGTGTGTGTACGGACGTATTGTATATTAGAATTAAAGTTAGTTAAGTAAGTAAGAGCTCACTTTTTCACAAGTTTATTGAAATCACGTAAAACATTATGTAGTAAACTATCCGTCTTTATCGCGTCGCCGTCATTAGAGCACTAGTTACTAAGGGCGTAAATATGCCGATTCAGTAAATTAGGTACCTGGTACGTCTTCGTACGTACGTGTGTATAACAATAATTAATATTTGTAACATAACCGTGCAAAGTCCGGGCCCTTTAATAGCTAGGGGTGAAGAAAGCAAGTAACCTTTTCTCGATCTGTGAATATTCAACATGCGAAAGAGGATTCAAAATGGCGCTCATAATAAATTCAATGAACAGTCCCAATTTCGCTGGATCTGTACATCTTGCTACTCAATCCCTGTAAAATTGCGAATCATTGCATGCGGAGATTTATCCCGATATTGATGTTGATACAACATGGTAAAATGTACCTATGTATGATCTGCATAATATTTGTTTCGAGTGGCTTGGTCATTTGCTATCTATATCTATCTATACTATCTATATCTATACTAATATTATAAGGAGGAAAGATTTGATTGTTTCTTTGTTTGATTGTTTGTTTGAATTGAATAGGCTCAGAAACTACTGGACCGATTTGAAAAATTCTTTCACCATTAGAATCCTAAATTTTCCGTGATGAACATAGGCTATATAATATTTTCAAAAAAGTTAGGGAACCGCATGAAAAATTCAATAATTGAACCGTGCGCTGTATATTCAACCTCTTTTTCTATTATGGCGCGTCAGAATAGAAAAAGAGGTTGCGCACTGTGCTTGCTTTTTCTCTACGGCCAGTGTCAGTTATGGAGTGTCGAGTCAATGTCAAAAATCCCAATGCTGTTAGAAAAAGTAAGGGATCCGTATGAAAACTGTGAAACCCATCGTGTTATCTATACTATAATATTATAAAGAGGAAAGATTTGATTGTTTGTTTGTTTGTTTGTTTGTTTGTTTGTTTGTTTGTTTGAATTGAATAGGCTCCGAAACTACTGGACCGAGTTAAAAAATTCTTTCACCATTAGAATCATTAATTTTCCGCGATGAACATAGGCTTATATAATATTTTCAAAAAATTTAGGGATCCGCATAAAAAATTCAATAATTGAACCGTGGGCTGTATATTCAACCTCTTTTTCTATTATGGCGCGTCAGAATAGAAAAAGAGGTTGTATAGCGCGCGGTGCTTGCTTTTTCTCTACGGCCAGTGTCAGTTTTGGAATGTCGAGTCAATGTCAAAAACCCCAATGCTGTTAAAAAAAGTAAAGATCCGTATGAAAACTGTAAAACCCATCGTTTTAGTGTGTATAATTTCTGAAATTTTTGTTTAATACCCGTGCGAAGCCGGGGCGGGCCGCTAGTTGTGTATAATTTCTGAAATTTTTGTTTAATACCCGTGCGAAGCCGGGGCGGGCCGCTAGTGTATAATAAAAACAGTCATCTAGCACCCACAACACAAGCACTGATTTACTTGGGGCTAGGCGATTAAATAATGTCAGTCATCTAGTACCCATAATAACACATGAGGAAGGAAAGTATTCAGAGTAGCCAATTAAAGTTGTAAATTACTAACTACAAAGTAGTAAGTTACCTCCGTCCTCAATTTAAATGTTGCTTTGTAGTAAATAATGCTGGTGAATCCACACCATCTTCTTTATCATACTATTTAATATCTATTAAGCAAATGAGAATACTTTATGGATTCTCGAAACCTTGTCGTAGACACTGCAACTTCGTAGACAAAGCTACGGCGTAGACTCAGCCAGGTCGTTGTAAAGCTACGGCATAGATAGACTGAGCCACGTCGCGACGTGGCTCAGTCTATGCTACAACGACGCGTCGTTGTAAAGCTACGGCGTAGTCACAGCTACGTCATTGACAAATCTACGGTGTAGACACAGCTACCTCATTAACAAAGCTACGGCGTAGACAGAGCTACATCTTTGTAAAGCTACGGTGTAGACAAAGTTGCCGCATTATGACATGATGAATCTTATAGTCAAACCTACGTCATACGTTGACAAAGCTACAGCATACAACATTTCGAAAGTACTTAAACTCATACTGATCAATTTCGCTCATTTTACAAGCTTGTTCGATATTACTCATCAACAAAAATAATGCAATAATTTAAATAACATTGAAAATAAAAAACAAAAGAAACACATTATTTAAAAGTCCAAGAACTGTTTGAAATTCGGACGTTTCCCCAAATAGCTATGTCGTCGTGACGACTCGGAAAATATTAAAGAGACCCTTCAGGCAACCTCCCGAAGGGGACTTAAGGTCAGGTACTTGAATAAGTAAAACCATTCACATAAAGATAGTGAAGTTCAAGATGCCCCTGAATATTTATTATCCGGCCTCTGGGCCCCTCTTAGTTGAAAATTTAATATTGCTTTATATTATCGGTGTAACACCAAAATAAGTGTCAAAGGTCAAGTTAGGAAGTACGGAATACGTACTAACAATGGCGTTTACCATTATACATACCTGGCAGGCTCCAACTCTCGTTATTAGATCCATTTTGGTTAAATAAAATTTGATTTTTATATGTAACGGCTTCCTATCTTCATTTATTGAAATTTTCTGGTTTTGAAATAGTTCTGTATTAGATATTAGCGGTCCGCCCCGCCTTCGCACGGGTTTTTGACACATTGGGTTACAATATTGAAGTCTTCATACGGAACCCTAACTTTTTTGAAAATATCCTAGGTATGTTCATCAGGGGTGTTGTAGGATTCTAATGGTAAAATAATTATTTAAATCGATCCAATAGAGTCGGAGCCTATTCAATTCAAACAAACAAACAATCAAATCTTTCCTCTTTATAATATTAGTATAAATATAGATTTACAGATTGACAACGTAACAGAAAGTTCGTCTAACAATAAACGACGTAGGTACATTTTCCTTTAAACCATCGTACCTAGTTTGACGTATTCATTATGAATAAGTGTGTTAACTCCGAACATAGTTTGTTTTCGTTCATCTAGTCCGTGTTAATAAATAATTCAGTTAGTGTATAGGTACTTCGTGTCAACGTTAGAAGCTATTGAGCGAGGTGTTATCGGCGCGTTCGTTCGGCCCTCGATAAATGGATTATTACTAGAGATGAGACGGATGCGGTTTGGCCGGATGACGGATGACCGGCAAGCTTGGCAGATTATTAGATCGCTTTTAGTTATAAGGCCGCCGATTGTACCACATTAGATTTAAGTAGTAGTTACTGTTTGTTTTGTATACTGTTTTATAAAGTTCAGTAAGATATTATCTAATCTATTAGTCTTACTGAAGTTATAAGTATAACGGTGTGTATTTTTATGCAAATAAAAGATTTATTTATAAATAAATAATGCTGAACACTCCACACAGCATCACCGTACTTAACAAGTACTAGATGACTGATATATTTAATACAATATATCTATTGCATAGATATATATTTTTTATTACACATAGAAAACGACCAGAACACCCTCAACAAATATCTGTAGATCATAACATACATTTGTCCCGAGGCGGGAATCGAACGAGCAAACTCCTGAGTTGACTCAGGAGTTTGCTCGCCTGGACATTATATATATTTTCTCAGGTACGTTCGAGGACCGTATCGACTCTTTTGATGCAATATGGCGCAAAAGATAGGATTAACGCTCCTCGTAATTCGCAGGAGCAGTAAAAGTATCCTGAATGAGTTATCCATCAAATTCGAGTCCTTTGTTGTATTATACCCTACATTAGAGAACGAAATCCTTGTTTAATATTAAATACTAACTCCCTAGCACTAATTGTACTAACAAAATAGACCAAAAGTTGCTGTCTGAATAAAGATTATTTTTTTTACTTTTACTTTTTTATTTCCGATACAATGTTCATCCCTACGCCTCAGTATTTAAGAATTGAGAAAAACAACTTAAGAGCAAAGGATTTGCCGCTAGCAGATGTAATAATAAAAATAACCTAAAACAACCAGCGCTGATCAGCGCTTTCTCGTGGTTTAGCACAAAGCTGAGTTTGACCCTTTTTGGCCGACAGGGGCAGCACAGACGCTAATTGTATTACCTAAGTCATAACTTGTTTATATATATTTTTTCTTCTTTGTATGTTATATGTTTTGATGTACTACCTGTTGATCTTTCTTTCTTTCTTTCTAAAAACAGTAAGAAAAACTAAGTATCAATATATAATAGCTTCATTAAAAAATTCCAGGCGGATAGACAGAAGCAACTCCCTAGTGGAAAGCAGCAGTGGCGTGGGCCCCCTCAGCCCGGGGGCTAACGCCGCCGCCGTCAGCGCCCTGGGGGCCCTGCAGCCAGACCTGTACACGAAGAGAGAGGCCCCGCTGGTGATCGAGCTCGAAGGCATGGGCCCCTCACTGGGACGCATCCACTTGAGACTGAAGTACGACTTTGATCGGTCTGACCTGGAAGTGCATCTTATTGAAGGTTAGTATTGATTCAGATTCAATATCTTTATTTCTTTAGGCTTACAAAATAAGCACTTACATTTACATAGACAAGTCAAATTTCATATGGATAATTATTTTAAAAAAAAATTGTTATTGATTTCTCTTCACTTTAATTTTTCGTCCACTAGTGGAAGAAGATTGACAAACACTACCCTATTGCCCAACAACCGACCTTTACTCGAAAAGGGAAAGCCCCGTTGTTCTGGTCATCGAGCTAGGCGCATGCAGCCTTGAAATGTATCCTGTAGGTCTCATACTATTTTATTTTGCACAATGACCCAGCAAAAATAATACGAATGATATACTCCGAATACATCTCAATCGACAAGCTGGATCCGCCATATACTACAGACAGTATTTCGTTACTATACACACACGTAACTCTATAAAACTGACTGTTCCAGCTCACGACCTGGCCGGCTACGAGGCTGGTGGGTTCAACGACCCGTACGTCCGTGTGACCCTGACACCGGAAGTGGATACGCGCGTGCGACAGACGCCGGTCCACAGGAACGAGGCGAATCCGTTCTTCGACCAGCACTTCAAGTTCCCCGTCTCCCACGACGAGCTCGCTGATAAGACTCTGCTATTGCAGGTGTTTGATTATGACAGGTTAGTTGCTGGATGCCTTGCTGAGACTTAAGTCTCGATCCACGCCGCAAGGTTGCTTGTCTCTCAATCTTTTAAAGGATACTTTGGAGAATGCTCACAGGAACTATATGATCTGATCCCACCATCCCCCTTCCACTCTAGGAAAAGCAGGCGCACGACGCTATACCGACCGTCCTACTTGGTGGAGATTAGATTGCCGTGTGGTGCCGGCATAGAATTTCACCACCCCAACTCTTCCCGTGGGTGTCGTAAGAGGCGACTAAGGGAAACACACCGGGGGGCGGGCAGCAGCGCCTTCTGCAGAACAACTACACCGAACTGCGATCCCCAACCCGCATGCCCAGCGTGGGGATTATGGGCAATAACCCCCAAATAATGATGCCATCTATGGCGCTCATTAGGGGAGGCCTATGTCCAGCAGTGAACTATTATAGGCTGGTGATGATGATGATGTGATGAACTCTTCCCGTGGGTGTCGTAAGAGGCAACTAAGGGACACACACCGGGGGTCAGGCAGCAGCGCCCTCTGCAGAACATATCTACCGAACTGCGATCCCCAGCCCACATGCGTGGGGATTATGGGCAATAACCCCCAAACGATAAATAACGCCATCTATGTCGCTCATTAGGGAAGGCCTATGTCCAGCAGTGAACTATCATAGGCTGATGTTGTTGGTGAGACTAAAGTCCACCCTACTTGGTGTATTAGGTACTTATAACTCAAAAACCTTATCTGGAATTTTCCAGATTCTCTCGCAACGAAGTGATGGGATCCGCTAAAGTGCCTCTCTCCAAAGTGGAAGTGGCGGGCGGAGCCGAAGTGTGGGCCGAGCTCTCCCGAGAGCGGCGCCCGCCGGAGGAGCTGCAAGAACTACTGCTGTCTCTCTCTTACCTGCCGTCCGCCGAGCGGCTCACTGTCGTCGTGCTGAAGGCTAGGAATTTGCTGCCGCCTCAGGAAGGGAAGGAGCCTCTAGGTAGTACATTTACGCAAAAATGTTGTAACCACAATAAACTATTTATTTGTACCTACTAAAATAATTAAAATTACCACGACACCATAGAAACTATATCAACATACTTATAAAATACATTAAAGATACAAAATGGCCTCGACTCAGGATAGCTACAGCCATTGAGGGACTGGGTATTCAACACGTGACAAAATGTTCAACGGTTGTTTGCAGGGGTCAATATGTCTTTGCGGACTGTGTGGCCAAAAGTATGAACGTCAAGTCAACATGCTATTACGATACTGATCTTCCGTCGAAACCATTGCGTTACGTCACGTACCTACTCGAATCAATAAAAGAAAAGATACCGAAAAGAAAGAAAAGTCCAGTAGGTATATGTACATTATAAATAAAGCTAACGGTAAATATCCTACGATAGACAACGTAACTTAATTTAAAACTATAATGACGATTTCGAACTACGTAATTGCATTGTACCTACTCGTTACATAATCATAAAAAAAACTCGAACTAAATTTATTCGACTTGATCTACCCAAGTCGCTTTTAGGTGATTGATCATCGACCTAACCCTGTTTATTTATTTTATACTGAACGCGATACAGTTTTATACATTTAGCGTCAGTACCGTTGCATTATGTTTTAATTTTAAATTATGTAGGTACATGGTATCAAATATTTACTATTTTGATTTTGTTTACAGATGTGTTCGTGAAAGTGTATTTACTAGTGAATGGTAAGCGAGTCAAGAAGAAGAAGACCAATCGCAAGGAACTCAACAACCCCGTGTGGAACGAGGCTCTTTCTTTCAGCCTCCCCTCTGCACATCTTCAAGAAGCTTCTATTGAAGTAAGTTAACTTATCACTAAACGTGACGACCTTTGACCCCGCGTAAGTTTGTAAGTATGGATGTTTGTTACTCTTTCAACAGATTTTAATGAAACATGGTACACAGATAGTTTATGACCACCCCAACTCTTCCCGTAGGTGTCGTAAGAGGCGACTAGGGGAAACACAGCGGGGGGCGGGCAGCATCGTCCTCTGCAGAACAACTCCACCGAACCGCGATCCCCAACCCGCTCATTAAGGAGGTCTATTTCCTGCAGCGGACTATTATAGACTGGTGATGATGTCGCACGTATAAAAATAAAGAGAAGTAATTCAAAAAACACGTTTTTTGGGAAAACGCTTTCAAAGTTTTGTAACTCGGAGTATGTTTAGTAAATTAGGAATAAATACTTTCTCCGTGTGGATATTTTTATTTTTTTCTTACTATGGGATATTATATAAATTTATTTTTAATATTAAGCAAGAAAATCAATAATATAATAAATAGTTTTTTAATTACAAGGCTTTAAAAAAAATATTGCTGACTTACTTCTGTTTATGATAAATAACTGTCATATTATTCAAATTATTACAGGATGTATATATTAATGATGCTGTTTTATTTTAAATTATATTTAAATTTCTAGGAATATTGCGAATAACTTCTTTTTATTATTAATGAATAAAAGTTTAGAATCTTGTATGTCATAATATTTCTATTTTATATTGAACTGTATGCTCTACGAGATAGATGTTTTACTAATAAAATGATACACAACACGAATTATAAATGAATTATGGAGTTTTATACTTACAAATAATAATAAAAACACGGCAGAGAAAACTTTGTACCTTTTTAACAAGAGTAGTTTCATAAGAACTTATAACTAAATCACAATAATAAGTTAATCTTTTATCAAAAGACAACTAGGTAACTTATGTAAGGCCCCGTATTATGAAAGCTTGGTCAGTCTTCAATCTGTGCTTGAGTAACGATTTATTATGGCATAAGCGTACCTCAAACATAGATCAGATCGATCACAGAGCAAGCCTTCATAATACGTGCCTTAGACCTATGAGATCACAAAATACGACGTGTCAATACACCCTACTGTAAAACTCATTCTTTGAGATAGCTGGCAGCATTATTTCTATATCTGATATATTTTTCATCTTCTTCCTTATATTTCTAACGTTCACCTCTTCTAATTCTAATTCTAAGTGGGGGAACTAAGATCTGCAGTGACATCTCGCGTCGGAGTGTTTTGTGCATTATCCCCCTGCCTAACCCGGCCCTAACTAGCCCAGGTCCTTGAAGTACCGGAGCAGGACTTTTGAAGATTTACAGCTTTGTTTTAGCTTTTCTTGAGGTGTCGACGGGTTTGATGACTCTATACGGGTTGACGACCACTGTGGTGCGGTGGGCGAAGGTCCGCCTGCGACGCAGGAGGTTGCGGGTTCGATTTCCGCCTCGGGACAAATATTTGTACGATCCGCAGATATTTGTTCAGGGGTTCTGGTTGTTTTCTATGTATAATAAAAAAATATCTATCTATTTAATAATATTGAATTATGTATATCAATGATGCTGTGTCGATGCTGTGTCGCTGGCTCGATGATGCTGTGTGGATTGTCCAGCATTATTTATATTTATAATTTATTTATAAGAGTCTTCAATCCCGTTTTCCGTCTGGCCTCCTCTGTGGCCGTGCAATGTATCAACACGTGTTCCTCAGTTTCCTCTTCCTGGAAGCAGCGACGGCACAGGCTGCTGTCTGTGGCACCAGGTGGTGATGGTTTAGTTCACAGTGACCTGTGATGACGCCTATCATTAATTTTAGATCTTCGCGGCTCATCTTGAGCATCGTATTTGTGGTCTTCCTATCTATGGAGAGGAATATTGATTTAATGTGCTTGCAGTCTTTTCGACGCTCCCATATTTTTTAAAGTTCTTTTTCAGAGTTTAGTTTTAGTCTATTTTTTACTTCTGCTGTGGGCGGGTTTGAGACCGATGTCCTGTTTTGTTGGGTTCGTTCTTGCTCCTTCCTTTGCTAGTCTGTCTGCATTTATGTTACCTGTACAAGAGCGTCTATCTATCCATTCTATGATTCGCTGACTTTGCCTTGTTATGGTGGTTTCAATGGTTCCGATTAGCCGCCAGTTGGATCCCCATTGTTTCAGCCTGGTTGGGATTTTGAAAGCCCTGATTCTGAACAAAAGTAGCCGCAGCCGGCTCCTGTTTTGGTTTTGGCCCCATCAGTGTAGATGTGATATGTAGTGACGTCATGTGAGGTGATCGCTAATGCGTTCTGTTCGTGTTATTTCGTAGTTCTTACCGGTTAAGTAGGTAGACGCTATTCTATCAGTACCGTTTACCGCCTCTGGAATTGCCGCAGTTGCTTTGTTTAATATTCTGCAGTGGTTTATTAGACTTGAATCACCTTTCCACTGATTTGTTGATTTTATTCTAAGAGACGCTGCCATTGCTTCTTGCTTTATGTGAACGTGCAAGGGCGTTAGTCCTAAGATTATGTCTAGTGCTGCTGGGGGCATGGGGTTGATTTCCTACATCCGCAGATGAGAGTGCGTGCTAGTCTTTGAACTTGCTGTAGGTAGTTTGTTGATGATTGTGACTAAGTTTGTTCTCGGCCACCAAACTATAGCCCCGTAGGTTAGCACTGGGCGGACCATGACTGTATAGAGCCACAGACACAGCTTGGGCCTGAGGCCCCAATCCACCTACGGCTCGCGTGCATTGCCATAGGATATTAGTGGCTTTTGTCATAACATAGCCAAGTTGTTTTCCCCATAGTAGTTTACTGTCTAGCCATATGCCGAGGTATTTAACATCCTTGCTTAGTGGCAGTTTTGTACCTAGCAGTGAGGGTAGTTCTAGTATTAGTAGTTTAGTTTCGAGTAAACAGTAGGTACCATTTCTGTCTTGTTGGGATTAACTGACAGACTGTGTTTGGTACACCACGTTTCCACTTTTCGTAGAGCTTTCTGCATCTTTCTTTTCGCACAGAGTTGTCTCGAAAAGGCCCGATCTCATGATTGCCAGGTCATCTGCATATGCAATAGTGAAAGTTCCATCTACATTCAGAGAGTCCAGGAGTTCGTTTGCAACCAATATCCACAGAAGTTGTGAAAGGACCTCGCCCTGTGGACGTCCGTTGCCCCGTTCACCTCTTTCATATCATTATTTTTATTACTGTATTCTTCCGTTGAAACCTTGAAAAAAAAAAATACAGATTTATATGTAAATAAGTCTTACGAAAAGAGTAAAACTAATTAATTTTAAGTTAATCTAGATTTTCGGTGAATGGAACCTATCTTACCTCCGAAGCAGGAACTACTTTTGTCCATTGGGTGGCCGGTGCATTTGCCAGCATGACAAGTTTCTCACATCTCCAAGACATGTTAGGTGCCTAATTAATAAAAGCAAGAAGTATTATAAAATATGACCATCGAAATTGTTATCAAATGAACCATAAAGAGAAACAACTATTAATTTTGCCTGGATCTTAGAACCACATTTAATAAAAAACGGAACTACATTGAATTACTTCACAAACGCATAAAAGTTTTTAAAAATAAAAGGAAACAAATCATAATGTTACTGGTAATCTAGCATATTTTTAGTAATAAAAGGAAATAAAACTTATTTCTGACTTAATTAATACCATCATTATTAAAATAAAAAGGAATTAAAACAGAATGTATCATTTTAAGATTAAATTAAATACAAATAAGGGACTTACCTTTATTACTAAATAGAATTATTGCGTTCTACTCCCGCATAAAACTCAAAATTAATTCATGACTGAGGGCACAAGACTGAATGTCGCCTTTTACCAGAATTGACTTGAACTTCGTGTTTAATGGAAAAGAGATGGGTGATCGTTTTTTCTCTTTCTAATGCTCGCTTTGCAGTGGCTGTCGAAGCTATCCTGTGCATTGGATTGAAATAATGCTGTTTATGATAAAATCTCACAAAACCGTTTTTTTGAGATAATTCTCTTTATTTTTAAACGTGCGATGTGATGATGTACATTCCTCAATAATAATAATAATAATGCTGGACAATCCACACAGCATCATCTAGCCCCAAGCTAAGCAGAGCTTGTGTTATGGGTACTAGATGAATGATATACATAATACAATATTATAACATATATATAGAATGTTTTTATGATACATAGAAAACGCCCAGAACGCCCTGAACAAATATCTACAGATCGTACAAATATTTGTCCCGAGGCGGGAATCAAACCCGCAACCTCCTGCGTCGCAGGCGGACCTTCGCCCACCGCGCAACAGAGGTCGTCAATAGGACAAAAGCTCAATAGCTTATATTCAAATATCCCGAACAGTCAGCCTGTAACTAACATACCCGCAACGAAACTAGATGGCGCTGTTAAAAATCTCTTTTTTATCAGGTGTGCGTGGTAAGCGGTGGCAGCAACGCCCTCGTGCTCGGCTGGTGCTGCGTGGGCGCCGCCGAGGCCGGCTCGGAGGGGCGCCACTGGGCACAGATGTCGCACGAAACTCGCAAGGCGGTCGCCATGTGGCACACACTTAGATAGAACCAGTACACGTCGTCTATCTGTCCACTTCAAACTATGAAAGCACTCGGTCTATACACATCCTCATAGCTTTATTTCCTGACGAGGCCTATAACAATTTCATTCAGAAATGAGGCCTAAAAGTCTATTATTGTATAATGGCAGTTGCTACGTGGCAACAATAAATGCACGTCTTCATCTATCGACTTCACAACTGAGGCGAGTGGTACATATCCGATTTTTGCCTGATTTCCAGATCAAATTGTCTTATTTTAATGGCGTATTGGACTCTTTGAAGGCGATTTATGTATTTACATAATATATGCAAGGGCATCGTCAGCCCACGGCCCAGGGGGGGGGCAAGTTAACATTATAGAGGATGAAAAATATGTGAATTGTAGGTACAGTCAAGAGCATGGAGCGGTTCACTGGAGCCCGGGGACATGGGCTAGCTGCCCCCCCCCCCCCCCTGCCCTTGGCGACGCCAATGCATATAGGTATGGAACGAACGCTTACCGTCAGACATAAATCGGCCGTTTATCACTGCCCTACAACTTGCCTAAAATCACTTCTGCCTAAACATGCAAGCAGTGCCAAGTGGCACACAGAACAACTATATCCTCGTGATTTATGAAAGTCCTTCGCTAAACAGGCCTAAAAACTCTTGTACTGAAACAATGCAACCGGCATGTGGCATACACCAATAAATATAAGTAGATAAGCTTAATATTTACTCATCACCTTTTACAATATCTTATGTACAAAGACGGTAAAGCCTTTATTTCCGTAGTACTGATTCAACTGTGTGAAATCGAATCAGTAGCGTCCTAGCTACTCATTACAAATAGAACTGTAGGTACCTACATACTTTTACATGTATAAAATCCCGTAACACATTCATATCATACCTACTATATAGGTACTCTAGGGAATTTATGTAATTCTTGTTAGCAGAAGACATCCTGATGCATTTTCATCAGCACGTTAAAGAAACGACACTTTTTTCAAACTCTGGTAGAAGTTTACTCAAACATTTTACTATTTATCTACCTAGATAGGTCAAAGAATGTATGAACTCTGCCTGGTACCTCTAAGCTAAATTGACCTTTATAGATCTATAGTAACTTCCCGGACACTACCAGTATTTATAGATATATGACTCTTCTAAAATAAGCATCTGTGTTTTGAATGTATTCAGTATTTACTACAGGCATATTTATACATATTCGATCTGTACTATATGAAATTATGGAATTGTACTTATCTGTGTGGGTAGGTACCTAATGTACATTTTAAGTGTATAATCCTAAGCCGGTATATATGTAATTATACCTTTGATATAAGTATATACATATACTGATGGCTATTCTTGTCTCTATTAATCGCCCACATTTAAATGTTTCTAAATTATAAGCCTTCAATAGGAAATAAGAACAATAAAATTAAAGAGAACTACATTAACTCATTTGTTAAGTGAATGTTTGTCGGTTTGAGCTTACTTATATCAAAATAGTAACTGGACAAAAAAATGCTGTAATCAAGGTGAAGCCAGCAAATCTAAATATTTTTAACATCTTAAACGAGCGGGTGAAAGCACGTTAAAATATATCGAATTTTATTCACATACATATTGTATTAAACTACGTATTAAAAATTGTCTAAGTGTTATTATAAGAGTGGAAAAGTATTTTACTTTGTATTTTCTTTACAATTGTCTGAATAAAACGTCTTTTAATGTGACATTACGTCTGGTTTTATTTACTAAAGGCCTTGAGAAATGAAAAACGAATGTACAATTTATTTTATCGCTTTATTAAAAATAACTTTTTACACATTATTTAACAATTAATCAAATGTCTTTTATAAATTAAAATAATAAATATGTATCAACACAGCACTTTACCGTCGCTCGCGGTTGAAGGTCCTTTGATCACGTGGCCATGGGTCCATAAAAATAATGTTTTAGAGCACTATGTACTAACTCAGTTATTGCTATGATCCGGAACTTACCGATGATGGAGGTTCCCAGTGTTGCCCTCCTGCCGACACCAGCTAGAATTTGAAAACACATGATAATAGAAATATTAAGAGATAAGGCGGTATGCAATAACAAAATAAAGAGCTAATGTACTATCAAGAATTTAAAAGTATTAGATAGTTTTATCAGAAGCGTGATAGGACACATTAAAAACAAAGATAGTGTTAGCAAATTCAATAACAAAAATAATATTTTTCAATAAATGAGGGTGATTTATTCCCAGAATAGCAAGTCATGTATAAATAATAGTAGATCTCAATAAATTTACCTATATACTTCCTACTAATATTATATACGCGAAAGTTAGTATGGATGGATGTTAGTTACTCTTTCACGCAAAAACTACTGTACAGATAGTTTGTGACTTCGCATAACATATGGGCCACTTTTTATCCCTTAAATCCCACGGGATCGGGAGCTACGCGGGTGAAACCGCGGGTACCCAGCTAGTATAATATAATAATAAAGAAATGTACTTAATCGACCGATTATTTTAGAGCATAACTACGCCCTTATATTGTTACGTAGGTCATTCGAACTATAAAAAAATAAATAAAATACTTTACACATTTCTGAAGAATCCAAGAGCTGTTGAAAAGGACAGGAAGGAACAGGATTGTGTAGGACTTGGTATTGTATATTGTATAGTATGTGTGTGTACGTGTGTCGAGTATCATTGTTTATGTATTTTGTGTGTGTGTAAGTATTTGCAGGCGGGATCCTTGCACTGGCCACCAACTTCGAACGGACAGAGAATTGCGTTCGGGTCAGATTTCCAACTGAAATCATGTAAAGTAGTTTAGTATTTGTATAGGTATAGAGTGGAATGAGCTTCAAGGCATACTTACATCGCAACGGCGAGGCGATGTACGAATACCGCCATCCACTTTGCAACGATACATGCACTTATGACAAACGGCTATAAATAGATTTTCTTGAAGTTCTATCAGTACACCTAATGAAAAATTACATGTAGCGATTAGGTAAACCAGAGCGCGTCGGCGCGTATTCGATCATCTTCACTGAAATTTGTAAATACCAAATCAAAATCTGTTATAATTTAATCAAGGAATCCTCTACTGTTGATTTTTATGTAGGTAACTTTGGTAAGCAGCTTATTTTAATGAAATTCATGCAAGTTTCCAAGATTAAACCAAAATATTGCCAGACTCGAAAACCAACTATTATAGAAGCACTGGAAACGCAAACCTGTTTCATAAACCAAATAGAGAACTTAGGAAATGTGAAATATTTTGTAAAAATTTACTATGATATTATGCCTAGATTTTTTTGGACTAGGTCCTTTATCACTTTACATGCAGTTAGCCCTGATGTTATCTCCAAATGATGATGAATATGATCGAATAGCGCCTACCAAAGCAAATATTAAAGGTATCTTACTGTTTATTATTAGTAAGAACTTACGAAACATCTCCAAAGGCATCTAACGGTGACTTGTAGTCATCTCTGCTGAACTTGCATTGGGGATTGATATCCTCATTTGAAACATCGGCTTTATCTTCACTTATATTTTCCTTCTCATTCATTGATTCAAGCGACTCTATAGGTACTTTAGTTATCTCCACTATTCTTTCGTTAGCTGAGCTCAGCTTTATAGATGCTTTTGTATTGCTGTCATTTACTTGAAGTGATAATTGTTTACTATTTTCATCTTTCTCTTGTTGCAAATCATTAACAACACTTATTACAACTGTCTTTTGAGTTATTGGATTCTTGTAATCTTCTTTAGAGTTACTTTCTTTTTGCAAGTTTGCTGTTGTAGTAAGTTTGTTTGGAAAATGGTTATAGTGACCATTGACTTTGGAATGTAAAGATGAGCTGAAAATATAGTTGTAAAAAATGTTCCAAATAATAAAAAACAAAGCAAATGATCTGAGACAATCTATAGTATTAATTATCCTAGTGTTTTTAAAACCATTATCAAGTAAGATCAATAGTGTGTATTTGTTTTCATGATTCCAAGGAATTAAAATAAAATGTGAGGGATAATAAAACATATGCTTACCTTTTGATCAAAAATTGATGCTGCTGCCTTATCTTAGACAAAGATATTTGTGCTGCTCTCTGCTGCTTCTTGTTTAACGTTATGGCAGTTGAAATATTATGGAGCTCAGTGGCAACAATTTTATATTTTTGGTTCAATTTTGTAGCCTCTTCTTTCAATTTTAACATTTTTGCAGACTCATCTGCTATTTTTTTTCTAGAAACATAATAGTAATATAAATTTATTTTTATTTATAATTAATTAAATGGAAACAAAACCAATATACCTGGACTGTGATATTTTTTCCTCTAAATTGAGATCTGTATTCAAATTTCTAGGATTCATGGTATCTTTTAGAGGTTTAGTAGCTATGTCTATTGATGTCTGTCTAAGTTGCTTCATCTTTTCTAATTCAGCCATTCTTCTTACTAAATTCTTGTATTCTAATTGTTCCGACTTGGGCAGATGATTCACAACCTGAAAAATTTACATAATCAATCATCTAGATCTTACATATAATAATTCCATTTTAGAGAACTTGAAGAGTACTGAAAGATAATAGTCACATAAAAATTAAATAACCTTGGCAATAAACTTTTCATTTTTCTTAGGAGTGGCTTGTTTCTGCACAACATCAGGAAGTTTGCTGTTTTCCACCTGTTTTCTTGTAGTTTTCAAGAACAAATCTAACTTCTGCTGGAAATCAGACCGCTCTGAAAGCTTCATATGCATTTTGGTTAAATTCTTAGTTGCCTCATGTTCACCCTCTGAATCCGAATCACCCAGTTTTATTATAAATCTTTTCTCTTCAGGTACTACAGTTTTGACTATACTAGGCTTTGTTTTGGCAGTTTCTGTGGTGGTGATATCTTTATTACAATCAATGTTATTTAAAACCTCTGGACTAACTAGATTGGGCAAGTTTTTGCTCAGCGATGTAAGCAATTTAGCTCTTAATAAGTCTTCATCTTCATCTAATTCATCTTCTTTGCTAGTAACACTAGGTATGGGACTACTCATTACATTATTGCTAATTATATTACTAAGTCTATCTGCTTCAATCTTTTTTTGCCTTGCACTATCATCTTTTGATTTTTCATCTTCAGATCCAATGTCCATGTCCATGGATTCAATATCAGTGTTATTACCAGAATCCACTTTGGGAGGGTAAAAGAGGTTTTCACTAAAGAAGATATCATCTTCTAAGGTTGTCTGTGAAAGTCTTTTATGTAATTTTTGTTTCTGTTTCATTTCTATTGCTCTCTTAAGTAGGGTTGATTTTAGGCAGATTAATCTCAGTTCTGTGGTGTCGCTGTCCTCATCATCAGATGGTGCTTTGACTTCATTTTCTACTGGTTTAGCTTTCATTGTTTTAGTGCTGAGGACTTGTTGTCTCAATTGAGCTAAGTCTTCATCTGAATCATTATCAGCTGCATTGTTTTCTTGTACTTTATTATCACACACTGTAGAATCTGGTTCTGCAGGGGAATGATTTACACCTTCGTTGTTAATGAGCTCAATATCATCATCATCAGATGATACTATGTCTATTGGTTCACACAATTTTGATTCTTTTGAGGTGGTAACTTTTTCTTTCAAGTTAAAGTCACCACAGTCAACTTCATCTATACTATTTGAAATTAATTGTGTACATTGTACTTTATCATTGTACTGGTTTTTCTCATTTTGGTATTCAATTTCATGAGGTGTATCTTCAGGTTTGTTCAGCATCTTTTTCAATCTTGCACTGAGTGTTGTTGTATCTGTTTTACCTCTATGCCCAATAACTGCATCAGCTAATTTTTTCCTTTTATTTTTATACTCATCCTCAGATTCATCACTAGACTCACTTACTATTTTGAGAGGTTTTCTTCTTGTAGTGTTTTTTTTTTTAGTTTCCTTCTTTTTTCTGGGGTATGCTTCTTCAATTTTTTTATATGGTACGATTTTGTGTCTATGTTTGTGTTGTTTAGGATGCTTTGAAATCTGGTTTTTTCTGTTTTGCTTCTCTTCTAATTCAGCAGCAGATATTTCAGACAGATCATACAGTAAATCTTGCATTTGTTTTGTACCTAAAATTTTATAAATTTTCAAGGGCAAGGTTGGTTTGTATGTATATGTCACTTATTAAGTTTAGGTTCCAGCAAAAATATGCATTTCCCAAATATATAGGTACAAACATAATAGGTACCAAAATTATTTGTAATTTGAGCATATTTTCACTATGCTCTGCTTACTTGTACTAAAATTGTATTTATCTAGGTTCCTGCCACCAATTTGTTTTAAAATACTTTACTGAAATGAAATTAAACTAAATCAGATTTTTTCAAAGAAGACATGTTATCTTATTATTTGTGTAGGTAGGTAAGTATTTTCAAGAAAGCTTGTGGCAGGAACCTAGATAAATACTAATCTAATACAAATAATAGCAGAACATAGTGAAAATATGCTCAAATTACAAATCATTGTTTGCATGGAAAATTCATCCATCGCCAGACAGAGCCTTAAGTAATATTAATTTTACCACATGATTTGGCAAAAATTCTTTTATCAATGGCAAGGCGTAGATATATCTTATAAAGAGAAAATTATGCATGTTAGTTAAGTCATATTGTAAGATCTGTAGATGTTAGCAGCAGAGCAAAGTAAAAAAATAAAAACAAAACAGATAAGTATCTACTTCAACTAACACTTTCATTGCTTATGATGCACATGCCCGCATAGATCTCCAAGAAGTTAGCGACACAATGACGCGCCCTCCTTGTCGCCTCGCCGAGGCTGGACAGTAAATGCGATAAAAAAAATATGTTTCACCTACTTGTAGAGCGTTTCCTTTTGGTGCGCTCAAGGACATTGTTGTAATCCTCGAGAACCTCGAGCCTCTGACGTAGAAGAAACTCTTCCTCTGACGATATATCTGACAGATCGTCAAGCTCGTCCACGATTTCGCCTTCCTCCATCTCTGAATCTTCGATTATTGATGCCGTTTTAGCATCATTTGCCATTTTGACCTTCTTCAATACAACGCGAAAGTTTGATCACGCAGTGAAGTATAATGCTAATGAAGGTGTTGGTGAAAGCTGCAAGTGCGAGATATCTTTATTCAGAGGCAAACATCGGCAGGGAATGTTATTTTACTCACGCTCTTCCGCATAAAATGTAAATATAAAAATAAAGTTGAGAAACGCAGCTCCACCACGATGATAAAATTATTTCGCAAATGAATCCAAATCAAAGAAAGTAAAAAAGTAGTCAATCGACAATAAAAGTCAAAGTGACAGATGGATGACAGACAGAGAGGCAGGAATGTAAAAAAAATGTATCAAATCAAGAAGAATGTCTCGAAAAGAAAATAAGATCAGTAATTAATTATAGACCTTTATTTTACACAAAAAAAAGGCAATAGGTTAAAACGGCTTTCTTCTGTAAATTTTTAAGTAATTTTTAAAGGGAAAAATAAACAAAAAAAAAATATCTCATAAACCGATTCATTCTTTATGATTCTCATTCATGTAGGTACCATAATCAAGTTTTAATTTTACTGTCACTTAGAACTTTCAATTTCAACTGTCTGTCACTCTTCTAGCTTTGTCAATTTCAGATCCTTATTTTTGTGTTTGCCTTTTGTTTGCATAAAAATGAAAATTTTATTAATTGTTATTTATTCATGTTTGGTTTGTGTGGTGTGCTTATATAAAACTTTTACACATACTGTACAGTAATATTTAATAACTTATCATGGAATGCACTGTAATCTATAGAAAACTATGAGTAGAAGATAGACACGGCCCCTTCACAGATTCCGCTCCGCTCTGCCCAGCTGAGGTACCGGCAGTTAGCAGCCCTGTTCCGTTGACTTATGTAGAAACGCCCACTTCTGTTAGCTGCTATAATCCATATCCTTCGGTCGGACCACATTCGGCGATAACTATTACAACACAGAGGGCTTAATTGAACCATTCTGTGATTAGAATTCTTTCATTGATCACTAGTAAGTTTTACCTTCGTTTCTCATGCTAAGATGCCTTCCATAATGTCTTTGGTAAAGGAAACTTTTGTTTTTAGTTTATCCCTGGAAAACGTGACAACCAAAAATGCATGAAGAAAATGAAGAGGATTATAAATTCGCTGCTTGCACATATTTTGCCAAGAACCATCCTGGTGAAACTTGTGGCAGCAATGGCCTACCCCTTACACCCAGTTCCATAACCATTCTCGGCCGAGCTCAGAAGTTACTGACTATAGAACATGTTAATTTATGTACATACCTTGATGTTATTCGTGGTAAACATGGTAAGATACTTAACAGACGAACATTGTATTAACTTAATTTGCAGATGCCCTGGCTCACCTTTGTTTATGCTATACATAAGTCATTAGCCAACCTATTTAAATGCAAGCAGCACCTGATTTCTTATTTCTTTTTACAGAAAGGATTATAGTTGTCGCTGAAGTGATAGGACAGCCTCTATCAGAATGGAAATCAAAGTTTTCCCATAAAGAGATAACTAATATAGCTTATCAAGTTGCTTCTGGCATGAAATTCCTACATGAACAAGACATAACTCATAGAACTCTCTCAGATGACAATATCATGTTGGATAGTCATGGTAGAGTTAAAATGTTCAACTATGGAATGTATTATATGACTGGAGGCGGCAGCGAAGTACCATTTCCTCTTGGGTAAGTAACATTTTACTTATGATAGAAAAACATTTTCAAGCAAGGTGGAATGATGAAAGTGCTGATGGCACTTTCATCATTCCACGTTGCTTGAAAATGTTTTTTGTTGAAAATGTTGGGTTTACACAAAGAATATATTGATTAAATTTAATCTAAAAATTAAAATTTTCGTTAATTTTGGGAATATTTTACATATAAATAAGGCACAAATAGAGTAAACATTCCTAAAATTAACAGTGTGTAAAGTACACAGCAATCATGACACCTTTAAAAAAACCTTATCTACAAAATAATACAATGTTACAGATATTAATTTGGATAATAATAATTAAAACAAATCAAACAAAAATTCAGAAATGATGAATTCTAAAAACAATTTCAGCTTGCCAAAATACTTTAGTCCAGAAACAATCGTAGGAGGGGGTGGTCCAGCCGCTGATGTCTGGGCCTTTGGCATCCTCCTCCTTGAACTGAGCCTCGGGAAACTCTGGCAGAACCTGAAGCCTGGGCCTATCCTGAGAAGAATCCTAACTCTGGTCCATACCAACAACCCAGCTGAAAGAATTGCCAGGGAGCATGATTATTTAGATACCTATAAAGTAAGTCTGTTCATACTTATTTAAAAAAAATTGTTTTGATCTCTTTGCTCAGTATCTTCTGACTAGACTTGCTTTCTCAATGCTTACCAAAATAAACATACAAAACTGAATAATAAAAAAAAAACTAAACATTTTAACTGATTCCATTTGTACAAGCTCTTAGCTGTAATTTTCTTTATCAGTAAATACAATTTTATTTCTTCCAGAATCTTCCTGAATCTCTTCGAAACATAATAGAAAACTGTCTCAAGATCTATCCCAGCGAAAGGTCGACATTTTCTGAGATAGTTGAAGCGATATCTAAATGGGATAAACAACAAATTGTGGAAGTAAAAACCCCGAGAGGTCTGATGGGTATGAAGCTGCAGTTCTTGTATTATCTGTGGCAATTAGCTGGTGGTGATATCCAGGCTGAGTTGAAGAAAAACTATTTGATAAAGAATAGTCCACCTATATTATCTATGCCTCTGTAAGTTATACTGCTCTTCTGTATTTTTTTCTAGACTGATTAAGGCTGGTTCACTAAAGGTAATTGGACAATTAGCAGCTTCCTCAGTTATCTTTGACATTTAACTTCTATCAAGAATGTCGATTGAGCATGATTATCTTTCGAAGAACACAAATGCCCTAAATTTCTATAAATAGAAATTATATAATTACTAAATAATTCCGTGGGGTTTGAAACCGCGACCTTACCTGTGTATGAGAGTGAGCTAACCAACTGCGCCACAAAATCAAGTTACCCCGAATCGAAAATCTTTTCTAGGTATTCAGCCTCTAGCGGTGTTAGGTCTACCTACAGGTGAAACATTGAAGTTTATCCAATCCTGTATCCAACATAATACCTTAGTCTGCCTGCACTAAGAATCAAAGATGTCAAATTTGTTTGTTTGTGAGTAGGGCGTAATCTCTGGAACTTACTACCGGTCCCTTTTTGAAAATGTACACATACAGAAAGGTACTTACTTTGTCCCTACTGATAAAAATTTAAGATATGATAGGTAACGTATTTAAGAAAAAATATGAGTACAAAAAGTTTAAGAACTTATTTACTCTCCGCAGAGCAATACTTCTTACAAAAAGTAACTTTGTCCCTACTGATGAGAATTTAAAATATGATAGGTATCGAATTTAATAAAAAATATGAGTACAAAGACTTTAACAACTTATTTACTCTCCGCAGAGCAATACTTCTTACAAAAAGTTACTTTGTCCCTACTGATGAGAATTTAAGATATGATAGGTACAGAATTTAAGTAAAAATATGAGTACAAAGACTTTACGGACTTATGCTCTCCGCAGAGCAATACTTCTTACAAAAAGTTACTTTGTCCCTACTGATGAGAATTTAAGATATGATAGGTACAGAATTTATGTAAAAATATGAGTACAAAGACTTTAAGAACTTATACTCTCCGCAGAGCAATACTCCTCGACGGTTGTACGGTCGGCGGCAAAACCGGTGCGTTATTCGACCGCCGCATCGCAAAGTACAGCTTGGGTCTGCTGAAATCGCGTCTCAGTCACATCACCCCCTATGACTTCTGCCCGCTGATGCACGATCGGAAGACAGACTATGAAGCGATGGCATTGCCGAAGGTTATAAGGGAGCGAGATACAGAATACCAATTTCATAGACTGATTTGGTTTGATAGACTTTTGCGGGTAAGTTAAAAACGAAGTGTGTTGCTTTAAATTACTATTGTTAGTACCGCCACCGGCACTTCGAGGCTGGGTAGTAAATGCCTTAGCGTGTTCTCTAACAAGGTCTTATAGTCTTTACATGATGTAAATTTTTGTACTTCTCCAATAGATAGTTGTTTGATTAGTAGATGGATAGGTCTCTAAGCCTACTTCGACACTTTCAAAAACTAAACTTAGAATTAATAAAGTTGAATTTATGAATATTCAACAAGGTGTTGCAATAACTTAAGGCACATAGTCGTGGTAGATTTATTTATTTAATACCGACGAGAACCCAAAAAAGCAAAAAAAATAACCTATTCCTGAAATACGTCTTTCCACCTTACATCTAAGGTAATAAAGTTGTATCTGCAGGCGTACCCCCACACATCTCAATACATAAGAGCCGAGGCAGAGATCGACATACCGCCGCTGCTCCGAGGCGATGTATGGGCGGCGCTGCTCGGTGTGAAAGGTGACATCGAGGAACGATACGAGCAGATTGATAAGGAAACTCCCACTCCTACTGATAGACAGGTAAATTGCTATTTAAAATACTGACAAACCATATAGCTGTTCCATTGCTGGGCGAATTTCTGCTTGTGACGTGTCCAAGACTCCTGTAAGGTGTGAAGGAAATAAAGGACTTTGATTTTGATTGTTGAAAAAGCCCTCTCAAATCGTGGTTGTGTCAAAGGTTATGTATGTTGCAATTACACCCCGACGAGAAGATTTCTAAGAATACTAAAAAATATGAATAAATAATACGGTTATAAACATGTTCTAAATTTCCAGTTGACTTGTAATTCAATAGATGGAGTAGGTTCCGTTAATGCACCAAAATCCTAGTAGTCTATGGATATGCCTTAAAAAAATTCTTATTGAGATATAATGAAAGGTTTCATCCAGTACTATTTTAGTTTGAAATTCTAAACTAGATGGCGCTGCTAAATTCTTTCAGATCGACGTGGACATACCTCGCTGCCACCAATACTGCTGGCTGCTGTGCGGCTCTGCTGGGCACCGCACATTGAAGCGGCTGTTGAAAGCGTGGCTACTTACCAACCCGCAATATGTGTACTGGCAAGGGCTGGATTCTCTGACTGCACCGTTTTTGTACCTCAACTTTTGTAATGAAGGTATGAATGTTTGTTCATCATTTTATTTTTCGAGCATAATCTGTCCTAAAAAAAAATTTTTTATTCTTTTGCATAATTTTAACAATATAAATAAGATCAAATCAATTACTTACAACAAAAATGGCAAGACTCAGCAGATGCTATGGAAGGAAAATCCTTCCGTAGCGCTGGTCTTCGTGTAAGTCAGAATCAGCGAGTATGTCGCCACGCGGCGCATCCCATATTCAGATCAAATCAGGAGTAACTACTTAATTTTTGAATAAAACATTCACAGAAACTTAGTAAAGACTGGTATCTTATATTTAACAATTCCAGAACTTAAAGTAAGTGGAGTGTTCGCTGAGATGCCATATTTAAAAGACATATAGCATTGTTATACGGAGAGATTAAACTCCTTGGTGGAATAGAGAAACAGAAGCGTACAAGTCCTCTATCAATCTCTTCTGCAGCCCAATACTTACAAATACAAATACAAAAATGCTTATTGTGCACCAGAAATTGAACACAACAAAAGACATTACATAATTCTAATACTTATGTGCATTCGGTAGACTGCTCGCGAGTGGTAGCTTTATCTTGTTTATTACCTCTACAGCGATAGATAAGTAATCCGCCGGCCAAGCATGGTGGTTATCGCAATAACTCCCTCTTTTGGGTGGATGGATGGTTTTACTATAAAAACTATCGTAAATTTTCGCATTCACTATGAATGTTAACGGGTTACATACGAACCTATTTTGTGTTGGAAGAAAACCAACGTTTCATCCGGTGGGGTCACGCAGGGTGATGCTTTAGAGTAGGAGGGATATCCTCTTGCGGAGATCTCACTGAAGTCCCTCGTAAAGGGATAAAACGCTGGTGTTCTTCCAACACAAAATAGGTTCGTAGTTAACCCGCTTACATTCATCATTTACCTATGGATGATTGTTTGCTGATGGGGAAGATGCAATGACATTTTATCGTCATCAAGAGCTATTTTAACAGAATAATACTTCCACTATTTGTACACCGTAATCTGTAAAACATGTTGATACCTTATATGTAAAATCTTCTAACTACACATGTTTATGCAATTAAATAAATAAATAATGCTGGAGAATCCACACAGCATCATCTAGCCCCAAGCTAAGCAGAGCTTGTGTTATGGGTACTAGATGACTGATATACATAATACAATATTATTACATAGATAGATATTTTTTATTATACATAGAAAACCACCAGAACACCTTGAACAAATATCTGCAGATCGTACAAATATTTGTCCCGAGGCGGGAATCGAACCCGCAACCTCCTGCGTCGAAGGCGGACCTTCGCCCACCGCGCCACAGAGGTCGTCAAATAAATGAGCTTTCATCATCATCAGCCTATAATAGTCCACTGCTGGACCTCTAGGCCTCCCCAAATGAGTGCCATAGATGGCATTATTCATCATTTGGGGGTTATTGCCCATAATCCCCACGCTGGGCATGCGGGTTGGGGATCGCAGTACAGTGGTTGTTCTGCAGAGGGCGCTGCTGCGCATCCCCCGGTGTGTTTCCCTTAGTCGCCTCTTACGACACCCACGGGAAGAGTTCATCACATCATCACCAGCCTATAATAGTCCACTGCTGGACATAGGCCTCCCCTAATGAGCGCCATAGATGGCATCATTATTTGGGGGTTATTGCCCATAATCCCCACGCTGGGCATGCGGGTTGGGGATCGCAGTTCGGTGTAGTTGTTCTGCAGAAGGCGCTGCTGCCCGCCCCCCGGTGTGTTTCCCTTAGTCGCCTCTTACGACACCCACGGGAAGAGTTGGGGTGGTGAAATTCTATGCCGGCACCACACGGCGGCTTTGAAAATGAGCAAAATGAGCTTTATCTTATCTTTATCTCCCAGCCCGCGCCTTCGCGTGCTTATCAGCGTTCGTCCCAAAGTTCCTGCACATGTTCTTCCTGAAAGACAACAGCGCCGTGATAAAGGAGTACCTCGCTAAGTTCTGGCAGATGTGTGCGTTTCACGAGCCGGCGCTCGCCGCGCATCTGCACGAGATTAATTTCGTGCCGGAGCTGTTCGCTATACCATGGTTCCTGACTATGTTCTCTCGTGAGTATACATTAAACTTTTTAAGCTTGCGATGTTTTGATATTTTAGGTACTAGCGACACCCCGGCTTCGTACAGGTATTTAACAAAAATTTAGTTTTTCACGCGTATTCCTAACTGTTTTTGAAAATATTCTAAGCTTTGCTGGTGGAGGGCGCCCCGCTCGCGCTGCACATGGGCGTGGCTTAGATACATGATAGAATGCAAACGTTCCAGACGTGTTCCCCCTCCACAAGATCCTGCACCTGTGGGACGCGCTGCTGGTTGAGGGCCCCCCGCTGGCGCTGCACATGGGCGTGGCTTTAGATACATGATAGAATGCAAACGTTCCAGACGTGTTCCCCCTCCACAAGATCCTGCACCTGTGGGACGCGCTGCTGGTTGAGGGCCCCCCGCTGGCGCTGCACATGGGCGTGGCTTTAGATACATGATAGAATGCAAACGTTCCAGACGTGTTCCCCCTCCACAAGATCCTGCACCTGTGGGACGCGCTGCTGGTTGAGGGCCCCCCGCTGGCGCTGCACATGGGCGTGGCTTTAGATACATGATAGAATGCAAACGTTCCAGACGTGTTCCCCCTCCACAAGATCCTGCACCTGTGGGACGCGCTGCTGGTTGAGGGCGCCCCGCTGGCGCTGCACATGGGCGTGGCTTTAGATACATGATAGAATGCAAACGTTCCAGACGTGTTCCCCCTCCACAAGATCCTGCACCTGTGGGACGCGCTGCTGGTTGAGGGCCCCCCGCTGGCGCTGTACATGGGCGTGGCTTTAGATACATGATAGAATGCAAACGTTCCAGACGTGTTCCCCCTCCACAAGATCCTGCACCTGTGGGACGCGCTGCTGGTTGAGGGCCCCCCGCTGGCGCTGTACATGGGCGTGGCTTTAGATACATGATAGAATGCAAACGTTCCAGACGTGTTCCCCCTCCACAAGATCCTGCACCTGTGGGACGCGCTGCTGGTTGAGGGCCCCCCGCTGGCGCTGTACATGGGCGTGGCTTTAGATACATGATAGAATGCAAACGTTCCAGACGTGTTCCCCCTCCACAAGATCCTGCACCTGTGGGACGCGCTGCTGGTTGAGGGCCCCCCGCTGGCGCTGTACATGGGCGTGGCTTTAGATACATGATAGAATGCAAACGTTCCAGACGTGTTCCCCCTCCACAAGATCCTGCACCTGTGGGACGCGCTGCTGGTTGAGGGCCCCCCGCTGGCGCTGTACATGGGCGTGGCTTTAGATACATGATAGAATGCAAACGTTCCAGACGTGTTCCCCCTCCACAAGATCCTGCACCTGTGGGACGCGCTGCTGGTTGAGGGCCCCCCGCTGGCGCTGGACATGGGCGTGGCTTTAGATACATGATAGAATGCAAACGTTCCAGACGTGTTCCCCCTCCACAAGATCCTGCACCTGTGGGACGCGCTGCTGGTTGAGGGCCCCCCGCTGGCGCTGGACATGGGCGTGGCTTTAGATACATGATAGAATGCAAACGTTCCAGACGTGTTCCCCCTCCACAAGATCCTGCACCTGTGGGACGCGCTGCTGGTTGAGGGCCCCCCGCTGGCGCTGCACATGGGCGTGGCTTTAGATACATGATAGAATGCAAACGTTCCAGACGTGTTCCCCCTCCACAAGATCCTGCACCTGTGGGACGCGCTGCTGGTTGAGGGCCCCCCGCTGGCGCTGTACATGGGCGTGGCTCTGCTCCGCCAGCTGCGGGACACGCTGCTGCAGGCCGGCTTCAACGAGTGCATCCTGCTCTTCTCCGACCTGCCGGAGATCGATATCGGACACGCGGTCAAGGTGATCTAGTAACAGCATTATACTGAGTGTGGTAGTTAACGTACGCCGTGAGGGAATCGCTCGTGTGAAGGCATGCGGCTCGTTATATTCGCTGTGTAAAAGAGTGCGGCCCCCTTCGCTCTCTGCGCGAACGCAAGGTAACGCAACGGGGTTGAAAGAAAAGTGCAGCTCTCTTTGCTCGCCACGCTGTGTAAAATAGTGTGGTTCGCTTCGCTTGCAACTCTATGTCACTCTTGTATTTTCTCGCAAAAGCGGATACTTTACATAAATAATGCTGGACAATTCACACAGCATCATCTAGCCCCAAGTAAAGCAGAGCTTGTGTTATGGGTAGATTGGGTACTAGAGGACTGATTATACTGTATACAATATATTACATAGATAGGTAGATATATTTTTCACTATACATAGAAAACGAACAAAACACCCGGAATAAATATCTGTAGATTGTACAAACATTTGCCCCGACGCGAGAGTCGAACCCACAACCTCCTGCGTCGCAGGTGAACCTTCGCCCAACGCACCACAGACGTCGTCAACCAATAACTTTGTTGCAAAACAATTTCGCTGACCATCTCCTTTTCCCATTGCAAACCTAACTCAAGTTTATATCACGTTTTAAAAATTATTTATTGTTTCAGCAATCAATAGAAATGTTCCGCAGCTCTCCAAAAAGCATTAGCTACAGGCGATTTACAAATGAAACGCCTACAAAGGATCCTATGGTAAGAGCAAAAACATTCTCCAATACTTATGCATTACATATATTACATAATATAAATTTTTGACAAGCTCATTTCTTTAAATATGAAAGTGGTGGTTTTTACAGATTCTAAGATAAATAACGATTTCGAACTACAAAATTGCTTATAGCACACTCTTAAAAATCTTAAGAAGTTCTAAGTCAATTCTAAGCCTACACACAGCATTTGAATATTTACTTTGGTTATTGTGTTTACACAATTGTTAAAGTTGCATTGCAAGTTGGTTTTAGAACCGTAACACTTTGACATAAAGTCTTTTCTGCAGGAAATGGTTGAAATACCCATGGAAACGCTTTTCGCTGAAATCAGCCCTAGAATAAGCATACTGGATTTCTTCACATTGATATGCGAAGACAAATGTTGCTGCATCGACATAAGATCTAATTTGCTGTGAGTATTATTTTAGCTGAATTAAATAGCGGTCACGCACGAACCTAATTTCAATTATTTCTTCGTAATCACTTATAAATCGGTAAATCATCAGTTTTTAGCACGATTAAATGGAATTCGTGTAGATAAGTAAACCAACACAATGTTAAAAGTTCCCATTTAGGTATCTATGTTTGAATCTTTATTCTTAAATAATGCTGGATAATTCACACAGCATTATCTAGCTCCAAGCTAAGCAGAGCTTGTGTTATGGGTACTAGATAACTGATATACGTAATAATTTACGAGTACATAGATATTTTTCATTATTATTATTATACCTACATAGAAAACGACCTGAACAAATATTTGCAGATCGTATGAACATTTGTCCCGATATGGCAATCGAACCCGCAACCTCCTGCGTCGCAGGCGGACCTTTGCTCACCGCGCCACAGAGGTCGTCATTCTTATTATGAGTTAAAATATCGTTGTTTGATTTTTGTTTTGCCAGTTGACTTGCCTCCCGCACCATAGTGACGAATTATGAAGTCTATGACACTCCAAAACTGACACTGGCCGTAGAGAAAAGCAAGCTCCGGAGCCATAATGAAAATGAAGTTGAATTATAGCACAAGGTTTTATTTTTGAGTTTTTCATGCGGATTCCTAACTTTTTTGAAATAATTCTATAGCTTATGTTCATCACAGAAAATGTAGGATACTAATGGTGGAAGAATTTTTCAATTCGATCCAGTAGTTTCGGAGCCTATTCAATTCAAACAAACAATCAAATCTTTCCTCTTTAATATTAGTATAGATTACTTATAGTCAATTCATTCTGACAAATTTTATGTAAATACCATAATACATATAATGCAGTAAATAAATTAAATGCATGATATTCGAAAAAAAATTAAGCGAATGTTATCAATTGACGACCACTGTGGCGCGGTGGGCGAAGGTCCGCCTGCGACGCAGGAGGTTGCGGGTTCGATTCCCGCCTCGGGACAAATATTTGTACGATCTGCAGATATTTGTTCAGGGGTTCTGGTTGTTTTCTAGTATAATAAAAATTAACTATCTATTTAATAATATTGTATTATGTATAGCAGTCATCTAGTACTTACCCATAACACAAGCTCTGCTTAGCTTGGGGCTAGAGGATGCTGTGTGGATTCAACATCATCTACATCAACAACATCACCAGCCTATAATAGGCCTCCCCTAATGAGCGCCATAGATGGCATCATTATTTGGGGGTTATTGCCCATAATCCCCACGCTGGGCATGCGGGTTGCTGTGTGGATTGTCCAGCATTATTTATTTATTTAATTTCTTTGTTTTCCAAAGGTTCGAGAAAAGCTGCATCGAGGGTAGTATAAACGTGCCGTACAGCGGCGTGCACCTCGGCCAGCACGAGCTGCGAGCGCTCGGCCTGCAGCCGTACCGGGCGCTGCAAGACGCTATCAAGCAGAAGAAGACGGTCGTCGTCGCCTCGGCTGAGGACGAGACTGCACAGCTGGTAAAAGTTATTCATTATTTAAAAAAAAAAAAATACTTTTTGGCGGGATTCGTTCCCGCGGCCCTCCCTCATAATCATAATCATTTATTTGCCAGAATGTATGTATGTACAGTAAGCGTCAGAGAAAAGGATACACCCCTTAATAATGACATCAAGCCGTTTAAGATTTTTGTTGAATGACTAATAACAAGTGGTGGCTAAGCGGTTAAGACATCTGCTCGGAATGCTGAAGGTCCTGGGTTCTAAAAGGCTGTGCTGGGCTACTTTATCTCTACAATCGGTCTAAAGAAATTTATTCTCGAAAAAAAAACACTATAATAATATTAACCTTTCAATAACTTGAATATTTGTTGTGTGCACATCGTTTACGTCTGAAGACAGTTTGTATTTTAATTATTTTTATGTGTTATTATTAGTATTGCTTGTTATGTGTATTGTGTACCTAATAAAATAAATAAATATTTATTGACTTCATTTTCTGATAGTAATTTCTCTTACAGTTCAGTGACTACCTGGTGAAATGCAGCGTACCCCGAGTATGCATCCTCCACGGAGGGATCCCAGCTCTGAACTGTCATCTCCCATCGCTGTTCACTGTACCTCCCGCTAAGAATGGACACAAGTAAAGAATGTTAAGGAATAGTTCAGTGACTACCTGGTGAAATGTAGTGTATGTACCTAGAGAGTATGCATCCTCCACGGAGGGATCCCAGCTCTGAACTGTCATCTCCCATCGCTGTTCACTGTACCTCCCGGTAAGAATGGACACAAGTAAAGAATGTAAACTAGGTACTCTATTCTTTATAAAGTTATCTACTTAGCTTAAGGAATTGGCAGCTTGAAGTGACAGAAGGCCGGCCATATTTCGCGACAAACCAACAAACGCTGGCGCAAATGTGGTCTTGAGCGGAGACAGCGACTAGGTAAACGTAGTGTAGGACGAGGTTGTCTTCCCACCTGGCTGGAGGGCGTTTGCAAATACATAAGACTGCACGCAAATGCTGAATGCGACAAGCTGAAGACAAGGCGCTATGGCCCTCAATAGGGGAGGCCTGTGTCCAGCTGTGGAATAACATGGCTAATGATCATGATGATCCTTTACATGTGTCTATTATATATATTTATATTACAAAGGAATAGTATGAAAGTTCGTAGCAAATAACTAAGAAAATCAAGTAGCTACACTAATGTTATTCGCATTCGAAGAAGCATAATATCTACTTTACAACATACCTTTGTCATAACAGCTTTATAAACATACCAATTTAGCAGATGTTCTGAGCTCACACATGTTATCTAGCTGTGAATACCCAAGACATGTATTTCTCAATAATGCAGATAAGAAATAAAAGGGAATTTAATAAGTTGGTATTGCTAAGAAAACAAATTTCACGGAATTCCCATTAATTAATATGTATCATAATCAGCTATTTTGCTGCTTGTGTTTTTGAAATATCTCGCTTATTTGACGATCTTTGTGGCGCATTGGTGAATGTTCGATTTCGATTCCCGCTGAGTGGAAAAAATATGAATATGTTACGGAATAATATTTACAAAAAGCTACCTTTGGTGTAAGAAAACATAAATCATCAATCAACTAGTTTTCTGTTAAAAAAAGTAGTTACTTATTATGTATATTTTATACAACTAAATGGAGCATTTGTTGATAATAATAATAATATAGCTATGATTTTTTGTATCAAAACATAATGAATAATAATAATAACATAGTTATGTTTTTTTTATGTAAACAACTATGTAATTATTATTATCAAGAAATGCTCCATTTAGTTGTAGGTGTATTAAATGTCGTGTCATTAGTTATACATCCGGCACTTTAAAAGTGCACTGAATAAAGAAATCCACGATTTTAAACAATCTCTTGTTTGCAATTGATAAGGCTTGTGAATGTATGAAATAGTTTATTTAACCCCCTTATTCATATTAGTCTTATGAGATAATAAAGATATCAGATAGAAGCGACGAATATACTTTCTTTCCTGTTTTTCAACGTTGTACTCGTATAGTATTATTTTTATAAATTTTTTATTTTACTAGTTTTAGGAAAACTTACAGCTATGGTTTAACAATAAGATTTTGCTTAAAATTACATGCACAATTCATGCATGATATGTTATCGTCATCGTCGGCCTATATAATGTCCACTGCTGGACGTGCCTCCACCCACTAATGAGAGCTATAGTCATCGTCGGCCTATATAATGTCCACTGCTGGACGTGCCTCCACCCACTAATGAGAGCTATAGATGGTTATCATTTGGAGGTTATTGCCCATAATCCCCACGCTGGGGATTTAATGAGATGCATGATATGTAATGAGGGCTGATGAGGGAATTTTTCCCGACGTTTGAGCAGCCCCCGCTTCGCATTGGCGGTAGCTTCAGAACTCTCGTCATCCCTTGACCACGACAGTGTGTAATCTGTTGAAACGTCGGGAAAATAGGTAAATAAACGCGATAAATGCCCGGTAAAATAGTACTAATAATTAGGTGTTCAGATCGCGTAAGTTTAAAAATATTTATTACAGAGTACTTACAGACAATAGAGACAGTAAATACCAGTAGGCCAAGCACGGGGATCGTAGAATAGACAATAATGGCATCGCATCGCCATCACCACTACACCACCACCACCACCACCACCAGCCTATAATAGTCCACTGCTGGACATAGGCCTCCCCTAATGAACGCCATACATTGCGTAAATTATTGAAGTTGAAGAAATTAATTTTAAATATTGTACGCATTCGATGACAAAGTGACGTAATTTTTCTCTATTCTACCTTAGACAAGAAAGCCTGTGCTTGCCCTACTGAATGTAAAAAATGCCAAAAAAAACGGCTATTTCCCACTCTGTCTTCTACTATTGACATAAGTCAGACATAACTACTTAGCAACTATATTAAGTTAGCAGACCATTATGATTAAGGGGGTATAGTTATATGAAAATATATATATTAATATTAGTTATATTTAAATATGTAAATAATAATTTATGATCATAATTTATATGACCAATGTTTGTAACATAAGTCTAAAATATATCATGTAAAATTATATACCTACTTATTTGGTTTTTTTTCGTTAGGCATACGCTTGCGGTGACTTATTATGCAAATATGAGTCAACGTAAAAATAAGTCGAATTAAAAATCAAGTGGCCAACCGTGTTCAAAGATATTGCTTAGAAATTGTTTAACTGGAACAGAAACTTAAATGCATTGTTCGAAGAAATACTTCCAAGAATAATTTTAGACCAAAGGTCGTTTTAATGCCACACAGTTAACGCTAGTGACCCACCTAGTGAATGTTAAAACAATGCAGATGTGAAACTCAAAACTGTACACCCATACCTTGTGGTATTCGTTGAGCTTCCTGTAGATTACTTACACCAGTTTGCAGCTAGCTCAATTGTTTCATTGTACATTCTTGTTCAAAATTTTCCTATTCTTTGATTATAAATATCCATATTTTTTGTATAATTACGCGTATTAATATATATACTAGTTTAACGCTTGCCGAAAACTTAGCTTATGTCACTGAGGTATTATGAAGTTCTCTAATAGGTAGTAAGAAATTTCAAAACGAAACAAGAGAAAATGACTGACAAACTCACTAATCGAAAAATTCTAACAACAAAAAACTAGGTTCGCAGTTAACCCGCTGTCATTCATAATGAAATTTTACCCACTAAATGTATCTGTCATATTAGTGGGAAAAGAAAACAAAGCATTGCCACAGATCTTCTGTGACTTTATTTTCTTATCTATTGTTGGAGCAAGTCCTCAAGAAAACTAAAAACCGTTTGTTGTTAGACGCCAGAGAGTAAATTTTCCGTATATTGTATAGTTATGCTGCAAAGCTATTTATGTTACGCTAGTTTTTTTTAGACGTCAGGTTTTGCTCGGCTTGACACACCAATATAGGCCGAGTATACTAAGTTTATGCAATACAATGAGAACGAGTGTGTATATTGTACTTCTCTATGACTTACGGCGAAAGTGTATTATCCCATTTAACATAGGCGTTGCAAGGTCAATCAGTTTCACATCTATCTATTTATACATTACGTCAAATAGAAAGAGATAATTCGTGCGAAATAAGCTCGTTTCTAAAAATGCTGTTAATCATTAGTGAAATGAGAATTGCATTACTTTGTTTATGGTTGAAGTCGTTATGGAGGTCATCAGGCTAATTGTTTTGCTTACTAGACGAGAGTCAAGACTCGATCGCGGTTGTTCATATCTGGGGCCTAATGGAGTTAAGTAAATGCCAATGGCTAGTTGAAATTTTTTGTTGAATCTAGAAGTCTCACAAAAATCATTACTTAAGTAATTTACAAGATAACTTGAGTGGAGACCGCGACTCGGTAAACGTAGTGTAGGACGCCCTCCGGCCAGGTGGGATGACGATCTGCGAAAGACTGCTGGCAGATGCTGGATGCGACAAGCCGAAGACAGGGCGCTATGGCGCTCATTAGGGGAGGCCTATGTCCAACAGTGGACGAACATAGGCTGATGATGATGATGATTACAAGATAACAAAAATTAGACAGGTAACTTGGCCAAGTTCAGAATCTGTATCGCGGTCTATACCTAATTACAATTGTTTTTTGTTATATATATATTTTACTATTGCCGTGTGGTGCCGGCATAGAATTTCACCACCCCAACTCTTCCCGTGGGTGTCGTAAGAGGCGACTAAGGGAAACACACCGGGGGGCGGGCAGCAGCGCCTTCTGCAGAACAACTACACCGAACTGCGATCCCAACCCGCATGCCCAGCGTGGGGATTATGGGCAATAACCCCCACATAATGATGCCATCTATGGCGCTGATTAGGGGAGGCCTATGTCCAGCAGTGGACTATTAGGTATAGGCTGGTGATGATGATGATGATATTTTACTAGCTTATTTACGCGGCTTTACTCACGCAGCACATAGCCTATGCAATAAATATTGCCATTAATAAAAATGTTTGTATAATTATGATGCATAAAAAAAACAATCTTTGAACCTTTATAAAATTAGTTAACTGTAATAATATTAAATAACGCACCAAAAACATTTAGACATTTAAGCAAACTTAAAACATTGATGATTTAAAATCTACACAAATTTTGTAGACAGGCAAGTTTATCACGAAGGTTATCTCTGGAACTACTAGTCCGATTTTGAAAATACTTTGACTGATAGTTGGCTTTTTGTTCTAGAGTCCTATAAATTAGGTTAAATGTAAGCGAAGCAACGGGCAGCAAGTAGTTTTATATTAATAAAGAGTATACCTACCTAAATTTAGCCATTTTACCTATAATGCTTTCCTATTTAAATTAATATTATTATATTCATAAATCAAAATACGTAGCTAACTAAAACAAGTACGACAAGTGCGAGTGTAACTCGCGCGCCGAGGGTTTTGAACTTTTGTCGTTTAGGTAGGTACGTGTATTTTTGATTTTTGATTTTGATTTTGATATTGACGACCTGTTAGCGCGGTGGGCTTACAACGCAGGAGGTTGCGGTTTGATTCCCGCCTCGGGACTAAATTTGTAAGATCTGCAGATTATTTGTTCGTGTTCTAGTCCTTTTCTACGTACACAAAAATAAATCATCTAATGTGATACTTATATATACTTTATTGAGTATAACAGATATCGTAGTAGTACGTATTACACAAGCTTGCTTAGCTTGTCGCTAAATGATGTTGTGTGGATTATCCAGGATACATTACTCTTCTCATATTTTTTAGGAGCACGGTGGAATTCATGAATTCAATAATCTTATTATCTAAATATTCTTCGAGCGCAGTGGAATACATTGGGTATGGACTTTAAAATTTTGAGAACAACGGTTTTGTGGCGCTGTGGAACCCTACTATTACAGTTACTACAGAGATTAGTGGGTTGGTACCTACAATTATTTTTTCGACATTTTTCTACGTATTTCACTAAGTATGAAACTTAGACGATTTTTAAAACCTGTTTTGAATTGTCGAAATCCATACCTTTGATTTGATATTGCTCTCAATGAAATAGCCCCCATTGTATGAAAATTCGTTTTTTGACCATATTTCGAAAAGTATTGTTTTTACAGACTTCTCTATATTTTTCCTGTAAAATATAGACCTATATCTACAAACGCTTAGTACATTTTATATAGATCACTCTGCTATCTTCGGAGATAGAGGGGGGGGAACGGTCAAATTTTCGACCTTTTTCAAAATATTTCGAAAAGTATAAAACCTATCGAAATTTCAAAAATTGCATTAAAATGTACAAACTGATACCTTTCATTTGATACCCAACTCGGTGGGGTAGTCACCCCTTTAGAAATTTTTCCCGCCCTTTTTTGACCATATTTCAAAAAGTATTATTTTTACAGATTTCTCTATATTTTTCCTGTAAAATATAGATCAATACCTACAAAAACTTGGTACATATCAAATCGATCGTTCTGCAATCTTCGGAGGTAGAGGGGGGGTACCGGTCAATTTTTCGACCTTTTTCAAAATATATCAAAAAGTATAAAATCTATCGAAATTTCAAAAACTGCATTAGAATGTACAAACCAATACCTTTCATTTGATACCCAACTCGGGGGGGTAGTCACCCCTTTAGAAATTTTTCCCGCCCTTTTTTGACCATATTTCAAAAAGTATTATTTTTACAGACTTCTCTATATTTTTCCTATAAAATATAGATCAATACCTACAAACACTTGGTACATATCACGTCGATCGCTCTGCAATCTTCGGAGATAAGGGGGGGGGAACGGTCATTTTTTTGACCATTTTCAAAATATTTTAAAAAGTATGAAATCTACCGAAATTTCAAAAACTATTTTGAAATCTACAAACGAGTACCTTTCATTTGATACCACTTTCGACTTTGTACGTTCCATTTAAAATTTCGATTTCAAAATTTGTATGGAAAATCTTCATTTTGATTTTTCATTTATTTTCATTTATTTTTCTATAAATATGTGCGGGCGCACAAAATGTATTATTATTTCAAATTTCAAGTCAATAGCTGCAGTAGTTTCTGAGATATTAAGGATTCAAAACACAAAACAGACCCAAAGCGATTTCATAAGGGTTTTGCAACCGATGGCAAAACCCTAAAAACTAGATATGTAGGTACCTAGTAAGGTTATTCATCAGTATAATGTAATTTATCTGTAGGTATTTAGAAGTTTCGGCGGATCGAGTTTGATATACATAGGTAGGCACTGGGCACGTAAACAGTTAAGGATACAATAATTCACTAGTATTCTGAACATGACATAAATAAAGTATATAAATTATGCTGCACAATCCACACAGCATCACCTAGCCCCGAGCTAACACATGGGCACTAGTGGACTTATAATTACAAAATACAGTACCTACCTCTATATTAAACAAATAGATATACAATACATAATGATGTCTGTCTTATCTTGATGTCTTGCGCATAATTTTTCTCAGTCAATTATCTGCAAATGCTGCTCATGAAATTTCGAATTTAATTAAACTAAATTATACGTATATTTCGACATTTACCTATTTAATGATAATTATGTGGGTAGTCATGGTGTTAGTGAAATTATTGGTTTTAACCGTTTTACCTATTGTACCTACCTACCATATGTGATTTAGATAAATAGAAAGAGTAGAAATACCGAAAAAATAATAAACAAGTGTCAAAAATTCTATTAAGCACAACGGTGCCCTTACTTCCCATTTGGGATATGGCTGAATGGGGAGAACCAGTGACCTACCCAACATACAGAATTTGCTAAATAAACTTGACAAGTTGTCATTGCTGTTTCCCACGGCGACAGGACAATGATATGGATGGTCATCCATCAAATCTCAATCGGGATAAGGACCCACATAATTAACGCATATTGTGATGCCGCCGCCGCCGCCCCGGCCGCCGCCCCAAGCCCTCCTAAAGCTTGAAGTCCGTGATGTTTTTACCCTATATCTCGATATGAATGAGAGGTACTTACGTACACTGAAGAAAATGCTATAGTAGCGTAACCCCCCTCTCGGATGGGTGAGAGGGGCGAGCGGGGGGCAGCGGCCGGCCCCGCCACAGTCGCCGGCTGACGTTCGCCGCGGTCGCGTCTCTCCGTAAACCAACCGCCCCCAAACATTCCTCGCGCAAGTGAAACTTCATAAACATATTTTATTACTGAAACAAATGGGCGGCCGATAGTGAAATCTGAATTGTGATGCTCAGTGCACCGTGAACTCAGCGCTAGAAGCTTCAGTTAGAGTTTATCTCGAGAGAGAACATCATCGGTGACAGTACCCGGTGTTGAGTGAGAGTGGAGTGGTGTTTGTACGCGGAGACTGCCGCCGTTCCCAGCATGGAGGCCTATTTCGACATTTCTAATGACCTGAAGGACGTCTGGGAGGCGGACATCGACCCGGTAAGTTGACCTTCTCTATTATCTTGCATCGCGAGGAATGGACGCGGGCGCAGTACGAAAAACAATTGTCGGTAGCTACATACTTACTGTTCGCTAATCTAGCACCTTTTCTCAGCATGCATGAAACTTAGTTCTAAAGCCGCGGTAGCAATATGCTCATAGATTATTCTACTAGCGGTTTCAATGTTAAAGGTAAGTAGGTATGGTACCTAATCTCTAACACCGGCGGAATGAGTGCGTATAGCGGTGTAGATGTAGGTGAGGTGCGGATTTGATAACGGTGCTATCGCGCGTCAGGAGTGTTGTTTTGAAATCTACCTGCAGTTGTCGGCATAAACAAACAGGGTCCGACATCGGGCTCCTTATAAAAACAAGTTGAGTCAACAAGAGCGTCTTATAACTTTATGCAGCTAAACCGCGGTAATCTAATCATTAGCCGATTACTTAATTGATTTTACTTAGGTATGTACCTACTTAGATAAGTTATCTACCTGTTATTGTACTTACCGGATGGAGGGCGTCCTTACCATACCAGGAAAACAGTTGGAAAACAAATCTTGGGAAAAACCGCAAAGAAACCTAACCAACAATTCGCAAAAGTAGGTAGGTACTTACCTATATTAATTTATTACGTGTGTGTGTATGTTTCAATGTTTCTGAAGATAACTATTATCTCATAGTAGGTAGGTACTTACATAATTTTATTAGTTTGAATATTAATCTCTATTTATGTGGTTAGATTGTTAGTAGGTAGGTCGTAGCTCCGATAAACTTTAATTAGTAGGGTAGTAGGTTCTTGAAATGAATCGAATTATTTTGTATATTCATTAGTTACCAACAGCTTCGTGGAAGACCTCTGTGGAACGGTGGTCAGCAAAGGTCCGCCTGCGACGCAGGAGGTTGCGGGTTCGATCCCGCTTAGAGCCAAATGTTTGTAAAACCTGCCTGCTGATATTTTTTCCAGATGTTCTGGTCGTTTTCTATGTACTTATTTATAAAAAATATTGTTGTAGGTACCTATAATGTATTAGTTACCTATCAAATTTTACTAACTACGACATTCGACAAGAAGTTGTCCCATCAAATCACAAAATAAAAAGCCAATCCAATTTATAGATTTGACATTTTCAAGCTACTTCCTTGTCCATTTGCATTATAATGAAGTCGATTTTAAATTAAACATGATAAATACAAATGGGAAACTTTCTTTCATTTTCTGAACACCGCACCGTAGCAAAATTCGTGTTGCTTCACAGCATTTTTTGTGATCTCCCCTAATTAAGTCGATAAATAAATAATGCTGGACAATCCAATATGATATAAGTTCGCTTATTATATTAATCACGATACTTACTTTGAAAAATTATCCTGTCTGGGACAATATTACGATCCTTGATTATGATTATGATGGACATGATTCTTGGAATTCAAAACCAGTTTAAGACTTTTAGGCCGTGAAAAAAACAACTCTAAGGCTTAGAATTAGAGTCTAAGCTTTGTACGATAAAACTTAATGTCAAGTATAGCTTATTTTGTTAGGTTGTGGCTTATTGAACTTTTTATATACCTTTTATCACATGCTTCTGGAATAAGAAAGATAAATACTCAGTCCGTAGGTATCATCGCCTACTTCTAAGTAACAATAACAAGATGTAGCTCGAATCTCCGCACGTGTTGTTTCTATGGAAACATAGAGATTATGACTTAATTATCGGATTAAAAACAGCCTAGTTTACCTAAATTACTCCAGGCAAATCTATGCAAAATTTGATCCCGATCCATTCTATAGTTATAGCGTGAAAAAGTAACAAACATCCATCAATACATACAACCATCCTTCGCATTTCTATAACATTGTGATTGACGATTCTAGAAGCGTCTTGGACTTTGGGAATCCCAAGTTTGCTGGAATCCCAGTTATTCGGGAGGGGTCAATGCGACTGCGACTCGGCACCTGTAACTCGTTTTCTCATAATGACGTCAGGTTTGTGAGCAATAGTCCGGTGCCGTTGCGGAGGTGATTTGCATCATGAGGTTTGTGGCGTGCGTGAGCGCTTCTGCGTTTGGTCACGTTGGTTGGCCATACACTTGTTATGGTTGGCGTACGGTACAACGTGGTACGTCGACCTGTTCATTGAACTGAGACCTGACGCTCAGCTTTTTTGCTTTTTGTACATTTGCTTCTATGCTAGATTGATAGCTCTGGCCGGCTAAAGTTTACAAAAAGTCGCTATGAACTGTTTGAAATGTTTCTATACTTGGTAAAGAATCCTTTCGAAAGGAGCTATGGAAGAAGCCATGAAGAAGTTTAACTTTTAAACTTTCAAGGTTACCTAAATGTTCTACGTTTGTGCCTAACAAATAATATAATACTAACAGCAGGTACGAATTCTCTAAGAAAATAGAAGTTTTGAAGAAGTTTTGAAACTTGTTAAATCAACCTTAAATCAACTTTCAAGGTTTTGAAAATGTTCTACAGAAGCACACAATACTAACACTAACATAGCTAGATATATGTATACGTACAAAGTGCAGAGCTCGATTACTTGAAATGAAAAAATTATACGCTCACCTTACATCTAAAAGAATTAAAGCTCCGGCGTCGGATGACATACAAACGTAATACAAGAATAATTTGTAATTTGAGCATATTTTCACCATGTATATTTGCAAAATTCATCCGTGTTGCCGGAGCTTTAAGATACTGGTGACCTGTCAAGTGTTTTAAGATCCTTAGAACAAAACATAATTAAAAATATACCTTTTCAAAATACTAACGTATTTACCGTTTCCCTAACTACCTACCTACCTACTACTATAGACGCACATTAAATTCATAATGTATTGTGTGTGTACTATTCCAAAATCGTCAAATGCAACATGTCCGGTGTATGCGTCATTAATCATTATCATTAGGTCTAGGATACGCTAGGGCTGTCTCATCTCAACTTGTACATTCCCATTTTATATTTCACTTACAACCGCATTTGTAGTAGAATACGCTAGGGCTGTCCCAACTTTCACATTCTAAATGTTTGTATCTCACTTTTCGCGATAATCGTTGGATCTGAACTGTTGTGTTTGGCAATTCTTCGAGATCGTAGTCTATGGGATCGCAAGGTTAAGTATTTTTATGTACATAATATTATGGCATTCAGGCAATAAAAAAAAGTTCAAGTTCATTTATAAAACACATTTAATTTACATCGGAATAAATTAGGACATTAGGTCGGAGTCGTACAAACTGATCGGAGGTGTTTTGGTCTTTTGATGTTTTTCTTTTATTTTCGCAGAGATTTTTCTGCAAAATATCACCGACTTTTGAATGTAAAAATCATAGAAATCTGTTTCCTTACATTTTTATGATGATTGTAAATTTCACGCTCCACCCTGCTTAGCTGGGTGCAATCAAGCAATTGACTACACAATATTTTTTGTCCGTAACAACTGCATAGTTAGTTAGGGTAAGTATCTAAACTGAATATGGCTATTTATTGCAGAATGTTAAATTGACTACTAGATCGATTTATTTTCATCTGCGACTAATTCATGCCCGAGGTTTCGCTTGCATTTTTCTTTGATAAAAGTGTCATCATACATCATCAACGCCTTTCCAAAATATTCATAAATAAAAATATATGATATTAAACATTTATTTTACCCGAAAAAAAGGAACAAAATGAAAAAAGCAGACTAGAAAAATAACCATAGCTTAATAAATGAATCTAAAGCTAACAAGTAATCTGTTTGCGTAGGAATAGGAAAGTTACTAAGTATGGGTTGAATAAGGTCGCCATTCAAAAGTTACCTACCTAGAGGCAACATTCAGAAGAAAAAACTAAACAATTTTTTTTAAACAACCCTATTGTTCTTAACATAAGGTAGTATCATTATGAGAGTGCGGTTGCACCACCACATTAGCTAATTAGATTTCCTAGGCTCAGGTCAATATGACGGTTTCTATGCCAGACATATTATTTATTATTATATAACTAAACTAGCCGCTGCCATCTGCTTCAGACGCGAATTTTTCAATAATATTAAAAGGTAGAGAAAATCTATACTTTATCTTCCTATCTTAAAAACCCTAAGGTTTTTTAGTCCCAATTTTTTTATAATATGATAAGAAACCCTATCCTTTCCACACCATCTAACAAACATGATGACAAAGACTGACTTTCGAATCAGTAGGTATTATATGGACCTATCCACTCAGCATTATCTAGCCTCATTGTGTTATGGGTACCTAGTAGTGATATCAGATTGATACTCAATCACCCAGACCCGAAGTAGAATACTTATATCTATAAACATACTAGATTACTTATACTAACTCCTGTCAACAATAGTCAGTTAAAATGAACCTAATATAATTTTAAAGAAGTAAAAGTTTATGCATTTAACTTTTGAGCAAGTATGTAAAAGTACCAGATAGATACGTATATTGTGCAGTTAGGCATTTTGCTACACGACGGCAAATACCTACATAAACAAGAAATTGAAAATTACTCGTTATCGTTAATATTGCTTGTTATGGTGGCGCATGATTGTCATTTAACATAGCTTTGCAAACCAATTTCAAGTTTAAGTTACTATTGGTTTTGCTGTCACAAGACACGCATAAAGTACAGGCTATTTACAGTTGCATGCATTTCAATTTACTTATACGATTATACAAGGTATGAAAAAAGTTGAATCGGATGTTGGTATGTAATTATTCATTAAACTAACTTCGTACCTGGATAATAGATTTTTATCAAAAAACTAAGTACAGTTAAACTAGGTACAGTAAAAAAAAGTTTAATATCGTGTCGCAGATCGCAACGCCCACCTCCGGTGTTATCTAGTACCCATAACACAAGCTCTGCTCAACTTAGGGCTAGATGATGTGGATTGTCCAGCATTATTTATTTAACTTCAAAATGTTGCCCAGCCCTATGGAAATCTGCAATCATCAGTTCACTGCAGAAGGCTATAACCGGACTCGCCCTACATTCCGCTGGATGTCCGGCTTGCTTGATAACGACATTGACGTGGTCAAACGCACGTGCCGCGGTTTAAAATTATCTCTCTGTGTATTACCCTGGCTAATTATCTTTGTTGTTTCCCCCGATAATCTCATGATCTTCAATAAAATACTTATTCGTTGGTGAAAGCATTATCATAACAGATTATGGTTTGAACCTTGATTTGATTGCCTTCTTCGTAGAATGATTCTATTTATCAATTACTAGCAAGCAGCCTTTCCCGACTGCGCACACTCACATACACGTAATTTGAGCAGGATTTGATTACAGTGCACAAGTGTGCGCTCAAACACCGGTGCACTATAACTTAAGAACGGGAAAAGTTCAGGGACAAGACAAACTTAACGTGCTTTATTAGGCGTTGTTCCACAGGGGTGTATCACCGTCATCTTCCTTACTTCGCGATGCTACTGAGAATAAACCTATATTCAATCAAAGTGTAAAGTATTAAGAAAACATTATTTCAGGCAAAAACTCAGTTCACTCAGGGTCAAAATCACCGTTTCAAAAATATACAACAATATAATTTAAATAAACATAACGCAATGCATAATTGTGTACCGCACCTTACTTTTTGTTTCACTTCATATGAAGGGAAATCCAATAAATATAGGTTTACAGGATTTTCGTAAGCGTGCTTAGAGACAAACATAAAAAATCAAAATGCTATTTTTGGAGAGGACCAACCCCATAAAGATAAATAGATCGATAAATAGTCACATCTAAGAAAGAACTCGAAAATACCTAAAAAGGTTTATCCAATACAGCAATATATAGATCTAAGGTACACTGGCCCGACTGCTTATGAATAAATCAATAAGTGGACGGCCTGGATTCCGAGACGGAATAAAATGGAGGTAGACATACCTATTACCTAGGTACTATTACTACTACCTTAGTTAGCTTAGCTAACTTAGCTACTACCTTAGTTATGTTATATTAAGGTTATATCCAGCGTATGTTGGTGAATGTTGTACTCTACACTCGCTCATTTCTTGTGGCCTTGCCTTATACGTACTTTATACAGGGTGTCCCTTAGCAGAGGGCCAACGAATGGGGGTTCGGGAGATTCGATCTTCGCCCAATACATCTGCATTCAATGTATGTCTTAATACGTCTATGTCTTAGTACTAATAAGTTTAAAAAAAGTGAAATGGTGTCTTCTTGAGGAATAAATTTCTTGGTGATAATAATGATGACAGTACACAAACTGTCATCATCATCTGCCTATGTTAATCCATTGCTGAACATAGGCCTCCCAAAATAGCAGTCAGTCGCATCCAGCTTCTGCCTGCAGTCTTTAGTAGTCGCCACCTGGCCGGAGGGCCTCCTACACTACGTTTGCCGATTCGCAAAACTCTGGGGTCGCGAGTTGTGTACTCTGCGTTTCTGTTTTTCTGTTTAGTTAAGTAAATTTCTTGAGTAAATTCATTGAGTGAGGGTGTTGTAGATTTCGAATTGCAGAAAAACCACGTAAATCGATGACAAATATGACAATTTTATAAACCTTCAAAAGCCACTACGTTTGCTCCGGTATGAATGGAACACCTGTAGGTAAACGTTCTAATAACACTATCCTTATCGTTGAAACAGTTTGGAGGGTACTTTACGTACATTGTGCCGTGTGGTGACGGCATAATAAAGAATTTCACCACCCCAACTCATCCCGTGGGTGTCGTAAGAGGCGACTAAGGGAAACACACCGGGGGGCGGGCAGCAGCGCCCTCTGCAGAACTACTCCACTAAACTGCGATCCCCAACCCGCATGCCCAGCGTGGGGATTATGGGCAATACCCCCAAATGACAAGAACCGCCACAAAATGGCCCCCAGTTCCCGGCCGCCTCGCTATTCCTGGCCATGGTAGCGGCCACGGTAACGGCGGGGCAGGGGGTGCTAGGAATCACCGGGCTACATTAGGCTACCACACCCCACACACACTGACCCTGGCAACGTTTAACGGACGCACTCTGAGGCTTGATCACCATCTAGCGCAGTTGGAAGTGGAGTTAGAGAACATTAAATGGCATGTTCTAGGGTTATGTGAAGTCCGTAGAGAGGGGGAGGACACCGTAACCCTAGACTCGGGCCATCTTCTCTACTTTCGTGAGGGTGATAAAACATCCCAGGGTGGCGTAGGTTTCCTCGTCAATAAGGCCCTCTCTAACAACGTCGAAGAAATCTCCAGTGTGTCGACCAGGGTAGCGTACCTGATCCTTCGGCTGTCTAAGCGCTACAGCTTGAAGGTCATTCAGGTTTACGCACCGACCTCGACACACTCGGATGATGAAGTGGAGGATATGTACGAAGACATATCCAAAGCCTTACATCACACCACCAAGGCTCACTTCAACGTTGTTATGGGGGACTTTAACGGCAAGGTGGGAACCCAGACTGGCAACGAATCCCGAATAGGCCCGCATGGTTTTGGTGTTCGAAATCACAGGGGACAAATGCTCGTCAACTTCCTTGAGAAAGAGGGGCTGTTCTTAATGAACTCTTTCTTTAAGAAACAGCCCCAAAGGAAGTGGACATGGCGGAGTCCCGATTCTGTGACTAAAAATGAGATCGACTTCATCATGACGGATAGCAAGCATATATTCAGAGATGTCTCAGTGATCAACAGGTTCAATACCGGATCTGATCACCGACTCCTTCGAGGCTCTCTGAATATAAATTTGAAGCTTGAAAGAAACCGTCTGGTGAAGTCCACGCTCCGACCGAACCCAATCCAAATCATGGCGGGCACCGAGAAGTTTCAGCAGCTTCTCGGGGATAGATTCGCTGCCTTGGAACCCACTGATGACGCTGACGAGACCCTACACAATCTGGTAGAAACGCTGAGGGACGAGGGCATCAAGTTTTGCAAAAAGCAGCGTACTGGTAAGAAGTCCAAACTCTCGGATGAGACTCTTGGGCTGATGACAAAAAGACGGGAAACCACCCAAGCGACTTCGTCAGAGAGGTCAGACCTGAACAAGCGAATTGCGAAGATGGTACGACGCGACCTTCGGAGCTCTAATACACGCCTCATTGAAGAGGCGATAGAGCGAAACCGAGGGTCCAAAGTATTCACTCAGCAGCTTGGAAGGAGCCACCTGACGAAGCTTTCAACGCACGACGGAAGGACCGTTTTGTCGAAGCCGGAGATATCGGCCGAGATAGAGGACTTTTATGGCCGTTTATACGCTGCACATGCTCCCCGTTCCCAACGAGACGACCACGATTCTAGAGCCACCTTGATACGCCACTATACCGACGAACTGCCAGACATCAGTCAAGACGAGATCGTGTTAGCTCTGAGGCAGCTTAAAAATGGAAAAGCCCCCGGTGAGGACGGAATAACATCAGAGCTTTTGAAAGCTGGAGGATACCCTGTTATACAGGAGTTACAGAGCCTCTTCAACGCCGTCCTTCACAGTGGGAGAACTCCAAAGGCGTGGAGTGGGAGTTTGGTGGTGCTCTTTTTTAAGAAGGGAGATAAAACCCTTCTTAAAAATTATAGACCCATCTCGCTCCTAAGTCACGTCTATAAGCTTTTCTCACGAGTTATATCGAACCGTCTCGCCAGGAGACTCGACGAGTTTCAGCCACCGGAGCAGGCTGGGTTTCGCGGAGGATATGGTACCATAGACCACATTCACACAGTGAGGCAGATTATACAGAAGTCCGAAGAGTATAATCAGCCCCTGTGTCTGGCTTTTGTGGACTATGAGAAGGCCTTTGACTCCGTTGAAACCTGGGCTGTTCTACAATCCTTACAGCGATGCCAAGTAGACTATCGTTATATCGAGGTGCTGAGATGTCTCTACGAAGCCGCTACGATGAGTGTCCGAGTACAGGACCAGCAGACTAAACCGATCCAACTGCGCAGAGGAGTGAGGCAGGGGGATGTCATATCCCCGAAACTGTTCACGAGCGCGTTGGAAGATATGTTTAAGACGCTGGACTGGAAAGACAAGGGCATCAACATAAACGGCGACTACATCTCACACCTGCGATTCGCTGATGACATAGTCTTAATGGCGGAGTCGCTAGAGGAGCTGAACCGGATGCTGGACAGTCTAGCTTCAGCCTCCCGATGTATCGGTCTTGGCATGAATTTGGATAAAACCAAAGTCATGATCAATGCCCACATTGATCCAAGACCGGTGATCGTACATGGCCACCTTCTCGAAATTGTTTCTGAGTACACTTACCTCGGGCAGATTTTGCAGTTGGGTAAAAACAATTTCGAGAAGGAAGCCAAGAGGAGGATCCAGCTAGGCTGGGCAGCGCGTTCGGAAAACTACGTCGAGTCTTCTCGTCATCCATACCGCAATGTTTGAAAACGAAAGTTTTTAATCAGTGCGTCCTACCAGTCATGACCTACGGAGCTGAGACGTGGACACTCACGATAGGGTTGGTCCACCAGTTCAAAGTCGCTCAGCGCGCTATGGAAAGAGCTATGCTCGGAGTTTCTCTGAAGGATAGGATTCGTAACGAATACATCCGACAGAGAACTAAAGTCATCGACATAGCTCAGAGAATTAGCCAACTGAAGTGGCAGTGGGCCGGCCATATTTCGCGAAGAACCGATAACCGCTGGGGTAAACGTGTTCTTGAGTGGAGACCGCGACTCGGTAAACGTAGTGTAGGACGCCCTCCGACCAGGTGGGATGACGATCTGCGAAAGACTGCTGGCAGATGCTGGATGCGACAAGCCGAAGACAGGGCGCTATGGCGCTCATTAGGGGAGGCCTATGTCCAACAGTGGACTAACATAGGCTGATGATGATGATGATGATGATTACGTACATTATGCATTCTGCGCGCCTAGAATCGAGCTACTGATTATTAACATGGTATTTTTATGATATCTATTGGCCCAGATTCTCTAACTTACCTACGTTTCAAACTTCTAAAAACCTTTATAAACAAAGAGAATTACAATTAAATAATCAAAAGTTCGAACTAGTAGGTAATTACATTTGAAACAATTGAGCTAACTGCAGACAGTTGCAAACAATCTTCAGGTACCTGAACTGAAATTCCTAAATCATTTTCTATTCTTCTCAATATTCATCATTTTGTAGCTTAGCTTGGGGCTAGATGAGGCTGTGTGGAATGTCCAGCATTATTTATTTATTTATACTATAGAGGAACTCACAGTGCCTTAGTATTCTTCAGATTTCTGTGAGAGGAACTAAAACAACTGTAACAGCACGAGTGTGACGTACTTACATACCAACAAGTACCAAACAAACCCTATTAGTTAAGTAGGTATTAATGAGATGTTTTTTGCTAATCTCTATAAGGCTCCCCTTTATGCAATTTTATTGGTGTACAGGTACACAACAGGGTCTCTTCATGACAAGAGTAATTAACGATAAAAAAAGGAGTGATCTTCTCATAAATTCATAAATTCTTTAATGCACACACAAGTTAAATCATATTCTTATATAGATAGATGGAATAAAAACTTCTGCAAAACTCAACTTGGGCTATTATCGTTTGCCGACTGTATTCAATTTGAGAAGTTGAATTTGATTCGAGAAAGATTTCGACTCACCGGATAACGCTCGTGTGATTAAACACACAGTTTGTGCGCGGAACAATGGGCTGGTTGCGTAAATATAAGCCGAAGAGGTTGCGTCACATAAGTACGATGTTTCCAATGGTATCATTTCAAAAACAAGCGGAGTTGCTTATTTGTTCAAGTGTCACTGCGACTTGGTGCTGGAATAGGTAGCGAGAGAGACATGTTGTTCGTGTAACCTAGACGAAAGTAAAATTCGAAAACAAACTACAGAATACCGACCTACCTACGCAAAGTGGTTCAAGTTTAACCTAAATGTGGTTTGATACAATCTCTCCAAGATAATTTGTACTTACTGTAACCTAGACGAAAGTAAACTACGGAATATCTACATATTCAGTGGTCCAAGTTTAAAGAGAATATTCTAAGCCTAATGAGGAACCTAAAAAAACTAAAAATAAGTCTTCTACAACTAGCCGGTGGTATTCCCATTTTTCTTTTCGGTATTTTCTTGAGTACCGACGATTTTGGTATCGGTTAATTTTTATGCTGCAGAATCTATTACATTTGTGTTCTTTGCCGATATTTCGAAATGGTTTTAGGATAAGATCAAAAGATCATTAGGTATACATATTAGAGATATAAATCCTATCGTTCAACCCCACGTATGGGGATTGATCCCTGTGCAACTGTCTAATGGTAAAATCACTAGGTACCTAATTACTATAAAAAAAACATTAATATTCTATAGGTACTACAAAAACAAAAAAAAAATTGCTAAAAAAAATTCATCTTTAATCTGATAAAATAAATTGTGTTATTTTATCAGATTAAAAAAAATAAGAGAAAATAAATGAAATGATCTCAATCGTAACAATACCTATAGCTAAAAAGTAACAGCACCTACTCAGGAGTGCTTGCTCTATAACTGTATGTAAAAGCCCCTTCACACTCGCGCGAAAAAGCGAACCATGAGTGTGCTCTCATTCGCATAGTCGTCGCAGTATCGCGTTGCGTTCGCAACTCGCTCCCTTATTCTCTTAGGACATATAAGATTCCTTGCCCAAACCGTGTGATATCACAACGGGTTCTAAATACAGTTTTGTCCGATGCCACTACTGTCTTGTCGTATTTGTGTAACGCGTGAATAAAAGCCTTCGTCGCCTTGGTTTTTGTTTCGCGACAAAGGGTTCCTAAGAGCGCTTTAGCATAGGTAGGTATGCGTGCGCCGCGATCGCACAGCGATTCGCGCGCGTGTGGCTTTAGAGTCTAATAAAAATAGAGCTCCGGTTTCGGCTGTCAAATAAATATGTGAATAAAAACACTCGGTTTTTGTCCCGCGACAAACGGTTCCTACGAGCGTGCGAGTGTGAACGCTTTAGCATACGCGCCGCGATCGCAAAGCGATTCGCGCGCGTATGTGTAAAGGCTTTACAGCCTAATTAAAATGGAGCTCCGGTTTCGGCTGTCAAATAAGATGTACTCAACTAACGGTGGGACGTGAAAGGCCCGGACTGGTTCGCATTCCTCTCACTTGCCTTCGTGACTATTCGAGACCGTTCGAGACTGCTGATCACGTATTATGGTACTGAAATCATGCCTTGCTTCTTTACCATGGCATATTTTATAATAAGTCAGTTACCTATCTAATTTTATAAAAAGCGCATTTTGACGCAAAAACTTGGTACCAAACAGAACTCAAATAACATGTAGGTACAGTACCTACCTACATATTAAAATTGAAGAATTACTTAACATGTATTAAGGAATTCTTAAATTTTATATGAATCATGCTGTGTGTATTGTCCAGCATTATTTATAGGTATCTAGTGAGTAGGTACATCTGCAAGGTCAACCCTGAAAAAGAGTTCTCTTCCATTCCAGTAAACCTCAGTTGGTAAGATTAGATAACTTTCGGTAATTAAATAGAAATACCAGAGGTCAACTGCCGAAGGGTACAGCGTTATCACGACTCTTATCAGCGCACGTTTTGATTATAGAACAGCTATGATAACCGATGCAGAAACCAGACTCCCAAGAGAACAAAGAGGAAAGATTTGATTGTTTGTTTGTTTCAATATGCTACGAAAATACTGGACGATTTGAAAAAATTCTTCATCATTAGAATAATACATTATCCCTGATGAATATAGGGTATAGTATATTTTTAATAAAGTTAAGGTTCCGTATGAAAGCTTCAATAGTGTATGCCAGTGTTTAAAATAGTTAAATACCCGTGCGAAGCCAGGACAGACCCCTAGTTTTTGATAACGACGAACCTATTTCTAACTTGTTTAAGGTAATTTTTATTTATTTATTTATTTAACAACTAACACGATTTAATAACCAATTACATTAGTTGTCTAAGTAAGTTGGTTGTTTAAGGTGGTTGTTTAAGGTAAGTTCTAAGAAAAGCAAGCAAGTAAAAAAATATCAATATTAAGCCTGTTTCAGATTTAACAAAGTTATTTTTGTTCAGGTGGGGAGTTAAATCCAATTATGTATGAGTATGACGCGCCGCGTGTGTGTCACCGTAATGAACTATGGTCAATAACTTCATTATGATAATATTAAGTTCAATATAGGTAAATATTTTCCTGTTGATGCATTTTCCTGGTTGTTGGCACTCGGTAAACTTGATGTGTCCACAACTAACCTTTAATGTATCTTTCTACAACAAAACTGGTATTATGAATAAATAAATAATGCTGGACAATCCACACAGCATCATCTAACCCCAAGCTGTTATGGGTACTAGATGACTGATATACATAATACAAAATATTACCTACATATAGAAAATGACCAAAACACCCTGAACAAATATCTGCTGATCGTACAAATATTTGTCCCGAGGCGGGAATAGTTCCGGTTACTTCTTGCGTCGTCATATCTTATGTACAGTGCGCGTCACGTATAAGTACCCCCCTATCTCAATGTACCTCTATACACAATAGTTGTTATTGTTGGGAATTTCAGACTTTGAGTAGGAAGGGCAGTTCGATACTGAACGGCGGCGCGGCGGCGCGGGCGGCCTGATAAATTTTTACATGTGAAAAATTGTGACAAATTAACAAGGGAATTAGAAGTAGTCGAAAATAGTTTGTATACAAGGGGGGTACTTAATTCTGACGCGCACTGTACAATGCCAGTCGGAAGCGTCCCCAAGATGCTGGCTGCAGTGCGTCATTGTATGACAATTCCGATACGCTGTCCCAGATACACAACAATTAAATCAACAGCTAAATATTGTGATATAACAAATATCACAAAATATAACAAAGAAGGCAGGTCCCGACAATCAAGGAAATCTTAATCAGTGATCTACTCATTAATTGAATATCGGATTAACCACTCAAATTCCCAATCAACATTACAGAAACTCTATTTAGGTCAAAAATTTAAATCTTTGATTCAGTTATTGGCCGAATCATGCAAGTTTATTTAGGAAGAACCTGCATCATCATATGAACCCACACATGACCAGTGCTGGCCTTAGACCTCCCCTAGTGGGGTCGCCCACTGGCAACTGTTGCAATGACATCGGTTAGTGATCACCCAATACTCCGCATTGCGTTGCAGTCGCCAACCTGCGTTATAAAATGAAATGGTAAGGGACATAATTATGGGGCAGCTCTGCCTTCTGTTAGTTTTGAACTGTCTTAAAGAAGACAACGTCTTATAAAACCTTTTCCGCTCCATTTCAAGACCAACCGGACAACCGCAGATGTTGTTAACAATTGTATTCCTAAATCATCATAAAACCAATGTCAAGATTTAGACCGCAAACAGTAAATCGTGATGTCTGTATTATACATATACCACCAAGAATTGAGCGCAGTTCCCACGACTACCCTCAATTAACTTTAGCTTCAATTATGTTAACTAATCGATCAAGGTTGACTAGGACTGACGCATACGATGTAGCACAGCTGCGACGTGACAAAGTTTGGCAGTGAAAGCGGTAAAGATTTAAATGAGTCGGAAATGGTTATTAGGTATCTATGTATGTAGGTTTAATAATATTAAACAATCGCCCAGGTATTTAAAATACTTCGCCTTATCAAATAGCCTCGATTATTCGGCCGAGCGTGAATAAAAATTATCGTACCGTGATAATACCACAATAACTAGCATTTTTTGTATTCGCGTCGCTTATGTAACGCTTTCGCTGCGAACAGCGCGATTGTCGCTTGCCATTCACAATAACAACTTTATTTGTTTTTTTAAAGTTGGCAGCCGGTATATTACATTTAGGTCACAGGTAGGTATGTGTTACTTTGACAGAGATTTAAGCTACGTACCAAATATCAACCTGTGATCGGTTCCTTAAATTTTCATTGCGTTAATAACAGGCGGATACAATATTATAGCAATATATAAACTATAGTTAGGTACCTACTACGAGTATATTAAATGAAAGAGACCAATCTGCCAGTTATCTGTCGTGATTATAGCAAAACAAAAGCTAAATAACCATATCTAATGAAAAGTCATGCATAGTTGCAAGTAGCAATGTCACCTTTCAACTATAGATATATTAATATTAACCTTCTTCCGATGCTCATATAAACATTCCAGTGCATTTATTGATAAGGTAAAATCGGCCACTTTGCCTTCTTGATTGCTTGCTTCACTTATGTCACAGTTTGATTTAAATGTTGGGGACAGTGACGTAATTTCTGAGCAGTCGGGCCAAGTGAACTTATCTGAACCTGTTTTCTGTTATGTACTTTTATTATTGAGGTACCTATTTAATTTTTTATTAGGGGTTTTCAAAGCAATCTTTAAAAAAACCAATCACGCTTTTTATTTTGGCGCTAGATGGCGCTGCTCTTATGTCAAGGGTCAATGACGTGTCCAAGAGTCCTGTAAGGTTTAAAGGAATTAAAGCACTTTGATTTTGATTTCGAATGTATGTGTTGAGTTTCATACAGCACCATCTATCTTAGTCTATGGCAAGCGCTATATTTTTAAAGTTCGCATTTTAGAGCCCTCTGGCTTATCGCCTTATCTCCTAGATAGACACTCCATATTTCTCTATAAACACAATATGTATTTGTAATGTATATTTTATTTAATCATCATATCATTTGCTTTCCTTTTAACGTTAATTTAAAAAGTGTGTTTTTATGTACATAATATTGTTGATAAAATGTTGACAATTAATCATTGCACGCCCATGAACGAATATTAGCAAATTAAATTGTAACAATATTATTATTTTGTAGTATGTCAAAGAAAGTATAATACTTAACCTTTAATCACGTAAAAAAGGAATAACTTTTACTTGTATTTGCATCTTCCCACGTACGTATGACAAAAAAATATAACCAAACTCTGAAATCATAAGTTATAGGTAACTGTTGCGACTTTAGTTTTTGAATGTTATCTATGCTACGAGTATATCGCCTTCTATCAGCATTTTAAAGACTTCCTTAAATTTCTTTTAACGTTATTTTGATTTTTTTTGCTCGAAATGAATTTTATTTCCGAAGTAAAATTTGCCATTGAAAGTTCCGTCAAAATCGATCCAGCTGTTTCGGCGATTAACCGAAAAATATATTATTTATATGTTGATTTATTCAAACATCCTTAAAGTGCATATTAAAATTGGTTACCTATTTTGACACTACAAAAAGTTTCATTATTTTTGTTATTCCTAAGATTTTATTTCCCTTAAATATTCTATACACTCTTTCTAATATTTTAAATGGCCGAGCTGCAACTACAATATAACTACCGAGTAACTGGATCAAACTGTATCTATTAACTATGCTAAAGGCTAAGGTGACCTCGGCCTTTACCTCTGTGTCACATTGACCTCTCAGCATTATGGCACTTGTATTTGTCTAACCTTACTACATATTACGTAATACTAGCGGTCCGGCTTCGCTGGAGTGTTAACAAATATTTAATTTTTATGCGAATCCCTAACTTTTTTGAAAATATTCTATAGTTACCGATTCATTCACGTTTCGAATCCTAAAATTTAGGATTCCAAACGTGAATGAATCGGTCTAGTACTTTCGGAGCCTTTTCAATTCAAACAAACAAACAATCAAATCTTTCCTCTATAATATTAGTACAGATGATTAATGTATAAAAAAAAAGTTGATATTGTCATTGGAATTTTTTTAAGTCTGCAAGCTATGCTTTAACAATTTTATTCTGTTATAAATAAAAAATATCTGCTTTCCAAAACGAATTTCACATAATTTATATGGAAACCGAAGTTCTCCGCAGCTCGTGTCGAATCAGTAAATGTGGTATGGTACCACATAATAAACTGCAATACCTAGTTCTTGTGCATAGTTTACTAAGGATCCGGCGACGGATGAATTTTCGATATAACCAGTTTTGTGAACAAAATGATTTGAGTTTGAGAATATTTTTAAACTCAAATGTGTTTATTCTAACGGAAACGATGGAAACGGGAAATTATTTCGTTGTTCTTTAAGACACTTTACATTGATTCTTAACTTGAATAATCATCATGTTAAAATAAAAAGCGTGATTGTTTCTTTAAAGATCGCATCGAAATGCCCTTTCTACAAATAATTTTGGTACAACGTTTGTATGGGAAATACATCCGTCGCCGGAGCCTTAAATCCATAACTTGCCACGTGATTCTTATCGGGTGCATGTGATTGGTTCGCTATGGGTTACATAAATCTATGGTTAGTTTTAAAACTGGGTTCCGTATAATCATCATGCACATTTTATTAATCAATAAAATTACAATTGTTTAACCAAATTAGAACTAGTATTACTTACATAAAAAGACTATTTATCGGGTATTTATCGCGTACCTTTTCTTTTATTTTCCTTACGTTAACAATTGAGCTAACCGCAGATTGTTGCAAACAATCACAGGTAGCTCAACAAATCCATATCCATACCAGTCGGAAGCGTCCCCAAGACGCTGGCTGCATTGCCTCGCTATAAGGCACTGCTGATGCGCTGAGCTAGATATTGACCAGCGCTCTTGTCACACATCTGGTCGGCGTCGTCGCTTTGACCACACGCTCAGATAAGTTTTTGAAAAGCCGGAGCTTCGGTACCCAGGACCTAGGGTCTTGATTCCAAGAGGAGCAAATACGTAGGCGCTGTCGAGACACATCTTATTGATTATTTATTAGAAACGAAAGTGAAGTTCAATGTTTTTTTTGGTGCCACGGGACAAGCGATGACCATTATACAAAGCCTCGAATATTATCTTGCAAAATAGCGGTTGTCATCTCAAGCCCTGACACGTATTAGCTTGTACCTGCAATCTCAGGTCACGAGATCATTCAGTCAATCTTTACTAATATTATAAGGAGAAAAGATTTGATGGTTTCTTATGAATTAAATGTAATGTATTAAGTAGGTATACCAGTCATCCGGCACCTGAACACAAACTCTGCTTGACTTAGATGATGCTGTGTGTATTCTCCAGATTCTTTGTACTAACTTTTGAGAACCATCTAACATGGAACTCTAATCTAAAGTAAGTTGGAGCACCTTCAATGCACTTACCTAGGTACGCAACAAGTTAAAACGTCCGTTGCTAATTGTGCGGAATGCTGTTTTGCTACTAGAGGATATTGGAAGGTCAAGATGTTGTACAGACTTTCATTTTATCAAATCATTTAATACTTTTAAACTTACGCGATCTGAACACATAATTATTAGTACTATTTTATCGGACAGTGTGTAATGAAAACCTGTTGAAACGTCGGGAAAAATAGGTAAATAAACGCGATAAATACCCGTTAACATAGTACTAACAATTAAATCTAATCAAATAATTTTTTTATAGGATTTTAAGAGATCTTTGAGTGGGCTTGTCCGGGGAAGTTCTTATATTGTTTATTGTTTTTCTATCAAAGCAGTTCATTTTTCTGTTTTGGCAGATGTTTTCTACAGTGCCGTCCATCGTTAGTTGACCCCCCGGACAGGTTCCAAGTCTCGTTATTATATCAGTTTTGGTTATAGTACTTACGTACAATACATCCAGAACACCCTGAACTATCTGCAGATCTTACTGACGTACTTAGCAGACCCGAGGCGGGAATTTACTTCTTCCACTTGTGGACAAAAAAAATAAGTTGTAATTAGTAGTGTTGTTGTGTGTGTTGTTGTGAAGTGAAAAAAAAGTTCTGAAATTGAACTAGAAACTCCTGTGTCGTCGCAGCAAACCCCGCTGTGCCACAGAGGTCGTTGTCAATAACATGTCAGTCAGCAGTCTATTGTAAGCATTTGACGTGGACATCCGTGTAGCACTTATGGATAGTAGTTTGCATCTAGGAGAGAATATTTTGTTTTACAATAAAGTTCCATTTCCCACAATGAGAGTGCGGTGATGTCAAGGTCACAATGATCACAAGGCCAGAACGGCACGCGATAGAAATGATTTGTTACTCTGTTTGTCATTAAAATTTAACATTTATAAAGGGTCCTGGGGCACACAGTATAAATAAATACCCCGAAAAGCTACTTAAGGAGTCCAGGGTGATCGGAATGCTGGCTTTTAAGTCAACGCATTAGCATCGCCATCCTGCTGCGAGCATTCTTCATTGAGCTAACTGCAGATTATTGCAAAAGATCTACATATAGGTAGCTCAACTGATTCAAGACGCTGGCTGCATTGCCTCGCTGTATGGCTATGCTGATGAGCTGTGCCTGATACGGATCAGCTCTCGGGTTACCCGTCGCTTCGACAATGTCTTTTCGATGCTTATATATGTTTTTATGAACCCGGAGAGTCTCGTCGGTACTCCACCCCCCTAGGGCCTCTGTTGAAAAATGCATATTTGCGCCTCTCGAGCGTCTGGTCAAAGCGACGTGTGACACGAGAGCTGGTCATTATCTGGCGCAGAGCATCAGCATTGCCATAGCGATGAAATGCGGCCAGCATCTTTATTAATTAGGTATACGTAGCTCGAAATAATCTCACGATCGTAAGGTATTTATGAAGTACCGTTCGCAAGGATTGTTTAGAAATGCATACAACCACAAACGTTTATTGTGGTACTGGTACCTACCAGTGGTATTCTGTGGTTGAGCGTGACTGCTCCACGGCATTTGGCATTTTCATCCGGTATTGCAGGGAAATTAATATCTGAAATGTAATCGGACATTCCTATATAATTTTTTTCTATCCTGTCTGTCATGGAAATCCTGCTGAGAATTGTTAAAGGAAATTTAAAACAATTCACTCTTGCCTATATCTTTACTGATATTATTAATTTATTAGCTTAAAAAACAGAAAACTTGTATAGTGTGTAAAAAATTATAATTTAATTCCTCATAAAAAGAATGCGGCCCCGAGATCAACCCAAGATTAATCTACTCAATAGGTATTTTGATTCGTTCAACCCAAAACATTTGATTTGAGTTCCTCCCTACCCACAGTACTTATTCCAAATTTCTATTGAACAAAGGCCGCAACGATATACCTAACTAATTATTATAGGTTGCTAATTATAGTATAATACCTAGCAAGATTTATACTCAGTTCAGGAATCTAAGGTATTTCATATCAACACATATTAATTAGTAAATGAAACGTAACAATGACTGCTATCAATAGCAGAAAACAAGGCAGCCAGGTAAACTCAAAACAAAACTACAAAAACGCATAATTTCGCACGCGCAAAAAAGGTTTATGTTTGAAAACCGACGATAGACAAATGAAAGCCAAAAGTAAACAAATGAAATTCAATACAAAAAAGGTCTCAAACTCTGCGATTTGCTCCGACTAATTAATAAAATATTTTCCACCGATGTTTCTTGGGTGTTTCAAACTCTTTGATTACAAAAAAACATCAAGGATTCTTGAACAAAATACAATAAAATGTATTGAAAACTTGTTTGTCAAGCGAAACTCGCAGACATGAAGAAACCATTCTTCCTCCTAGCTAAACTGTACTCATCAGTCATCATTCAACGACATTTCAACGATTTCCTCATAAGTCATCGCAAGATACAAGATGACGTCTATAAGGAATCTAGGGAAATAATTATAGCACGACTGCCCTGTTATTTCATGGGTATTGAAGGCACTGAATAGTACTACTCGTGTTAATACATCCTTTACAATACATGTCGTGTTCCATTGTCACTTATTGCAGATATCCGGCGTGACAGTAGCGCACGGTATCTACCAGTACTTACTATACCCATACCGACTCATCGGAAGCCGCGAGCTATAAGTCTGGGATGGGACCTCGTCAAAGTGAAGTATTCGAAATGGGCTGATCTTATGCGATGAGGGGAAGAACAATAATTAATTCCTTTTTCAGAGATTGTGCGGGCTGGTACAGGATGAAAGGATTTGGGGAGGCTTTTGCCAGCTTACGCAGCTTACTGCTGTTACGTAACTGGTTGACAAAAATAATAATTTTCCTATAAAAACGAGGTATCTTTCAATAATTTCATGAGCATCGATACGCAAGCTTAAAGACGCGATGGCGCGTGTATTAGTTTGAAAAGGTCATTAATTTGGACCATGCGTGAATTATTAAAGTTCGCACCCTTCCCTCGCATATCTACAACATCACTACATAGTATAAAACAAAATCTCTTACCGCTGTCCGTCCTCTATGTATGCTTAGATATTTAAAACTAAACAACGAATTTTGGTGCTGATATTAATAGGTAGAGTGATTCAAGAGGAAAGTTTACATGCATAACAGCATACTAGTAGTTACTTTATTAATATTCTACTTTCCATTGAACTTTTGTCCATTAGCAAGCGTCAAATAGATTGATTAGGTAAATCAATCTGCGCCTAGATAACTGATAGGTATGCGAACTGCGAACTGCGAACTTTACAGTTCCTTTGGTGTAAATGTTAATGTTTCTTGGCAAACTATAGTAGTTACAAACTAGTCTCGACGGCTAGTCATCTAACGGATAGCCATCGTACGCAGTTGGCATTCTAGACTAGGAAATAGAGGTAGGCATGCTGCCTGGCACTAGACTTTACCGGTGACCATGATTTGCCTTCACATGGGTATACTCACTTCGTAGGTAAGGCTTCAAATTCAACTTCTTTAATTATGGTTTCGCTTACTTTTCGTTATGAATGACTCTGCCAGTGTCGGCGTCGGATACTATTTGAATTATTCTCCAGAATACGCAAAATTGCGTAAATTGGTAGTTCAGATTTCTATAACTTTATTTCTTTAGGCTTACAAAATAAGCACTTAGACAAGTCAAATTTCATACGTATTATAAAAAAATAAATAATTTGTTATTGATTTTTCTTCACTTAAATTTTTTGTCCACTTGTGGAAGAAGTGAAAAAGAAACCATTAATACATTCATACATAACTATGTGTCTAATACAATGTTTGTTTTGCCTATCGGAATCTATGATTTAGATATATGTCAATAGTTGTCAATATGTGTCAAGCTTTTGGTATGTCAATAAACGAGCAATAAACTAATAACATACCAAAAACTAAACAACACTCAGTTTCTTACATGCTATTGTCGGTGTGGAATGGAGCGACATCTGGCCATGCAAAATTACTTGTACTTTGTGGGTAGATAGGGACCCTTACCATTAGGGATTCCAACAGCTAAGGCTAGAAAACTGCATTCAACCGGATTTTCTAGGGAAAAGCGCGTCTTACTGGTTGGTTTCTGCGCCGCTCTACCGCACTCGCGAGGATTATAATGCCACAGATTTTTGCTTATTGAATCATAATATTTATGAGTAGGTATGTGTAGGTATTCATGCACCCACATAATGCAGTCTCATAATAATCTCATAATACATGGTAATTTCACGCTGTGATAATGATAACAAAAAATGTTGCATCGGTCGGAAAATGGACTTATCTCTTTTGTGTCGTAATAGTATGGTTTTGGAGAAAAGGTGCTTTGCTTGCATACTTGTCGAGTTTTCCATTGAATTGTTTCATCATTATTTCTGAGAAAATAACTTTAAATAGAAATTACCTTGAAATAATCTAATTATTAACTAACTTTTTAAAAGTAACAAAAGCTACTCTTAAAAAATAAAATGTATTTACCTGATAAATTTTCTAATTGCGTTGCAATTTTTCTAATTTTCCGGTTGGGGTACCATTGTGTCTCACATTACCTTCATAATAAGACCTACAAATATAACTATAATATCCGTGTACATAAATTATCGGTTGTTAGGATCGAAAAAACTGTCAAATCGCAAAACTCTTTTTTATTACGTTTAAAACGAAAAGCCTACGAAAGCTTTCTATAAATACCGCAACGTTTCTCCGACAATACCTTATACTCAATGCCAGTGGCTTTTGTAAGGGCTGAACCAAGCAGACACGGTCCTGTAGGCCAAGCACGGGGATTGTTCTCTAGGGTAGAATAGACAATAATGACATCGCATCGCCATACATTGCGTAGGGTAAGGAAGGGTATTGCCGGTCACTTAAGCAAAAATAACCACTATTCTTTGAAAAATTTACGTTTATTTAAAAAACTCTTATGAAACATAACTTAAAGTATTCTTCTAACATAATCACAACCATTGAGATCAGTAATATTAAAAAATTTGGTAAAATCAACTCTTAAAAAATAAAATGGCATTGACCGCCTTTAACCGACATAGGGGATAATACCGGTCAGTAGGTTGGCAATACCAGTCAAGCTTTTCAGCGGCATAAATCGCACACGTAGCCTTTGGCGGACTCATAACCCGAGCACTCAGCATGTGCCCAAAGCCCACGCAGTACGCACCTATACCAGAGCTCATTATTCCGACCATAATCGTCACATAACATGCATTTATTCTCCAGATCTTCGACATCAGTGTCATCATCGTCATCACGTACGTCAGCCATGACGATTTCAGAGTCTGATGAACTCTGATCCATATCCTTATCCTGGAGAACTCTCTTTTTCACCTTTATGACATTAGATTTAGCTGGTCTTTTTTTCGCTGTCTTTATTCCTGCTTTTGTTTTGGTACCAGATTCTTTCTTCTTTTCCCTTGTCGCTCTTCTCTCTTCTTTTTGTTCTTCGAGTTCCTGACATCCTATAAAAGAAAATAATATTATTTACATAGCACAAGTGAATAAAAGGTCAAAAATATCATTAAAGTACTTCCATCTTTGCAAGTACTTAAATGATATTTTTCCCCGCGAGTAATCTTTTACTTGCGGGTAATACCGGTCAGCATGACCGGCATTAGCCACCCGTACCCTTTTTAGGTTAATAATAATTTGAACAAAAACCGGTCGCAAAGTGCTTTAAACTTGTCATTACATGGAAAGATAAATAACTACACGGCAATAATTATTACAGACAATGAATGAAACATGAAAGTCAAAACACTCACCTCTTATGTTCCGCGGCCAAAAAGTTACTAAAAAGTGGCGCGAAACAAACTGACGTGCGGTTCTCTCAATCGCGTGCTCGGAACTGAGCGGGGGCCGGTGCGTCGGAGCGGGGAATACTCACGCCACCCGCTATGTATGTGTGTGTGCGCATAAACGTTGTATTTTGGAAGATAGTGTGGTGACCGCCATTGTCGCCTGACCGCGGATACCCGCCTTTACCCTACATTATTGAAGTTGAAGAAATTAATTTCAAATAATTTACGCATTCGATGACAAAGTGACGTAATTTTTGTCTATTCTACCTTAGACAAGGAAGCCCGTGCTTGTCCTACTGAGACGAGGTAAATGGGACATGCAATGGAGTGTACCTAATGCCTCCAGACTGTGACCCCATTACGTTTATCCATTGTCTGGATTTATATGCAACTAGGACATTGTATTGTTAACGTGTACATAAATACTCAGAAGTTGTGAGCGGCTTCGCTCGGTTTTCTTAATAATATATTGCATGAATTTTTGTTTTAGAAAAACATAATAAAAAACTCGTAAGAAATTATGGCTTCATGCATTCCTGAGTTTTTTTAGCATTAAGCTGGCCTTTGCCATAATCTTTCAGAACTAGAAATTATAAAGCTAAAAAAGATTAAGTACCTACCGTAAAGTAAGTAATGTAAGTACTGTTACCTATTAAGTATAATATTTATAAAAGAGCATAACTTGCCAGCTATGAAATCAGCTATCTGTCAATAAAAGTCTCATCAAAATCCAGCCGTTTCGGTGATCAACCGGAACAATAAGACAGAAAATAATTAAAAAAAAGTTTTTATTTAGTTGTTTTAAATTTTCATAAGTTTTACAGGAAAAAGACATTAATGTTATAAACTACAAATAACTACATAGAATCACTCTGCGTGGCTAAATCAGATTAGTACCGAAAGGTCTGGAAAAGTTTTCTTCTTCTCGACTCTAGTTGTAGGGAAAGACTTTCTTCTCCAAGAACTGCTTTGGGTAACTAAGCCACAGGAGTAGTGGTGTGTCAGTGCGTTTAACTACCTTAACCCACACAGCTATAAAGTAGCTTAATTCTAAGCAATACCTACCTAGGTACTTACCCAAATATTGTTTTTATGAGTACTTCCAATAAACATTTGATATCGCTTACGTAAGGTCATTATTATTATACGTTATCAAGACCTTTTAGCCTGAATAGCATTATGTTACACAATACCATCCGCTAGGTACATCAAACAATAATGAAACTCTCTATTTTAAGAACATCTTTTTTTGCGAAAATTTTCATTTTTTTATGTATTGCAGTCATTTGATACCCGTAATAAGCTTAGGTTATTTTTAGGCTCAAGTGGTGAAAAATTGTTTGTCCCTACTTACATGAATGGGTATGCTTCCCATTCAATGTGGCATTTCTGCCAGCATTCTGGGCCTTCTGCCTTCTGGTGACTGCTTAGGTTTTTAGTTGTAACGCCGCGCGCCGCCGCCGCGCCGACTCAACCACAGACGTCTGTCGTTGGCATCGGTTGTTTATACCATATACCACTGTGCCTTACCATAGCGACTCTTTTGTCTTTCACGATTTTGTTGAAAAATTTCGAAGGTGAAATGGCATCATCTATACTATCAAAATTTCATTGTTTGTTTGTTCGAATTGAATAGGCTCTGAGACTACTGGACCGATTTGAAAAATTCTTTCACCATGAGGATACTGAATTTTTTCTGAGGCTATTTAAAAATAAATTAGGGATGGAAAATATTTTTTTTGTAAAATACCCGTGCGAAGCCGAAACGGACCGCTAGTAACAAATAAAAATAATTTTGACATATACGTTGAAGATTATAGTTCTGTAATCTATAGGTAGTCTTTCTCTACTCCGTGCAAACCTAACATCAAAAAGTTTGGGGAAAAACTGATGAGCAGGCGTTATAAAAACTGTAACTGAACTAAGAAATGACGAATGAAATTTTATCGTGGTTGTGCATGATTTGCTATGCGTGCACAGTTAGGAATGCAGTTAAGACAAATCGACTCACAACGTTGCCTGCAAGCGTTGCACCATGCAAGATTTTACAATTAAAATACTTGAAATGATTTCACCGATTTGTTTATTGCTTGAATCTTATAAGCATGATTGTTTTAAAGTCATGTTGTCACGGTAGGTTTCGGTTTTTATGAAGCTACTTGCATGTTTTATGGTTGTTGTCATCGGTTATTGCAATCATTTAGAGCATGGCCGTAGGGAGGGGGGGGGGGTTTGGGGGTTCAAACCCCCCCCGAAATGTTGAGGCACCGTTAAAAATCAAACTTGAATAGGTAAAATTTTCTCGGATACGTACTCGTACGTGGAAAGTGCGGCTTACTTTAAATAGCTATTCTCTCTTAAAAACACAAAATTTTTTTCGTCTCATTTCGTCTCCGATTAACAACAGCGCGCTCTGAGTCGTCGGTGGCGGACAAGGCGCGCTCGCGCTCCATGCCATGCGATTCCTATTGTGTATCTACATACATTGTACTGTATGTAAGGGTCGGGGTGTCGCAAAGAGGGTCCCATACATTTTTTTTTTTTTTTTTTTTTTAAATTAGTAATATTGTAATAGTTACAAAAGAGATAGCCGAAATTTTCAGGAAAAACTAAAAAAAATATTTATTTTAGACTTAGAAAAATTTTCATCGATTTTGTATGGGGCTGAGACTTAGAAAAATTTTGATCGATGCCTAACTGTCCCCGACGACGAGTGTAAAGAATCGCGTTCGCGATAGCTCCGGCGCTGCGGGAAGTGCAGCCTCTCCGCCATTGCGTAACAAGGGACAGGCACCACTGCTCACCTCCGCAGCTTCGGCTTTTTGGTCGCCTTCGGCGACCAGCCTCAGCCGCTGCGGCTCGCGCGGTGCCTGTCCCTTATTACGGCTGGCGGAGGCTGCACTCCCTTCGCGCCTCCGGCTTATTATATACACTCTAGGGGCGCCACGCACAAGACCACGTGGAGTCGGGGTACTCTGTGTCGGATCCGCCACTCAAATTGAACCTAATCAACTCTTATCGGAATGCTCTGTATCGTTATCTGTATCTGTATCGGACACAGTTTGAACTCTAGCGCCGAGGTCATAGAACTTTGGGGTCAATCAGCTGAACCAAAGTTGCACCCCTAGTGACCCTCTTTACGATGGCATAAGAAAAAATATATGTTATATATATATAAAAAAATACATGTTGAAAATTTTCTAAGTCTTTTTCGCCTTGAAACTGAACGACACACTTTGACCTCTAGCGCCGAGGTCATAGAACTTTGGGGTCAATCAGCTGAACCAAAGTTGCACCCCTAGTGACCCTCTTTACGATGGCATAAGAAAAAATATATGTTATATATATATAAAAAAATATATCAAAATTTTTCTAAGTCCCAGCCCCATACAAAATCGATGAAAATTTTTCTAAGTGTGGGACCCTTTTTGCGACACCCTAACCTATGTAAGCACTTAAATATTTCTTTAAATGATTCTCTTTTGAAAACTCAAACTTTTTTTCGACAAAATTCGTCTCTACATTTTAAATGAGCTGGGTGCACGCATCGCATACATTTACGGCCGATTCCAGCTAGGCAGGCAGATCACGACATTACTTTTAATTTTATAAATCAATTCTTGTCGTTCCGTAATTGAATTGCTTTCTCCGTTTACTGTCATGTACTTATTTAAAACATACTTTTCTAAACTATTTGGTAACGGTCGAAAAGTTCACAAAAAATTTCGCGGCTCGCTCCGCTCGCCGTTAATTCGGAATTATTCTAAGCTTTTTAACAACCTTGCGAAAATGCCACAATTTCTCAACAATTTTCAGCGGCCTGAAAGCACTGTTATAATTTTGGCTCTAAAAGTTTCAGGGTTCGCTAATCATAATCTTCTGTCACTCTTGATTCTTTTTTATAAATCATCCGACAGGTCGCACAAAAAAATTGCGGCTCGCTTCGCTCGCCGTTCATTCTGTAGCCTTTTGGTCATTTTTATCAGCCTGCCGAAAATATGTAAAAAAATTGCGGCTCGCTTCGCTCGCCGTTCATTCTGTAGCCTTTCGGTCAGTTTTATCAGCCTGCAGAAAATATGTAAAAATTTGGCGGCTCGCTTCGCTCGCCGATCATTCTATAGCCATTTAGTTATTTTTATCAGCCTGCCGAAAATATGTAAAAAATTTGGCGGCTGGCTTCGCTCGCCATTCTTTCATAATAATGTGAATTGTTATACCTACCCCTTAATTAACTAATACTACTAACTTTTTTGTCACCCGAAAATGACACTCGAAGTTATTTATTTTTTGTATTTCTCACATTTTTTTCTTTTTTGCTGGCATACCAATCTGCAATCTCCAAAATGACCACCGCAGTTTTTAAAATATTTGGGGCTAGCTGTCATATCTATTGTCACACTTTTGCCTACTTTTTTTACAAAACATCGGAAAAATCTGAAAAAATTCGCGGCTCGCTCCGCTCGCCGTTACCCATTATTATTTTTATCGATTTTTTTGGAAAGTGCTTGGTTGAAAACCACTCCGGGTACTAGCATATGTACTTATATAAAGATGTTGCATGTTGTCTCGAGCAGGTCTAAGGCTCGACCCCCCCCGAATAGTATTTCTGGCTACGGCCCTGATTTAGAGACCCTAAAGTAGACCCTCAAGTTTTTATAATGGCTGTTAGAAATCTGTTAGTTACAATACAATAAAAATTTATTGCATCAAGTAATAAAACACGGGTCCAGAAAAAAAAATACAAAAACAGATACGCTTACACTAGGCAGCCTTATCGCTTGGAGCAACTTAGGTTGCTTTAGGGCCTTTTTAAGTAGATATAAGGAGCTAAATAAGCTTTCACTTAGATTAACTATACATACCTACCTGCAGTAAAGTTTATCTTTTTTATCTTTATCTCTTAAACCACTTTTACCACATTATACATTACCACATCTATTAAACAATCAAACTGCATCAAAAGTCATTGCGTAGTTTTAAAGATCTAAGCAAACATAGGGAGAGGCAGACAGCGTGAAACGACTTTGTTTTATACTATGTAGTGAAGCTTATAAAAGGTAGCCGACTGTAATACGAAAATTTTAAGAATTCCTAAGTTTAACGTAATAATAATATGAAATAGGTAGGCGTTCTGATTTCGGTCGAGGGCCTTAAGGGTTACAGAAAATACAAAATTATTTATTATCAATAAAAATTTAGAAAATTATTAGAGTGGATGTGAGTGTACTTGTGAGTGAGTGTGTGTTTAGTGTTGGTCTGAGCCTTCTCTACTCTCTTTCACACAGAAAGAGAGTTAGACGGTCAGAGAAGAATCGACTCTGTCGCACAACATACCTGGGGTCCAATTCCACTAAAGTTTTAAAAAATGCGAGGATGGCGCCATACTATTGGGATAGAGATTCAGTCTTAAGTTTATTTGGTATTCTACTAACGTTTCGTTAAAAAGATTATGATTCAAAATAGCGTGTCAATGGAGTGGTAGGATAGTGTGGCCATATAAATCCTAAAATAAATTGGTCGTGACCATAGATACTAATTATTCTATGATGACTACATGGTCGTGACGGACGAAATATTTTTGCTACTCTGCCCTCTTATTTAAGGAGTTTTAATTATCAATCGTTGTAAAAATTTACTTTATCTTGTTAAAAATTAATTAACATCGCTCTTAAACACAATAAAACGCAACAAAATCACGATTTTAGGAAAAAATTTTGTGTGACTATCCTTAAATGACAGATAAGAGTTGAAGTTGTCAAAGTCAACGTCATTGTCGGTAGTACTGTCATATTTTCTGTGCTAAATGTAAACCTGATTTTATGAGCGAGCTCAAACCATGGAACTTGTTTATTTTACATAGAAAACGACAAGAACACCCGAAACAATGTCAGCAGCTCGGATAAACATTTGTCCCGAGGCGGGAATCGAACCCGCAAACTCCTGCGTCGCATGCGGACCTTCGCCCACCATCTCACAGAACTAAAAATCAAACGAATTGTTCAACAGGACAGTCAATCCAACAGGACCCGAGCCAATAATTCCCCTACCATTTAGCCAAGTCCGCTCATGGATCCGTCAACATACTGCTAAACAACATCAAGAGTACTGGGCAAGTATTACGGAAGCGTGTATCGAAGCGTTAATCTGAAGCGTGATAAACTCCGGCTAATTGTCGGTGTGATCACAGGACACTGCATGCTTAATAAACATCTCTTTAAATTGGGTATCACGGACAGCCCTCTATGCAGAGGGTGCATGAATGCTGAGGAGACGGCGGCGCATGTGCTTGTAGAGTGCGATAGCGTAGCTTCTCAAAGATTGCAATACCTCGGGAGACCGAGAACATCTAGGGAGGCATGCACCGGCGTCAGCGAGCTGCTGGCTTTCCTAGAGGATATCGGGTGGTTAAATTAGCAGACCCCACCCGTCACGCAAAAAGGGCCCATCTGTGGCCTAGTTGCGGAAACCAGTCCAGTAACAAGTAACAAGTATGGGCTTATCGTTATCGCTAAGATTTTTTCAATGCAACCTTTGGATAACAGCATCGGATAACAGTGTGCTGTGCCACTCATTAGGGGAGGCCTAAGGTGTCATCATTTTTAGGACTACCAACAAGAGGTAACAAGGAAAAACTAAATAACAATGATCAATTTCTTAGGTCTACTACTCTCTAATTTATAGGCAGCCGCAGCAGCATATAGGTAAATCAAGTAAGCATGTAATACAGAAAACTGGCATACAAATTAGCTTAAAATTAGTTTAAAAATGTAATTATATTTTACAATAATAAACAACATAAACTTGAATTTATGTGTGTTGTAAAACAAAATAGGAAAATAATATAACGATGTTGTAAATAAATATAAATATATATTGTTGGACAATCCACACAGCATCATCTAGCCCGAAGCTAAGCAGAGCTTGTGTTATGGGTACTAGATGACTGATATACATAACACAATATTATTAAATAGATAGATATTTTTTATTATACATAGAAAACAACCAGAACACCTGAACCTGGTAGTAACCATTTTAGCTTATTGATGATGAAAGATGTTTGTTTGTTTTATTTACCTTCGTCATTATGGATATTCCATCAGAACGGCGTTCCTTGCCGATTTACGGAGTAGGTAAAGTCTTCAGCTAGTGTTTGTACATTTGGCAATACGATAAATTTTCACAAATTCCCTTTCCGTAAGGTCTCTTGCAGAAGAGCTGTATCCTGACGGCAACATGCTGATGAATGTTTATGTTGCCTTTTAGGCTCGCCATGCGTCTTCTAATGAAAAAACTCTTTCTTCTGAACTTTTCTCTTAGGCGATTTGTTTACAAAAACACCAAGGAAAGGTACCTTTGTTCAATGGAGGTTCAATGACACGATAATGCTAACCATAGACTAAATTAGCTGTCAAAAAATTAGTGGAATACCAATAGCGTACGCGATTGGAGATACATTGAATAGTAGAATACGAGAAAACAAGTTCAATGGTCCAATGGTCATAGACAGTCATTGATAGGGATAAACAGAAAAAGATTGTGATAGTAGAATACCAAAAGGTGTAAAAAGAGACAATTGATAGGCGATATCATTGTCATCGAGAGGAGATTGTATTAGTGGAATTGGGCCCCTGAAGAGTCAACGAGTGGTTTTACTGTAAAATTGCTCACTGCTGCTCTTGTTGACTGTGAATTTTTACACTGAAGGTATAAGATTCGATTTGCTAGATCTTCTCGTAGGTGTTCGCTATTAGCCAGGAGCAGACCACGGATTTGGCTTTTATTTATACATCCATACATAGACAATGGTTATACATACTTACTTCAACATAAGGTAGATCTGATTGCTCCGTATACATATAAGTAGCATAAAAATCATAGAGCCATCACGTAAGTGCAGATATTGTGAATGATGCAACGTCATAGACATTCCATTCCTTATCGTGTATGTACCAGTGGGTGCCACTTGCCGAGTCGTACGGTACGCCCCAGATCTGCGGCCTAGTGAGCAACAATTGCTTGCACAGGCTGCTGTTTTTTTGCATTCCAGTGACCAAAATCAGTGACGACATCGAATTAATAAATGAAATTTTATCCTCGAAACTAGAAATAAGTTTCACGGTGTTATTTAATTAATGGAATTTCTTTTAATAAAGTGAATTATTTCGACTGTAGTTTTAAATTTTAGTTACTTACGTAATTTTGTGAATGTGTAATATGGATTATTTTACAATAGTTTAATACTATATAAAACGATACAATTATTTAACTTAATCTACGGCCCATAATAATTATTTCAAATTTACCATACTATAGGTAGTACCTTGAGGCTAGGTCACAGAAATCTGAAAAATAGTGCCTTATTATTTAGATTTCTGTGGGTTAGGTGATGCGGTGTGGATTCTTCATAAGCAGATTGTCCACTGCTGGTTCTAGGCGTCCCCCACAAGTAAGAGAGGTTTTGCGATAATGACCACGCACAAGTTGTTAAGTTTATTTAATCACTTTACCAAATGTAATTACCATACCAAAGTGTCCTTGTCTAAATTCTTATTTTGTAAGCCTCAATAATTTTATTACAATCTGAAATCAAACTGTAAGTCGAAGAAAAAACTATGCGCTGATTCTGTATAGCAGCCTCCTACTACGAAAAATATAATAATAACAAGAAAAACAAGAAATATCCATTTGTTCGCTTATGGCCAACTTAGCATTATAACACACCAATATCTTTTAAATTCGTAATAAAAATGTCCGTCAGTTCAAGAGAGTCTTAAATTCTCATTGATCTTTACTGAAAATGTCAAGTTCAAAAGAGTATTCAATCCTTGTTCATATTTACTCAACTGTTCTTTCCTTTGCTCTCGATGAAACGGCTTGATCGGAATGAGGGCTTCATAAAGCGCTTAAAAAACGATAGATAAAAAAGAAACCATAGACTAGATCCCTGTATGAAAGTGAATGTGACTAATCCTTTTATTGACTAGGTACTGCAACAGTAATAAATATCTTTGAAGCAACAAAATTACTATCACATAAATAGCTGTGTTCAGGTTAAAAACTGATAAAGCTAAGAATAATAATCGGTGGTATGCGTAGAACTTGGAGGTAGATAAAATCACAGAATAACTGTATAGGTAGTACTTTTGTGTGGATTTAAAATAATGTTGGTAGTGAGAAATAATGCTGGTATGGTTTGTGTTCTGTGCGACAAAAGGCGATAGCTATTGCTGTTTTTAATCTGTGGAATAACCTGGTTACCGGCGAAATAACTTTACGGCAACTGGATACGAAATTACACTTAACAGGTGTTTATTGTACTTTTCAATCATCAAATAGTTTTTTGCAAGTACGTAACTACTTGTTGCAACCAGTTGCTGGTCGATATGAAAACGGCGGATAACAACGATTAGTCGACTTCCTATTTTCGAAACAGTTTGTATCCAGCGAATAGAGGTTACAATGAAAATATTTAAAAAAATATATAGTGGATTTTAATAGCTAAATACTTTTTCGTAAAATGACAGCTTAACAAATATTCCAGGGCCATGGACCATCGTTTAGTTTATCAAAAAATTAAAAGACACTTGTCTTTTAATTTATGTAACTTTTCCCACGTTTTTGAATCTTTCCCGAACAACGATGCGACGACCTCGCGTCCACAGTTAGACCTTTCATTTGAAATAACTGTTTGAATAAAAACCGTCGTGGGATCAACTTAAAGGCGTTCTCGGCCTGACCGCAGCCCAGCTGTGTCGTAAGATCGCTGACACGAACAGTAGTTTCTACGTCAAAATTCTCTTGCCCTTTTCCCATTTATGCGAGGACACAACAGGTTTTTTCTTCCATTCACTTTATGAGTCGTCATCTCAACACTTACTTTGTCTCACTAATGTCATCTTACATATCGTCCATCCATCTTTTCTTTGGCCCACCTTAACTCCTGTAGTGTCCTATTCTCATTTTCTACGTATTTATTTAAAACAGCTCCTGAGCGTGAAACGCCAACTACGCTGATATAAGCCTCGTTTATTTATATTTTCTTGTTTGATACTTTGGCTGATACCGTTCTTATTTATAATACATAGGTAATAAACTGTAGGTGACACGCTTTACAATATTATCGTGCCTTTCATTATTCAAAAGTTTGTTGTCCCGCTAGTTCAAAAACAACATACTATACAGACTTACGGTACAATCGCCAAAAAAATATAGTTCATTCACCGATCATTTTATTATTTGAGGTCATCGACGTCGCTAGTTCTTATTCTATTAGACTAAATAGCTTTTCGTTAGAGGCGCAATGTTGTTTTATTTATCTCATTGTATGTTAGAGCAGAAATGCTGTATGCGCAGTGCGAAAAGAATCTGTGTCTATTGAAAGTAGAGTCTATTTTCGATCGAATATCTTTCTTGTTTCGCAGGTAGCAATCGCTGTTAGTTAGCTACATTTTTTGTGTCACTATAGTGTTAAATTGCAGGTGTGACAATAGCATTCACTATTTAGATAGACACAGTCACAGCGTTGCCAGATTCATCTCACGCCGCCGTATTGTTACTTTCTTTCCCTTCAGATACCTAAAACATTTAAGTAGGTACTAGATTAGAGATTTTTTAAATACATTTTGTGAAGACAAAATTATTTTTTTTCATCTTTTCTAGGAAACCTAAATGTTTAAAGCGTAACAACAACTTTTAAGTTATAAAACTCTGATAAATATAATTTTCTGTTTCAAGTTAATTTCGAGAAAATTATGTAAAGCAATTTATTGACCACACCTAAGTTTATTTGCATAACAGGACCGTGGTGATCATTTGCTTGACATTTGAGCCGGTACTCTGTTTGAGATTAGCCTTTAGCAAATCGCTCACCCGGCTGCGCTGAACGATCCACAGAAAACGAAGTTTATTTCGACCTTGCACACCTATCTAAATCGATCGATCCGATGCAATCGAAAACGCCCAGTCAAATGACGTCATCTGAAATTTCTGGCATTTCGATTCCAACTTCCGGATTGTTCTGACGATTTGTCAGTCTCTGGAATCCCCCGGGGTTCTACGCTGTCACCGTTCCTATTTACGATATACATCAGTGCAATACCCGACCAGTTCTTAGATTTTGACTCTTAGAATTTTTAGGTAGTGAGAGTAAGACTACTTTTCAATGGCATGACGACTTGATAATGCTAAATCAGCTCCGGTTTAGCAAACCGTAGGTATAATAAAGTCAAGTGCAACTGCAGAGAGAACGGGGTCTACCGCAAACTTTAATTTTATTTTTCAACCTGCATAGACCCCTCCTGACATTATAATTTGAATAGCTAATCGGAGGTCCAGCAATCTCCGGCTCTGCATTCCGCGACACCGTTACAGCCAGTTTGACTACTTCGCTTTTATTTAAGTTAGTGCTATATGAGAAGCAACTTTAAAAAACGCATTTTATTTTATTTGATGGGTGAATTATACTATTAAAACCGGTTCTAATTAGTACCAATTAAGTGAAAGTACCTGAGCAGATAGTTAAATAGTATGCAGTGCATACTAAAGAGTCATACCAATGAGTCAAACCATTGAATTATATTACAGTTATATCTACATTTAAACTGTAGCAAACCAGTTATGGGCTCCATACTTTAAAACTTTGACCACATAATCTGTGTCAAACTTAATTCTATATATACTGGAATTGAAATGTATACCTAACCTAAAGCAAGTCTTCGCAGACAAGCAGACAGCTTCTAATCCTAATGCACATCAGTGCATTAATTACTTTACGTCAGGTTTCAAATTCAAACAACCTAGAGTATACACAGTGCTATTTTTTTATATCTTACAGAATATTATGCTACATATATATTGCCTAGATATATATTACCCAGACAATATTATATACTTTTGTGTAAATACCTATAACATTCACCTATTTAATCTTGCATTTACTGGACTATTCTTCCAAATAGTGACTATCTTCTGACAGTGACGATACAAGACACTACGCGCTGCTGTAAATTTTATGGGAACAAGAACCCTGGCGTAATTAGTTCGTGTTGCTATTCTAATTTTATTGTTCTAAACAAGATATGACAACATTGATGATGCACGACTCACGAATAGATTTAATAGGCGGACATTAAACACTGATGATAGGTGGAAACTATAATATCATATTACGAATAAAGAACACAGATCATCATCAACAGCCCATAATAGTCCACTGTTGGACAAAAGGCCGTAATGAACGCCATAGTGCCCTGTCTTCAGCTTAATCTGGGGATGACTCTAGATAACAATTCCCGAGCTAGGAAGAGGGGCTGTATCGAAAGAGAGTGAAGGATCCACGTTGGGATGACCCCGCTACGGCATTTGCAAAGGTTAACTTGTTGAAGAAAGCCTAGTTTTTGACATCATTAACTTAAAGATTACTTGTTGTTTTCACCTTGCAGAACTGAATGGTACAGCTCTATAGGCGTCCAAGGAGAATGACCTACGAAACTCACTTATCACCTCCAAGACTTTAGAGAATAGAAAGCGAGGGAGGTCATTTAATTCTGGTTCGGTTACTCAGCTTTATCAAATTACGCCGTTCAGCAAAAAGTAGTGGTTTTGTAAATTGCTGTAATGTCAAATTATTGCGTTACATTACGAAATGAGGTCGATGACTTGACTCAAAACAAAACAAAAGTTAATTTGTTTTGTCACTTCCATTTTTTGCGTGGGTGGTATTCACCAATGATGCGCTTTTTATCATTATAGAGATGTACTTTGCACTCTAAACAAAAATTTTACCCACAACAACATTTCATGTTAAGCGATATGTTAATTTTGACAAAATGTTACGAAGGAGTTTATTTTGTGTGCCTTACAAGATCAAATAGCTATGGCATTTTGCAGATCTAGAAGTAGGTTACACTTTTAGATCTGCAAAATGCCATAGCTTAACAAAGAGAATCATGTTAACATCATAAATAAGTAGGTACATGTTATTTGAACTTCGTCCATCTTTGAAAATAAACACGAAACACATGTGCGGGATAATAATTTTAACCGTAATACCACTACATCCAGTTTCCCAGAAGAGCAAAAAGACCATAAAAATTCACAGAATTCAAATAAAGAGATTGTTGTTTTTGTCCGTGGATCCGGCGGTATACTTTTCACGCGACACAAATGACTCCCATGAGAGAAGCAACACATAGCAATCAGCAGAGCATGTCCAAAGGCATTTGATAACAGATCTGTCTGGAGCCCAGATAATACCTACAAAAATAATGTTTAGATTTTGTGACAGACAAAGTGTAATGTATATATCATAATTATTATTAAATAGTATTGTGATCGCACTTACAATATAAATAATTAAAGTCGAGACGAACTCTATAGTAGTAGAATTTCTTTGCAGTATTTTGTGTAATTTGATTATTTTAATCAGTAGTATATAAACCATAACAGAAGCTCTGCTTAACTTGGGGCTAGATGATGCTGTATGGATTGCCCAGCATTATTTTAAGTACCTTTACTATATAATAATTTTCCACATAGCATCATGTAGCCCCAAGCTAAGCAAAGCTTGTGTTATGGATGCTAGATTACTGATTGATATAATCCAATAACACAAATTACTGCATCTATTTCCTAAAAATCTAACCCGTCGTCGTCAGCAGAAAGCATAGTACCTACCCAGAACGCTGGGATTGCCACGTCGTCGGATGGCGATGCTTATTCGTTGACCGAAATAAAAGCCAGCATTCTGATTACCTCTGGACTACGTCTTAAATAATTCTATTTCCCTAAGAAAATAACATTAATAATTCAATCGCTTCCGAACTAATCTGAACTTGTTACGTACTTGAGCATTTCTTTTCGAAAACCCGTCCACTTCGTTTACGAGTATCGGAAACATTATTCGTTATCGGCTCGATAACAGTTGCATGCAAATTTTTGTTCATTTCAATTTCCTGGCGGCTTTTGTAACTTTGCCATTTACTAACGTACAAATCTTTTTCTTTTCAGGTAAGTTTTGGTATGGGACTTTTCGAATATGAATTTGAAACTCATATGGTCTACAGTAAGTTGAGTAGGTGAGTAGAGTGCATACTAAGTACCTGAGTAGGTAGGACTTCCTTGAAACTATTTGTTCATACCTAGGTTAGCTTCCCCGATGTAAAAACTTGACAATAAACTGTTTTTACTTAATTACAAGTTAATTCAACAAAAAATCGTAATATTAAAAAAATAAGTACTTCAAGGAAATCCAACCCAACAAAAAAGACGTGTGCTGTTCCATAATAGCAAAAGGTGTGCAAAAAATTTGACATACTTTTTAATGAGAAATTGGGGAGGTAAAGCCCTAATATTTAAAAAAATTCAATCCTGGCTTGCGTGTTTTTAAAATATGTAATCCAAGTTCGAAGATATATTTCTCTAAATATGAGGTAGCTTTCACTGATTTTGCGATGAATAACGATTTCGGACCACAAAAAGCTTATAATTAAGAGAGTTAGAAATTATGGTCTAGCCCCCAATTTATAAAAATTATACCTTCAGTCTTGCCAGAGAACAAGTTTACTTCCCCAGATTTGTTGACGATTCTTTCGTTATCGTATTTTATTACTCGAAATCTAACATCTTGTCACTTTTTATAAAGATTAAGACCTACCTACCTTAAGACCTACCTACCTTAAGACCTACCTACCTTAGGCATTAGTTATTAACTATTATAAATTATTAGAATTTTACAAATAGTATTAGCTATAAGTAATGCACTAAACCCATGTAAGATACGATCCTATCCATCCACTGTTGTCTGGTAGATATCGCCCTTGAGCGATAATACCGCCAATTTTCAAATCTTTATAAATTTTTATTTCTTTTTTAATTGTTTATTTAAGTGTGCAATAAAGCATGTTCTATCTATTATTATGCCTCACGTAAGCGCTAAAATTTGTGTAAATAAATAAAAAGCCAATTGGGTAGTCACGAGCGTGTATGTTGGAAGGTCAATGATCTCTGAAATTGAATTCCCGCTAAGAACAAGTGAATAACACTTTGAAGGTTTCTACTCTCCATTCGTAGGTTAGTAATATCTGGAATATTAAAGAATAGCTTTTATTTGTATAGCGATGGAATTGTGGAAGTAGGAAAACAAAACAAAAGGTACTCGATAAATACTCGAAAGATAATAATTAATATGTCAACGATCGTGAAAGACTAAAAAGTTTTAATGTCTTAATGATATTAAAACTTTTTGAAAATGGAATGCTGAAGATGTAGGTACTATTCAAGCAGTACTAATTAAATTAGGCATGAAATATTATAAGAAGGAGAGGAAATATGTGATTGATTGTTGGTTTGAATTGGCTCTGAAACTACTGGAACGATTTGCAAAAATTCTTTCTTCATTAGAATCCTACATTATCCCTGATGAATATAGGGTATAGAATATTATCAAAAAAGTTACGGATATACGGATCCTTATCTCTATTTCAGAAAATAATTACCTACAATACTAATAGAGGCTTTCAGTTATGTCAACAAATCAACAGTCCTTGCGCAGCCAGTGTCAGAAACTTGTATCATTTCTGTCATATGTAGGTAAGCTGAAATTCGATAGATTTTTTCAACATTTCAAAACCTTTATCGATTGAACTGATTTCTGTTTTGCGAAACTTCTCACACAATACGGGTATCGTGACATGCAACAATGCGGGCTCAATTTTACCGTAGGTACTAGGTATTTAGGATATTTGTATGGGTTGGGACAAACCAGTTATTGAGAGCGCACGATAATATGGTAGACAAGTAAACAGGTTCCCGGACGGACATAGGACCTACTGTTGATCCCGGAAAATTGCGTGCAAAGCCGGGGGCTGGAGCAAATAATCTAGACATCCCTAAAAAGTTGCACCAAACGGTACTTCTTACTAAACATGGTGGACCAAACAGTGACGTCAAGAAAATTATCAATGTACGCGTCTTTCATTTATCACTTATTAAAAATTAAGTTACTAAACAAACTAACGGCCTATTACTCTATGTAATTGTGGGTTTATCATCACGGTCAATATTAGTCCACGGACGGACATAGGCCTCCGCTAAGAGCCCTGTCTTCAGCTTGCCGCATTTAGCTTCTGCCTTCAGCTGCTGTATTTCTGGTCATCCCACGTGGCTGGAAGGCGTCCTATATCTATTTATTATCTTCCGACAGACCAAATTTCAACAACTTATTACTTCAACTTATTACTTTCACATGCGTGAAAAATTTACAGCATTTTTCTAGCTAAAATCATTATGCAAAGAAATTGAATTTAATTAATGCACAAACATTTTAAATCTTAGACAAATGACAAACCCAAAACAAAAGACAGCGAAATTGTCTTTTTATGCCAAATTACTGCCGAAAGAACAATGGCAGAATTTGGTCTGGACTTTTTTTTGCGTCCATGGATCTGATGTATATGAATCAAATTTAATAAATTTTCTACGATTTTTCAATTATTCACACCTTCTCGTAAAGGCCGGAGTTATTTTATGATATTTAAAAGCTTATCAAATGATATTCGAATTAGGTACATTCGAAATGTTACCATTTTATTAGTAGTAAGGTAGGGTACAATTATTGAATGCAATGTATCATTTGTCTTTGATTTGTCTTTGATAGTGTCATGTTGTCAGCAGTTGTCTGTCAAGACGCCTCAGAATCTAGAACGTAGTGGTTTTATTCTCTTTGACAGAATCCTTCCGAGACTTCGGCGTTTTTCATCTCTGCTGTGTTTTGTGTTTATATTTTGGTTTTCTATTTATTTTTACCCGAATTACGGAAGCCACAGGCGACGTATTTACATACGTATTTACACCCGACCTGGACTGTTTATGGACTGATTTGATTGATACTGCCCTGTCTCTGTCCTGTGGCTAGTACAGTGCGCGTCAGAATTAAGTACCCCCCTTGTATACAAATTATTTTCGACTATTTCTCATTCCCTCGTAACTTGCCACAATTTTTCACATGCAAAATTTTATCAGGCCATTGCTCAGGATCGAACTGCCCTTCCATAATACTCAAAGTCTGAAACAAACCCAACATTAACAACTATTTTGTCCCACATACATTGAGATAGGGGGGGTACTTAAATGTGACGCGCACTGTACATGGGCATTTTCTACGTAAAATAAAAAAATATCTATTGATGTAGGTATACCTACATATATATTGTTTTAAGTATATAAGTTATTTAGTAGGAACTCATAACATAACACAACCTCTGCTTAGCTTCGGGCTAGATGATGCTGTGTGGATTGTCCAACATTAGGTATTTATTAAAATCCTCAGTTTTTTTTTGTTTACGGGGCAAGTAGGTAGGTAAGTACATTTTTTTTTAATACACGCCCAGCTTTCGTAAACATACAAGAAGTTTAGAATTTGTTTTGCTCATTTTGTTTATCATTTCTCAGTGGTCTAATTGATAAGACCAAACCCAAGACCAAACCACATTATCCATTTCTTTATGATTTGATTTCAATCTGCGATGTTTTATAGACAAATATTGTTTGATGTTCATTCATAACCAAAAAATTCAAACACTGAAATCTTTTTTTTCCGGCTTTCCCCAAAGAAAATAGTCTCATTTATAGATTCTGGAGCTAACGCCAAATCTTTTAACATTTTTTTCATTACGGGACGCTTCAATTTGATCCCAGACAATTCTTAGTATGGAGACCTGCCATTGTTCTTTAGATAAAGCTAACGTAACCGGTAGTGAAAGAACCTTGAAAAAGAACTCGGTTCAACGGCAGGTTCAACAGTCGAGACAAGGTGAACAACCCTTTTTGGCACAACCTGTTTACTAATTCTTAGATAGTAGTGTATATTAGTCAGCGAATAGACCATTATTTAGCGATGGCTGATAAAAGTTTGGGCGGCTGTCGCATTTTTATTTTGTTGGAAAAGCGATATAATTTTAGACTTCATTTTTATCATGCTTTGTGATTTTCTTTAAAAATTTGTAACAGATGCCTACTATCAGGCTAAATACAGTTATTTGCAATGTTTTTCCAGGACAATTTGAAAAACCATACTTAAAAATAGCTTGGAGTTAAAATTGTCTCATTGCTACTGATAAGTAGGTAGCTGGTTCCTAATGATTGAGGAAAATTACTTCAAAAATAGAATACAAAATAATATTATTTCGTTGAAGCTTCTGCCGTATATAAAAAAAATTGGTTTATTTGGTTGTTAAATAAACTATTTTTAATATTTTTACTACCGATTGACTTTTGTTTGGCCACCGTCGTATCTCATCTATCAAACTTTAGCATTTATAATTAACTAGCGACCCGCCCCGGTGGCACGGGATCACTTTATACTTAGAAACCTTCCTCTTGAATCACTCTAATAAAAAAAAACGCTTGAAAATCTTTAACGTACCTAGTTTTAAAGATCTAAGCATACATAGGGACCGACCATTGAAATCAGAATAATAAGCACTATTACTCAGATATCTGTGCTTTTTCGATTTATGTATAAAGGCACTACTATTCAGATTTCTGTGGGACAGACAGATAGCGGGAACCGACTTTGTTTTATACTATGTAGTGATGAGATATGAGCAAATATTAGCGGATATTCGATATATTGAGGTCATCCGAAGCCGCTTGTCCGTAAAGAAGCAGAGCAGGGAAATTCTGGGTTTCGACACAGACAGACACTGAGCTGTGTTCGCCACGCTTTCTTGGCCGGTGAACTTAGATAAAACGATACTGCAGAAGCTGGCGGAGCGAAAAACGCCAAAAGCAAATTTCGCACACAAAACATCAGACTTGTAACATAGATACATAATGTATTATGTTCACTCGACAATGTTATAGGTATATCCCAGTTAGACCACCTGTGAATTCTATGAGTAGCTTTGTAAGTGAAATTATTCAAGTTTACATCACGATATCTCGACTATTACAGCAACATTGTTATTAATGTTCTTGACACTACCTTATGAATTTAATAGATTATATTCTGTATATTTGTGTTCATATTGGCTTTAAATAATCTTAATCTTATCTTTAAAATAATCTAGGATTAAAGACGGTAATTTGTAAAATGTAACAACTTGTTGTCAATACATTTACATATTTCTAGTTAACCAATGTGGTCGTAGCGATTTCGCGTACGATATCGTACGACTTGTCGGTTGTCTAGCCTGAGGCCTAGCAGGCTATAATGAAACACGAATGACACATTTTTGCAATTTCTTTACAATCTAACGCGAATCAATAGAGATCACAATAAAAGAACTGTTGTTATATGTTTACTTTGTCGTGATGAAGATCCAAGCGTTGAAATGGTTAGAGCTATTGTTAGCGAGATATCTTTTTAAGATTGAATGGCGAAAGTACTTACTCATTGTGATCGGCTATCGTGATCTGATTCAAACGGCACGATAAAACTAATGCAATGGACGTTTTCTTTGACGTTTTTTTTCTTGTCGCTATCTTTGATAAACCTTGATGTTTTTTGTTAATTATTCCTGTTTTTGTGTTTTATTGTTGTAAGTATTTGCTAATTTTATTGAAGTCATTTTATGTAAAAATGCTTATCACACATCAAACTTCGTCATCGTCAGTTTTTATAAAGTGCGGAATAATCAGAATAATCAATTTATTGAAGTATAACGCGTCAGAAATATTATCAATAGGTATATAAGTAATTTTATTAGAAGAATAATAATCTAAAACATTTGAATTAAATAACTGAAAATGTAATTATTATTATGTAGTAGAAAGTATAATTTTAGCCAACGTTGACTATATGATGCGGTAGGTGATTGTACATGACGGGTGCTATAGCACGTGTGAGTCTGTGCCAGTCTTATACATCAAATGGTTGCCTGGGAGAAGCTGCTAGCGATTATGCCACCTGTGTGCAAATGACAAAAAATGCGTATCCTTCTATACATTGGTGTCGATTCTGTTGTTTTAGAATTAGCTAAAATTAGCTAAAATTAGGATTTAGAAATGTCAAACAGACAAAAGCTATTCTATGTTTTAAAAATTAGACTGACAGATTTAAAATTAGAACGACAGATCTAAAACAACTCAACTTAGGTAAATTAACTAAAACCCTATTCTTTGCATCACATTTTTAGCTAAGTTATGAAACGTCAACCTAATTTTAGAAAGCATCTAATTTGCTCATGATTAAAATTTATACTTATTAAAAAATAGTTTTTGGCACAGATCTAGTGAAAAACGGGAAGATTATTTTATGAAAAGTGGAAAATGGATTTTGTTGTAGCTGCTAACTTAGAGAATTTTGCGATTTTCAAACACTTTCTAATTTAGGTATTTTTAGGATCTGTCAATAGAATACCATATTTTTTAGGTCAACCTAACTTAGAAAACCTAAAATTTAAGTTAGGAATCCTAAAACAACAGAATCGACACCATTGTCCATCATTATTAATTTATTATTCAATCACAATGCATCACCATTACTAGGTTTATTTGCCATTAAATGCAGCCACCGCCTTGGAGACGCTTCCGATTAGCATTGATATGGTTCAGTTAAGACACATCTAGATTGTTTGCAACAGCCTCAGGGTACTTCAAATGGTAATCCGTCTCGGTTCCCAAATATTTTTTCTATAATATAGAAAGCGCTACGGTGCTACGCGGGAATCAAGTAGCAACCAAAAGACATCAACGCGCACGCATCGTCGTATCTCCCGTTTCTATTTCTATAAAAAATAACTTTTTATACCTAACCAGCAGACTTGAATGATTGTGAATAGTGTATATCCGTTATTAAAACTTTCACTTCATAAACATCTTTAAAAGCGTCAGTGGTTTATGGAGATGATCTTTACCTTTATATGAAAGACTTGCGATTTGTAGGACACCATTTAAAACGTGTCAGCTATATTTAATGTCAGTCTCGCAGTATCATATAGTTATTCTGTAGTCTCCTTAAAAGCGTGTACCTCTATAACGCAATGGGTAAAGACGTGGGAGGTTGCGGGTTCAATCCCGGCTTGGGACAAAAATATGACAAATCAAAAATATGCTTCGTTAAGTTCGCTGTTCAGAATCTATATTATTTTATGCTATATTAATTTATCTTTAGAAGCATTAGATAACTATTATAAATATAAAATAAATAAATAATAAAGGATTAGCCAAACAGCATCATCTAGCCTTAAGCTAAGCAAGAGTTTGTCACTAGATAACTGATATGTTTTATCATTATACATAGAAAATAATAACCAAGCACGAATTCTGCAAATCGTAGAAACATTTGTCCCATTCGGAATCGAACCCGCTGCGCCATATCGGTCATCATTAAACCGATAGGCAGACCTTATGTACCGATAGATTGCATTAATCTATCGGTCGCGTGTGGGTAGAGCACGGAGTGCAGTGGTCTGACCATTTCCCACTCTTTGTTGAATGTAACTTAGGTAAGTTATATGATAAGATAGATTTCAACTTGACATCGGATGTTAATAAAGTTGTATGGGGAGAGCGCAACCTGAGTCAGATTGATCATTACCATCAGTTATGTAACAGTCAACTGAAAGGAATAGATTTTCCAGCAGAGCTCTCCCATTGTTGTGACGGTCTTTGCAGTGACCTAGAGCATAGATCTATATTAGATAATATGTATTCTAAGATAGTTAATACATTAACAGAAGCTGCAGTATCTTCTTATGAGCGAGGGAGAGCGCGAAGGAGAGGTGGATATGTTGCGGGATGGAACAAACATGTAGAGGGTTTCCACAGGGAGGCCAGACTGAAGTTTTTGGTCTGGACTGAAGCTGGTAAACCAACTAGTGGTAGAGTTTATAATGAAATGTGTGAGAGCAGAAAGTCAATTAAAAAACAACTTAAGTGGTGTCAAGACCGACAAGAACAGATTAAGATGGACATTCTTGCCTCTCACCACACGGGCAAAGATTTCAAGCAATTTTGGAAACAAACTAACAAAATGAATACTAAGCCTGGCCTCCCTGTGAGTGTTAATGATGTTAATGACCATCGCATGATCGCTAATCTCTTCAAAGATCACTTTCGAGTAAAACCGTCGAAGGAATCTACCGCACCCGGGTCGATCGATGTTGAGACTGTTATGCACCAGAGAACTACAAGTTTTAATGCCAAGGAAGTACAAAAAACTATTCTGTCTATGCAACGCGGCAAATCTCCTGGGTATGACGGTCTCAGCATTGAGCATCTGAGATATGCGGGTGTTCACCTGCCGCACGTGCTCTCTATGTTTTACAATCTGTGTTTGTGTCATGGGTACTTACCCGAAAAGTTGACTAAAACTATTGTAGTACCGATTGTAAAATGCAAAACGGGAGATGCGTCGGACAAAAACAACTATCGGCCTATCTCACTAGCGACCATAATAGCAAAGATCCTTGACAGCTTGCTTAATGACGCAATGCTGCGACACGTCCACCTAAATGATGCCCAGTTCGGTTTTAGAGCTGGGCTCCACGGAGATCGCGATCTTATGTCTTAAGCAGGCTGTCAGGTACTACACGGAGAGGAAGACGCCGGTGTACGCCTGCTTTCTCGACCTGTCCAAGGCTTTTGATACGGTCCTGTACGATAAGCTTTGGTGCAGGTTGGGGGCGTTGGGGGTGCCGGCTGATATCGTCTCCATACTAAAAAACTGGTATCTCTGTCAGCGAAACCAGGTGAGGTGGTTGGGTGCGTTGTCCGACGCGTACAGCATGGAGTGTGGAGTGCGGCAGGGTGGAATAACTTCTAGTTTGCTGTTCAACCTGTACATTGACGATCTCATCGGCGAGCTCAGCAGCACCCACACCGGTTGTTTTGTAGACGGAGTCGCGGTAAATAATCTAAGTTACGCAGATGATATGGTGCTGCTGGGACCGTCGGTGGGCTCTGTTCGCCAACTGGTAGGAATCTGTGAGGTATATGCGGCTGAACATGGACTAAGGTATAACTCTAAAAAGAGCGAAGTTCTCGTGTTTAAGAGTGGTAGAGTTCGGCCAATCCATGTTCCACCTATTATGCTCAATGGTGCGGCTCTAAAAGTAGTAAGGAGTTTTAGATATCTAGGGCACACTGTCACAGAAGATTTAAAAGATGATGAGGACATTGAAAGGGAGCGCCGAGCGCTGGCAGTCCGGGGTAACATGCTCGCACGCAGGTTCGCTCGCTGCTCGAGAGAAGTGAAAATCTCTCTGTTTAAGGCTTACTGCCAGTCCTTCTACTCGAGCAGTCTCTGGATAAACCACACCCGGCGGGCTGTCAGCTCTTTGAGAGTCCAATACAACAATATCTTTAGGATGCTGTTGCGGCTGCCTCGCTTTTGCAGCGCATCGGGGATGTTCGCGGAGGCGCGCACGGACGGCTTTCGCGCGATCATTCGCAAAAAAGTCGCTTCCTTACTCCAGCGTGCGCGAGGCAGCGGCAACAGAATCCTGCAGATGATTGTAGCGCGGACAGACTGCCCTATTCAAAACAGGTGGATGCAGGTGATAATGGGTTTCATCTAATCCAAATTTTAATTTAATTTAATTTTTTATTTTAATTTTGTAATTATAATTTTATTCAATTTTAAATTTGCTGTGACATTTTATTAAGTTAGTTTTATTGTGTATAGTGTATATGTTTCATCTGATCCAAATTTTAATTTAATTTAATTTGTTATTTTAATTCCGTAATTATAAATTTATTCAATTTTAAATTTTGCTGTGACATTTTATTAAGTTAGTTTTATTGTGTATAGTGATTAAGTTGTTTTATGTAATAGTTTCTATATGGATTTTGATAATCTGAAATAAATGAATAATAATAATAATTAATCGCTCCATATAAAACAATCGAAGTCTCAAGAACTTTGTCTGGGCTGAGTCGTAAATTGTTGTTGGGATTATTGTTATCTTCAGACAAGCCTTGAATGTTGGTACAAGTTTTTTAATTGTAAATAGGTAAATATAAAACATAAAATTGTTTACTATTTGCGGCAAATAAAAAAAGCGGTTAATTTCCCGTACTTTTATTTTGTAGTAGCAGCCTCCAAAAATACCAGTTTAGCTCCAAAAATAAAAGTTAATTTTTAGTTAAGTAATAGAAAATTAGTAACGATCTGCAGCTAATAAATTTTAGTTAGTCTTAACAGAACACACATAAAACCAAAAACTATAAGCCACAAAAAATTCAATTTTCGCAGCATCTTGAAACGAGCTAAATAAAAAGTTTAAAGTAGAATAACTCACTGCCCTGTAGGTACACTGAGTGTCCTTCAATATATTTTATTCACAGGTGTAAATACCTGAACTACGTACCAACCTGCATATTGCTATCGCGAATGCATTCATAAACTGAACGATAAGAAATCTGCATTTTTACACTACACGACTACACTCTGTGGCTTGTTTCTATGCCGTTTTATCGAAAGCAATTTAATATTTCATGTGAAATTATTTACGGCATAACAAACCTAATGATTTGTTATATAAAATAAGTTAACTACGAAACACTGCAGGCAGATGCTGGGTGCATGATGGCCAAGCTGAAAAAAGGGCGATATGGAAAAAGAATCATTAGAATCTCCAACTACTAAAATTGGGGATTCTAATAAGTGCCATAACGCATGGGCTGATAATGATGATGATTAAATTAATTCTAAAATGCGTATTACCGAATCATATGATGCTAATTTCAAAAAAGGCTTTTTCAACGCAATCTTTAAAAAAAAGCAATCATGATTTTTATAGACACTAGATGGCGATGCACAAAAGTCAATGTCTAATGTCATAAAATACATAACAAAATAGGTAATTATCTATTCCTTTTTTGGCAGATTTTTAACACTGAGTTTCGTACAGCGCCGTCTATGTTAGTCTATGGCAACCACATTCTAAAAGTCGTATTTAGAACTCTCATTTAAATTATAGCAGTTCCAGTATCGTTAATACCAAACTACATATGATAGAACGAATAATGTTGCCGTTTCAAAACAAACGAAATAAAACGGATGACACGTTTTTAGTGTTGCCAAATTAGTTATGAATTTATGAATTATTTTAAATTAACACCATTGATTGTGGTTTTATATTGATGAAAGAGACAACAACAAAACAATATTAGTTTCGAAGCGACATCTGAAAGGACATCAAAGGATCCTGCGTCTTAGTCTTAAAAGAGCCTGATATAAACTTACGTAATAGAAAAAAATCTCCAAGCTCTTGGGTTTATTCTACCTGTGATATAGGATATGGATTGGCTTGTGCTGCAGTTATCCACTCGCAAATGATTTATTGTTTTATTTTGTGTTGATGAATGTTGATAATCATAATGAATAATGAATGCAATTTTTTGTCAGGCGTCTTGTGAGTTGAAAATAAACGTCTTATTATTTTATTTAAGACCAACCAAATAATAATATAGGTTTACGAATAAAATCGTTTTACATACCCAGTCTTTTATAACGTTACTAGCGGTCCGCCCCGGCTTCGCACGGGTATTTACACGATGGGTTTCACAGTTTTCATACGGATCCCTTACTTTTTTTAACAGCATTGGGTTTTTTGACATTGACTCGACACTCCATAACTGACACTGGCCGTAAAGAAAAAGCAAGCAGCGTGCGCTATATATTCAACCTCTTTTTCTTATGGCTCCGCGCCATAATAGAAAGAGGTTGAATACATAGCGCACGGTTTAATTATTGAATTTTTCATGCTGATCCCTAAGTTTTTTGAAAATATTATATAGCCTATGTTCATCACGGAAAATTTAGGATTCTAATTGTGAAAGAATTTTTCAAATCGGTCCAGTACTTTCGGAGCCTATTCAATTCAAACAAACAAACAATCAAATCTTTCCTCTTTATAATATTAGTATAGATTACGTAATAATGTTCCTAACAAGTAAATTATTCAGAGAAATAATAGAACAGTTAGTCTTGTCCGCTAAGCCCGTGGGCACCAATTGCTGGGTTATATGCCTCCTTTTTATAACGCCTTTTTGTTCTGATACTGGAAGCCTATGTTTATGTTCTAAATGAAATATAGTGTTTCGTTTCGGGGTAAGTTGAACTACCTGTAGTAAACATTCTGCAGTTAGCTCAATAGTAAATAATATACTAGTTCTAATTTGGTTTATCTTTTTTAAGAAAGATTTGAGAGATTCATTAGCATTTGGATTGTTACAATTACGATTTTAGATGCTCTACTGAAATGCTGAATCGAGGGCAATACCCCAACTGCTTTCTATGAATTATCAACATATTGTAGGTATCTAGAGGTGGGTTCCCACGAGATATGTTATCGGAGACAATACGATACGATCTGCTCACTCGATCGTGTTCACAACATCCGTAGTATTCCATTCTTTCATTCAAGCTGGTTAAATTACTGTTTTATATACAAAAGCATTTAAATTATGGATATTGTTATTAGCAATCATGCGATTGTTTGGCAAGGGTTTTTCCATAGCTGGTTACTGTTGCGTTTTTGTGCCACCAATAAAGGCCTCCAATGTTACACCATCATCTACCCCTAAACTAAGCTGAGCTTGTGTTATGCTTACTAGATGACTGATATACTTAATGCAATATAATTGCATATATAGATATATTTTTTATTATCCATAGACCAGAATACCTTGAACAAATCTGCAGATTGAACATAAATTTGTTCAGAGGCAGAATCGTACCCACAAACTCCTGCGTTGCAGGCAGACCCACCGAGCACCGAGTTCGTCGAGGATAAAGTTAAATAGTTTTACGAATAAACTTTTGCTAGGGGGACATTTTTTATTACATCATTCTGATTATTTTCGTATTACAAAACTCCCCGATACATAGGTATTATCTTGTTCTTCAAACCAATCAAATGGAAATCAGTGTAAGAACTATTATTATGTTAATTATGATTTTATCTAATCAACTTCGCGACGTTCCCAGTAATTAGTCATCATTGTTGTGTCATATGTCAAGATTCCTACAATTTCTAAGGTTATTGATTGTAGTTTTTCTTTGTGTATGGTTAAGTACAATTAAAAATATCTATAAAATTATCAGTCATCTAGTAACACAAATCCATAACACAAGATCTGCTTGACTTGTGGCTAGATGATGATAATATGTGGATGGACAATTATGGACTTGTTTTATTAAGTAGCCACCGAAATCGAATACAATGAATACGTACTGATATTATTTGCCTGCAAGTAAAATTCCGATGGGATTCACCGAATATTATTCAACGTAAAAATACAGTTTCGGAATGCATTTTGCATAATGCCTCAATATCCATGTTCCGTGCGAATACCATAAACAAATGCATTGTTGGACGTTCACCAACACGAGCTGCCAATAATTGCGAACTCTACCAGAAGGACTCAATTGCATATCTCCCTAGAGCCAGTTACCAGTGTTACCACATATCCACGATTTCTTTATGACGAAACAATTTCTGTACCTACTCTATTAGACGTAGAGATTTTCTTTCGATCGATCAGTCGCTTCGTAATCGATTGTTTTGTTCGTGTTGGCGCAATTGCTATTGACACGCGGGTTCACTTTTACGCCTCTGTGTGATACTCAATCATTATTGTTTGATTAACTATGAGCTGTCTATTAATAATAATAGTATTCTACTTAAAAAGACTTTTTACAATAGGACCCTATTATTTACATTACAGTCAAAAAGATTTAATTAAATAAAGGTTTTCAGGTAAATAATATAATATATTAATATAATATACTTTAAATCTTAACAACTCGATTACTTACAACTAAGTTAATCCTAGTCTTAAATACTTTTGGTGAGTAAACAAAAAGTATTGAAATTTAGGGCAAATAATGATGGCCTACACTCGGCATTGTGCTGAGTGGATACTAGAGGTAGTGTGTCTACTTAGCAGATTTTCAGTGCAGGCCTATAGGCAAGCAATAAGTTTCAGTTTCAAAAATCCATCACTCCCAGAAGGCCCCTTTGAAAGGTCTCTAATTGCCATGTTTGTCAAAATCTATGGAAAATTTACATAAACGTCCTTGGGCATCGGAGAGCATTGACACCGACCGACTCGGGTTCAGTATGAGAAGTTCTGCGAGACCCAAAATAAGTTTCTTAACGATTGATGGTTTAGTCAATTTATTAACCGAAACCAGCTTTTTATAACTGGATTTTTGTAATGAAACGGTGTGCGCCGGCTGCTTGTTATGTTGGAAATTTCGTTGTAATATCTATCAAGATCATTTTCGGCTCTATTCATGTCATGTGCCATTGAATAATCTACTTTTACATGCTTGCGGTTCTCTATGATAATAATGACGTAATTGTGTAACCAGTAGTTTTTGTTACTGAAAATTGTAGAGATTTCTGTAGCGGATCGTTGTTATGTCAAATATATACAACATGTCATACAAAATATGTAAAGAGAATAAGATATATAAGAATAAGGTTGTGCCAATGCAATGCGCCGATGATGTGCCTGCTCCACAGTTTTTATCTCAACGTTTAGAAGGATCCGCATGTAAAGTGACGGCGGCACGCTATTGTTGAATAATGTACAAATAACCAATAATTTAATCACAATAGGGTTCTCAATATCTGATTTACAAATAAACGTTGAGGCAGCAAGAGATAAAAACTGTGGAGCAGGCACATCATCGGCGCATTGCATTGGCACAACATAAATAGCTAATAATGTCGCTAGAAGTAATTCTGTCCGACTTGTTAAAAGCAAAATACTTAAATCACTGCATCAGAACGTGCAGCAGCGTGACTTAAATGTTAAATTGACGTTCACTTGTGAAAGTCGATTTCTTTCGGAGCATTGGAGCGCCCAATTTCAAGTTTTGTGATAGCGCAACACAGAACTTACCTCATTGCCTTAATATTTTGTCGACACCTGATCAGCCAACAATCACCAATCTCTCAATGTTGCTGGGCTTTAAGCTGAAGTTAGCTACAATACTTCATAAGCTTTGGTTGCCCTTTACTCGGCCAACATTTGACCTTGAGATCGTTTAACTAATATCAATTGACATTTATCCAAATCTAGGATAAGCAAACTATCCTAGATTTAGATGAATTAAATGTCAATTGATCTTGGTAAAACGATCTAACAAACATTTATAAGACACTTATGTGATATATGAATGTACTAGTGGATTCTTTTTTCACTTCTTCCAATATTAAACAAAAAGAATTATATGAAAAGAAAATCAATAACACTATTATATCATGTTTTATAAAAATTTATTGTATGAAATTTCACTTGTTCTTTTCTTTGCGTTTCCAAGTGCTTATTTTGTAAACATAATGTAATAAATTTATTGAAATCTGAAATATCACACTGTCATTCAAATAACCAACTCATGAACACGTGAAAAAATATCGGCTAATATTATCTTATCTTATGAATAACGATAGGTGCATGTCATAAAAGCGAGTCTTTAAGTTTTTATGGCCTTAGATTTCACATTTGCTACCTATTATAAAGTCTAGAATTATAAATGTTAGTAGGCGCCCATTCTAGATAATTCGGTATGATGAGTCATATCTATTGTGCCATTTACTAAATAACTTTTCTAATACATTTACAAAGTCTTTGTCATTTGAATTGATAACAGAAAATCTTTATTTCTGTCACAAAAATTTAATATTCGATATTACGCGTCACTACATAGTATAAAACAAAATCGTTTCTCGCTATCTGTCTTTTTGTCACTATGTATGCTTAGATCTTTAACACTACGCAACGGATTTTGATGCGGTTTTTTTTAATAGATAGAATAATTCAAGAGGAATGTTTTTGTAAGCATTGCATCCGTGCGAAGACGGAGTGGGTCGCTAGTATAATATGGTACAAAAGCAACACAAAAAGGTCAACAGCTCGGCTTAATGCTGAACGCTAGTTTTCAGCGGTGCCAGGGTAGCTATTACACAACATTTTTTATTTCTTTTAAGGCTTTTATGCATTGCAAGCATTTATTGATTCGCAGAAATTAAATCAGCATTTTTAAAAGTTGTCTGTATTCATGATGATTTCGTGCAAGCAACTAGCTAAGTAGTTTTAAGACATGCACGCACTGCAATATTTATCTAACTTTTGCGTAACAAACAAATAAAATCGGTTTGCTGTCTAGAAATATTTTGACACTTCTCAGAAACTGGTGCCGAAAAGTGTAAATAATTTTACCTGAACTTCTCAGTAAATCAAACTTCAAAGTTTTCTTTTAATATATTCCCGTTAGGTTACACATTAGGTTTACGTTTACGTTTGATCATGTTTTCAGTTTAATTATGAACACAATATTGAAATCAAAAGTGAGAGACGCTTGGACCCTTCTCGTTTCTCCCACAGCAAAGGGCAATAACCTATCAAAGGATGCCATAGTAGGGCCAGCAAGGCCATGCCTACGGGTTTTTGTAAGGGCATACCTATAACATATCCATAAGGATAGGAATGTGGCCGTTGGCCCGGGAACCAAGCCCGGCCACCTGTTTGCTTACTATACTTGAGCCATTCTTTATTGTGACTACCTGGTCGGTTTATGCTTGTATACATAATGGGAGCTAACTGTATCGGGCAGTTGATGACCTTGGTACGCTGAGGGACGGGAGTTTTTGGGTTCGGTTCCCACCGCGGGTCAATGTTCCCGGATTCTGATTATGTTGACCCTAATATGTTTATTTCTAAATCTGTATTATAGGAAGTTTTCGCACCGTTTTGTGAATAGGATAAGTTTTTGCAGGGTACGCGGGATAGAAGATAACTGGAAAGGCGTCCTTATACATAGCCTTTTATACATAGGCTATATTACAAGAAAACTACACACAAGCAATTAACAAACCGGCTTAGAGGAACCAAATAGTTCGGTATATAAACGACGAATCAAAACATAAATAATCAGTTAAGTCATTTTAATAGTTCCTGACAAAATGTCTACCAAAATAATATTATGTGAGAAACAAAATATTTTATCGTATTAGCAAGCATCTTGTTTTCACATTACTAAACCGATGAAATAATATTGTTTTCCTTAGTTCGACGTGTTCAACTACGCGGCCCATGAGTTCTGAAATCTAGGTCTAATCATATTTATTTACATAATAACTACATAGTACTAAAGTCTAGTTTGACAACCCTTCGCTTCTCTTCGCGGCCACGAAATACATAGCGGTCGTCCACTTTTTCGGTAAAATGAAACTTGTAAGGTTTCATTGCGATCTTGAAATGCTCATAAATGGTAACAGGTAATGTTCTTTATTGCTCTTTTGTAAAGTCGGCAGGTTTCACTGTATAAGGTTACTTCAGATTTATAAATTGATATCACTCTGCTTATTTATAGAGACGATTTAAGACAGGTACTTACTTGCCTGACAAATTCTTCTTTGACTCAAAAGGACCTTGTTACCGCCTAACAATAAGATTTATTTCTGTTGATTTCAAATCTAGGGCGTTATACTGTCATCGTGCGATTAGTTTCCTGAAAAGGCCTAATCATCACGACCTATTTAAATCTACGAAATAAATTTTTCTTCGTTCATAAATTTTTGTAAACCCTCAGTTGCCTAAACTAGACTGAAAAGTCTGTGATATTATAAAAATAAAAGATTTGATTGATTGTTTCTTTGAATTGGCTACGCTGGACCGAAAAAAACTCCTTCATCATTAAATCCTAAATTTTCCCTGGTAAAAATAATGATATACAATATTTTCATAAAAGTTAGGGATCCGCATGAAAAATTCAATTTCCGTAAATTACCCATGCAAAGCCGGGGCGGACCGCTAGTAATAAAATAATGGTGAGATCTTCCATACTAATTAAACATAACTAAAATGTGAAATGACTAGCCTAATATTGAGGACTTTATCATAAGCAAAGGCCTATTATTATAAATTCTAAAGCAAATTGTTTTAACAGTTCCGTTTCCTGTCAGATGGATTGTATTCACAGATGATCTGGTAACTCTGGTAGAATGGGTGCGGGCGTGTGAAAGTAGGAAACCATTGTCCTTTACAAAGACAACGCAACTAGATTGCAGTGAAAGTACCTTTATAGCTGTGACATTTGAGCATTAGGAACATTATAAGCAAGTTAAACTCGTTTAAATGGGTTATTCCCATCTGATCATATGATCAGATTGTGGTTGCATCTGATCAAATAAAAAGTTCCCGATGGATCATTGATCAGATGCAACTGCTTTTTTGAATTAAATTTTGTGCCAACGGATCATAATTATATTTTTGGCGTGTAATATTACTATGCAACTAACAACCTTTTTCTATACGACTTTTTTGTACTTATTAACTACCTATTTTTATAGTTCCTGTAGGGTTGAGAAACATAAAAAAAATCTTATTTTGATTAAAAAATCAGTCTTATAATTGCAAAAATACTTAAAACTTTAATTCAACAAAATCTACAATAAACAATTCTTAAAACAGATTAAATACACAGAACAATCTTAAATAAATAAAAATTATTTTGATCACAAAATAAGTTTTATATTTATAAAACAAGTACTTAAGAGTGTACCTTATGTAATTTATAGTTAGAAATCGTTATTTATCTCAGAATCTGTGAAAGCTACCACCTTCATATTTAGGTAAATGATAATTCGAACTTTTATCTTGGATTCCGTCTTTTCAAAAACACGACTGGTGAAAATTTTCTCGATACTTTTATTTTTTGAAAAATACATGTTTTGCACACATTTTGCTATTTATCTCAGGAACCATCTCATTTTTTTGTTGGATTTTTGTTTTGTCAAGAAAAGAAACGTAGTAGAATTTCTTCGTTTTCGTCTTTTTAATTTTTCGATTAGTTGTGTAAATAACTTGTAATTAGGCATAACAGTTTTGGAAATATAAAATACGGAGCACGTCTATCGCTCTGTGCTTCTCACTCATACGAAAATCATATCTTGTCATTCTGCTCGAAATTTGAATTTTGGCTGAGGTATGGCACGCTCTTAAAACAAAATCAACAGTAAAACACTAAACAATTCGTAAAATGGAATAAATAGACAAAATAATGATAAATATATATTGAAATTTGGGTTGATTAAAGTACTAATTGTTTGTTTACAAACTAAACATCTAAAAATCAGTCTAAAATTTGTAATGGTAGACTAAAATTAAACAAAATCAAAAACATGACATTACAGTTTGCCTTATTAGATACTAATTGTAAGGTTAAATAATTATTTTCTTAAAACGTAGTAACAACTTAATAAATAATAAAAAGTTTTAAGTACTTTTGACAAAATATAAGACTGATTTTTTAATCAAAATTATTTTTATTTATTTAAGATTCTTTTGTGTACATAATCTGTTTAAAGAATTGTTTATGTTATACTGTTGATTTTGTTTAAAGTTTCACGTATTTTTGCGATTTTTTAATCAAAATAAGTTTTTTTTTATTTTTCTCAACCCAACTATAAAAATAGGTAGGGTTAATAAGTAATAAGTACAAAAAAGTCGTATAGAAAATGGTTGTAATTGCATAGTAGGTAATATTACACGCCAAAAATATAATTATGATCCGTTGGCACAAAATTTAATTCAAAAAAGCAGTTGCTTCTGATCAATGATCCATCGGGAACTTTTTATTTGATCAGATGCAACCACAATCTGATCATATGATCAGATGGGAATAACCCGTTTAAATACTTTCGCAGTTTGAAATATTCATTATGAATGTAGTTAGCACGTTAATACTTTCGTAGTTTGACAAATTCATTATGGACCTTTAGCGTTCTTAATGAAGTTAGAACCCTATGTTATACAGTAAGTTCCGAAATTCTCTCAGGTTTTTGCTTATTATCTTATATTTATCTTGGCTTTATTGAACGATTTTTATGTATGTAAAAGTACTAAGTTTATAAATTGGTTTTCAAATATCAGAAAAAATTTAAAACTAGCATATACAATTAGAACAATTAAGCTAACTGCAGACTGTTTCAAACAATATACAGATAGCTCAACAATACCAGTCGGAAGCGTCCCCAAGTCGTTGGCTGCATTGCTGTATGGCAATGCTGGTCGCTGCGCCAGATACCATCAGATCTTGGGTCACCTATTGCAAATGATTAAATAATATCCAAAATATTATTATATCACTATGGGAGGCCTATGTCCAGCCGTGGACTAATGTGGGCTGATGATGATATGCAAATAATTAAAACAAAAGTCAGAATACAAAACTAACAGATCTAAATAAGAAGTAGTATTTACAATTGAAATAATTGAGCTAACTGTAAGTTCCGAAAATCTACAGTTAGCCTTAATGACCCATATCAGTAAAAAAAAAACGTATAATTTAATAAGCCCAAAGTTGTCTTTACATTATGTAGGAATTCTATTGTGTGAATCATAACGATTCAGATTGTTTACCTAGGTCAAACCAAGGTCTCAGTTTTCTCCAGCACTTAACCTAATTGATTTGTCATTGTCCACAGGTAAGTCTACAATGAGTCACAGTTCCTGGAAATAGCTACTTAGGCGAGAATTGTACTGCGATCCGTTACTTTCGACTGCTGCAGACTATTCCGTACACAGGCCCGAGGCCAGACGACTATGACTGAGTGAGTCGCATTCCCTGCATTTAAAATAAGAGAAACTTTATTTGTAACTGAAAGTATCATTTCTTTTTTACTTAAATTATTTTAACCCGAGAGTTGGTGCTGTCTCAGTTCTCAGCTAGAAGAGACAATGCAGCGTCGCACAAATATTTGTCCCAAGGCGGGAGTCGAACCGGCAACCTCATGCGTCGCAGGCGAACCTTCGCGCCACAGAATTCATCATAGAATAACATTCCGTTGTTTTTCTTAAGCGATCGACCATTGGTTCATGCTTCGGTGACCAGTAGTTTGCATAATTCCCTACTAAACAAAACCATTTCAACACTGTCTCCAACTTCCGCCTATTTATAATTTGTTACCGTGCGGAAAGGAAGTTCCAAATTATGCAGCGCCTATTACTTACAACTCTTATATCATCCGATTTAGTATTCTGGATGCAGAGTTATTGTATTGAAATGACTTCATATCCTAAATGGACGGCAGTCATTCACGACCGTTAGGCGACGGCCGCACTAGTGTAGTTTAGATTGTAGATGATCAAACGTAAATGAATCGGTTTGATAACATCATTGCTGCATGCTGTCTCGCTCAATTTGTATTTAATCTAAGCGGGACAGCATAAGAGGTGACGTCATGCTCCATCATGTATGCGGGTTATTATTTATGGGATTTAACGGCTTGTTTAGCTAGTCGCCTTTATCACAGACAACTTCAGCTCTGGTCTGGATGAAGCGAGTCGATGTCTGTTTTCCGATTTTTATCTATAAAACACACGTCCAGCTAAATTTACTGTCTAAGCAACCTCCCCGACTGTTTTGCAGTGCGGCCGTAACCTTATACCAACTATTAATAAATCTGTGGAACAATAGTGAATCAATAGTGTACTGATTTTACTTTGTCAACGGTAGCTTCGTACTCGCAAAATTGCGATAAGTTTTACTCGCTCGTGCCTAAAACTCTGCAATTTGCGTTTTGTTGCCAACGCAATGTTCTGAATAGTGTAGATTTGTTTTGATCCGGTGATTATTTGTTATGTTGTTTCCAAGGTTACAAAAGTAATTATTTCAAAAACCCGAGTAAAAGTAACATTTTAATATACGAACTGACTCGATATCATTACTTACCCAGCTTTGTGGAATATCTGGTTTGAGAAACAAGTTATTTCGCTGTTACTAAATATAATGACATGGTCCCGTAATTAGTATCCAAGGATTCTTGCTATCTTGGGGCTGCTGACTTTTTTATAACTTGAATCTGTCATTTCTTTTGACGTTCCTTTTTAGGGCGCTGACATCGGTTTCAAAACCCTTATGGGATCGCTTTTTTCTGTTTTGTGTTTTGAATCTTTAATATCTCAGAAACTACTGCAGATATTGTGACTTGAAAATTTGAAATAATAATTCATTTTGAGCGCCTTTACATTTTGAGCACCTGAACATCGTTGAAAAATTAACATTCTTGATAATACGCGTCAATTTACTGAAATAACTTTTCATCATCATAAGAATCTGAAACCTGATTCATCCCCTGCTAAATATCCAACAAACTTTGAACAGAAAGAAGCCCTTAAATGTAAACGATTTCTGTGAATTCTGAATAATGCCTGATACAGCTACTCTTCTACAGAATACTCTCTGTAAAGTCACGTTTTCAGGAGCCAAGCGACATACGTTTTGAGCCATCGTACGTACAACAGAGGTTTTGAGCGGTGGTGGCTGTATTGTTGTTCGTGAACAACAATAATAGAATATCAATAGCTAAATCCAAACAATATAGAATGTGCACCGAATATAATAATATTGTTTACGTCCAGAAGTTGGTAATCAATCAATTAATAAGGTTTGTGTTAGTTGTGTAACTGTTTTCTAGCTTTTTCCATTAATCAATAATACTTACTCGTTAGAACTTAGATGTACAGTCAGCGTCGGATTAAAGTTCGTAGTTTGCCTAGCCAAATATATACTTCTAGAAGTTTTTTTGTTTTTATTCGTAATTAGTTATAGAATTTTGAATCATTGGTATGACTTTGTTAGTCCTGTATTTTCACAAACTAGTATTAAACCTAAATTACATTTAAAAGTAACCTAAATATTAAGCTAACTGCAGACTGTTGCAAACAAACTACAGATAGCTCGCCTGAAACATATCAATAAGCGAAAGGAGTCGGAAGCGTACCCAATATGCGGGCTGCAATGCCTTTCTGTATGGCAATGCTGATGAGCTGCGCCGTATACTGACCATCTCTCGGGTCAGTTGTGACATAGTTAAGTTTTAGATGTATATTTTTTGTGGTTATTTTTTTTATTTTGTCTCAATAAACAAATGAAAAAAAAAATCCGAGTAGTGAATCCCTAGTCTTCAAATCTAGCTCGACCGCTTCCAAAAAAAATGTTTTATATACATACATATTTGGTAACGCCGTCGCCCCGCGCCGCGCCACGGCGGCGCCCCGGCGCGGCCGTACGTTTCGGTCATTCTGACGCTGGCCGTACTATTAGGTCATTCTGACGCTGACTGTACCGACGTGTTTAAATTGTCCCAGTTTAGTGTTAAAGATTCTGAATGCCTACAATGCTGCGTATTGACAAATCGTGATGGCATGTGATATTCTCACGGCCCCGACACCGGGACCATCACGTACCGGGGCGTAGCGATGCAGTGAATGTGAAATTATGTAAACGGAATTCTAATCCGTTGCTTATCGATTAGCAACCTTATCTGTAGTGTATTTAAGTTACGATCACGTATTGGTTTCTACATTTCTAAGATGAAGCGAAGAAATGTACGAACCATCACTGGATTTTAAATAATTCTAGGCCTGTGACGTGTCCAAGAGTCCTGTAATATCTAACGTAAATAAAGCACATTGATCCAAAATGCATGGATAAAAAAATCCAGGTGTTGAGATAGATGTTTCATCATATACCTATGTAAATTTAAGCCCACTCTGTTCAGTTTTGATTTGTTTAAGTATATATATTACTTTAGCATAAATACAGCCATCCTATGATCATCTCTCACCTAGGTTGCGTGGAAGAAATCGCTCTTAGCGATAATGCCGCCAATTCTTGCCTTTCTTTATTTAAGTCATGAATGTTTTATCATTACTTAGTATAAAAGAAAGTCGCTTCCCGCTGTCTGTTTGTCCCTATGTATGCTTTTATATTTTTAGGTCTATTAAATTAAAATAAGTGATTCAATAAGTTATTGTCTCAGCATTGCACTTGTGCGAAGCCGGAGGGTGTCGCTAGTTAGGCTTATAAAGTATTATCTACCTATCTATCGAATTTTGAAAATCCATCCATCATGTGTATGTATTTCATATTTGAATTATTTATTAAAACCTTTATTTGCAAAGAAAAAAAAGTATAGTTTTCTTTTCCGATTACTGCGGTATTTTTAACGTAATAGTAAGTAGATGGCACAAATATTTAATAACAGTTTTCAACTATAAATTCTTAGCAAACAGTCATACGACGAATTTCCCGTTGATAAACCAGCTTCCTTCCTGTCTTATCGTTTAACTACTTATTAAAAGTTTGTTTAGTGATGTTGTACAATTAAATCGTCAGAGATGATAAAATATTCTTGTTTTGAGGTTTTTAATGGCGTACATCAGATAATATGCAAAAAATTTGTATCTATGTATGTATTTAGTTGACTTTTCAACATAAAGCACAAAAATTATTGCGTTCCTAGTTCGTGTCATTCCGCCCATAGACAATATTTTACTCGTAACTCGTATATTTAATCTGTGTCAGTTTGTCTGTGGTCTATGATTGTGTGACGTAATGGGACTAACTGGACGTTAATAGCATTAACAGTAATCCTGTTAAGTTTCAATAATTGGGTGACCGACAAAACAATGCTTGTGTAATGCGATACAATGTCATGTAAATCTGTTTTGACATGATTTACTTACTTACATGACAGTAATAGCGTTAGGATTTGTCCGTTTTCATGGTCAACTTTTGTAGGTTACTTTTTGTACCTATGTATCTAATATTGATCAAGTCATTAGTGAGATAGTCACAAATCAAGTCATTTGAAACCATCATTGGCCATCGAAACGAATTTTCTTAAAAACATTATGAGTTTTGATTTTCAAGCGAATTATTGGGTATAGGGTAATGATCATGAATCAAATGAATAGTTTGCACCTACCAACTTATAATAACCGACTTTAAAAAAGGAGGCTGTTATAATTTCGGCGTTATGTTTGTTTGTTTATTCGGTTTGAAAATTCATTCGCTATTTGTTGTATAGGTACAGAAGATAACAAGGTGATCCCTTAATTTTTTTTCCGAAAACTTAAAAATAGTGTGATATTTAAGGATTCGAAGAAGTTTTTAGTTTTTTCAAAACCACCAAATTATAGTCAATGTCTTAATATTTTACTATAGAAACATTCTTAGTTTACGAATAAACTACATAGGCTCGTAGTTAATACCTTCTACCCTATAACATTTCAGTCTACTCCAAACCAATTCAATAATATCTCAATTACTTTTTCGAATTCTAAGAATATTTGAATTCTAGAAAACAAGTGACTTATTTGTACTAAAGACTACACTGAAAAGATGGTATGGGATGGATGGGTACCACCCACAAGAAACCGAACAGTCTCATGAATTCTAAGAAATCTAATCTAACATAGTTTTCTTACCACAGTGGGCGGCAAATTACAAAGTCGCGGGAAATATCGCCTACCCACGTGGGAAAAGGTCATGACGTCACGACCGTGTCTCACCCAGTTAAAACTGACGCGACAGGACGCGGGGGCGGTATCATCTAAATGGGGTTGGCGTATAGTTAACAGTATTTAACATTCAAACCCATTTTTTATATTCATGACCACTTTTTGACATTGACTTTTCTCCCGTACCGCAGTAACGCCAAGTAACGCCTACATCGCGTGGTTTCATTGTTGAAGTTTTCATATTTTTTGACTATGAGTTTTCACCCGCACCTCAGTTACGAATTGTGATGTTTAATGACACTGGTTTAATAGCAGCGAAAAGCAAGCGGTGCCATTCAAAAATAGAAGTTGAAATATAGCGCATGGTTTTATAATAGAAGTTTTCATAATGGATCTCAACTTCTTTTAAAATATTTTATAGCTTATGTTCATAGGGATAATGATAGATTCTTATGGTGAAATGATTTTCCAAATTGGTCCAGTGGTTTCGGGACCTATTCAATTCAACCAAACAAACAATAAAATCCTCCTTGCAATAATAGTATAGATATAGATTAGGTACACTATTTTTTTTAGAAGAGTCGATCAATCATTAATAATTATACCGTGTATGTTATGATCTACCACCATGTACTACTGTCTACTCTTCGTTTATCTTGTTCTAAGTTTGAACGTAGTAACAAAATTATTTGTAATTAGAGTATATTTTCAGGATGGTTTGTTATGCAGGAACCTACGTAAATACTATTCTAATACAAATAGTATTAGAATAGTATTTACGTAGGTTTCTGCTACAAGCTTTTTGAAAATTCATAAATACGAATAAGTGTCTTTTTAAGGGTTTAATATAATATCAGATAAGTATTTTGAAAAATAATAAGTAATCTGATAGTACTAGTCACAACAAGCTTTTACAACTTCAGTGTCAGCCATGACAGTTCATAAGTCTTTTTTTTTTAATTATGCTCTACATGAAAACTGAACAGACCTACGCACAAACCTACGCATTATACCAGCCTGTAGTTACAATTGAACCAACAATAAGCGTGGGTGTGATGACGTCAAGAATAATGTCTAGACCTATATAGTCGTTTAGGCTCAACCACGTGGTTGAGCCTAAACGACTAGCATAAAGTGACGTCATAGTGTTGCATTAGGCAGGGTAGGTGTGAACTTCATTGTTTGCGTGGGGTACACTCTTGAATGAAATGTGCGTAAATTCTTATCTATTGTGATCGATTTTCATGTTTTTTTGTGCTGTATTGCTTGATATTATATTGCTTGATTTGCAGCCGTGTGATGACAAAAACTGCTAACTAATGTGTCATCAATGTTTATCGAATATATGATGACTCATCATATATTTGATAAAATCTACCCTACATCTTGAAAATCTGCTTATATACACTATCGGTCCGATACTCGTGGTATTTAACAAAATCTTAAATAAATTGTATGATAACATCTTTATTAGTTACATATTTAATTTTTCATACAGATTCTGTATTTTACATATATTATTATTGACTCTCCAAGGTGCCTATAAAATTAATGACCTAAAAAAGTGTTACGTAGCGAGAAAACCCGCATAACCGGCGCACTCTATCTATGAATAGCATAAAACTTCATGCTTTTCGTGTCATCTATTCCGACCTCTACATCCAACGCTCATAAATCTGAAACAGAACCGCGCCATTAACTCCAATAAATAACCCTATAAACAGTTTTCAGCTAGATTCCCGCCTCCGTCCAATTTTCTGGTCCCCCGGGCAGCATCAGTTTTCAGGGGGTGATACGCAACAGGCTCACCCGTCCCACCCTATTGTAACGTAGATTGAATAGTAATTTCATTTTATCTACACTTTAGCTCATCTAGTGTGAAATTGAAAGCCTTGGGTTCTATTTTAAGACGTGTGGGTGTTATTTTTACGTTCCTTCTCGGGTTGGAAATTAATGCAAGAACGTGGGAAGCTACACACTGTGTAGGTAAGGTTTTTATCGTGGAATACATAAACAGGTTGTATTTCAGTAGCAGGGCTTCTCCTTTTAAATTTTTATACGCTTTGTGCCTAAAGTAATATAAAGTAACCAAGATTTTGAAAAAAAATAAGTATCTACTAGTACTAGTCACAGCAAATGCTTACAACTTCAGTGTCAGCCATGACAGTTCATAAGTCTTATTTTTTCAAATTATGCTCTAGATGAAAACTGGAAAGGCCTACGCACATAACACATATACATATAATATAAAACAAAGTCGCTTCCCGCTTCGCTTCTGTTTGTCCCTATGTATGCTTAGATCTTTAAAACTACGCAACGGATCTTGATGCGACTTATTTTAATAGATACAGTGATTCAAGAGGAAGGTTTTTGTATCGGTTGTCGCTAGTCTAAAATAAGAAAATAAAAAAAAGTCTTAAAAATCAGGCTAGCATTAGCATTCGATGCAGGTGACAAGATGTTGATGATGCATACGAAGGTAACACTTAAAGGCTAAAAATACCTACCTATTTTAAATTTAATGTTACATGCTGTGACATCTAAGTAAGTATAAAACCACACATGCAAGCACATTCATTCATCTAAAAAACAACAACCATCACAAATTTACATATTTATTTGAGTTCAACATCATTTTACGTTATTTAATATTTTCTGTTACATATTTCCAAGTCACAACGCTTCCTATCAAAAGTTCATGTATATTGAAATGAAATGTATGGAAAAGAGGTCGCACAAAGTAATTTTCCTGGAAAGCATTAGCATGACATGGCGCCAAAACTTCGGGGTGTCTCTTGTTAGAAATAAACATTATAATACGGATTAAAATCGTCTTTTCTCTCCACATAGGTACGAGCACGTAAATAGGTAGGTACACATTACAAAAGATGCAACGCCTTTGGCGTAGGAGGTTGCGGGTTCGATTCCCGCCTTGGGACAAAGGTTTGTATGATCTGCAGATTTTTGTTTCAGGTTTACTTGTCGTTTCTATGCATAATAAATATATAAAGTATTTTATTAAGTATTTCAGTCATGATACATGGTCTAAAAAAACAGAACCAATATTAAAATTTGTTTTCATATTTTCTGAAATAAAAATCTCAATAGGTAATATTTTTTTTTTTTTTTCATAAAATGTAAAATATCGTATCGGTTGGCGGTTCACTTTATTAGATAAGACAGTATTTGGTCACCCTAATTTTACCTTAAAGTTACCTTATTACAATTATACTTCTGAGGCTAAATACTGGGCTAATCCAAGTTTATCCATAACGTACAATAGATAAGGTATAGCCTTGCTGGTACGTTTTATCGACACCTAAACTTTATTACAAAGCAATAAGGTTCTTCTTGGAATCAATCACCTCTGTAATTTGATAAGACACGGCCTTAATTAGATTGAGGAAGCAATTACAGGATGCTGTGTAGTCTTGAGAGGAGAGTGAAAAAGAAAAGTCTTAATATTGAATTTATAACGCCTCTGCGGCACCTATTTGTGCCACCAATTTTGATAAATTCAATATTTTTGATAAAACCTAAATACAATATGTGATAAAATCTGTCATATTTAGCATTTCAAGGGGAACAATAACAAGAAAATGCGTTGTGGATTCACTTAAAATTAAGTTTCCAGTTTTCTACTTGGACAAATATATTAATGAGAAAAATGGAATAAAAAACAAAGAAAATTGTAGTTTTCCCCCCTTAAGGGGGTTTAAATTTGTCAAGAGGGAAAGGGTTAGATCAAACGGATAGGTGTAGCGCTTTTTCGCACCACACAGATTTTCACCAAAAATTATTTTTTGCCGTTTCTATCCAAAAAATGTCAACGTTTCAACCCACATAAAAACTTAAGATGTTTAAAGATTTAAAATTTTAAAGACTCGTATAACAGAATAATTAAAACTAACATTAGTACCGTCTTCTCATAGTAATACACACTGACGGGTACATAATAAGCTACCAACTACACAACAACGTGTTAGAATAGTAAAATATAATGGATGCAGTAAATTAAATATGAAATGAACCCGCAACCTTCTGCGTCGAAGGCGAACCTTGCTGCACCAAATAGGTCGTCTAATAAATAAATAAAATAAAAATCTTTTATTTCGGATTTCATAGATCCATAATTTGCTTAAAATTAACATAAAATTACAATTAAAATCAGTTTACAATCAAATACATAATATTTAAAACAATGCAATAAAAACAACTTAAATTATTTAACTAAATTACATTAGAGATTAAATTAAATAGTTGAATTAAATTAAATTAAATTACACAATAAAATTAGATTAGATCAATAAATTAAATTAAATATAATCAATAGTATAACAATTCAAATAACTTTTTTTTACAAATTTTTGCCATATTGGCGAAGCAATCCTTCCGGCTACTGTTTTTAGGATGCTATTGGGGCTATCCCGCACTCTGCGCATCAAAGATGCCGTCTTTTTCCGGAGGATAGCTGCAAAGCCACCCGTCTCATACTCAGCAAACATCCCTGATGCACTGCAGAATCTCGGTAGACCCAACATCATCCTAAATATATTATTGTACTGTACTCGTAGGGTCTCCAGCGGCTGTTTGGTGTGACTAACCCATAGGTTCCCGGTCTAAGACCGTCGGACCGAGGTCTAAGACCTTAAATTTGACTTAGTGTTTATTGTTTTTAAAAACGATAAACTAAGTTACAATAATGCATTATCAAAGTATAAGTTAAATCAACAAGCGAGTAGCTTATATTTTTGCTTTTTCTTCAACTGTTAATTACATTTCAACTAGTTATTTATGGAAACTTATAATAAGCCGTCAATTACACATCTTATTTATATTTTGCGCCTCCGATCATGATGTTCTTAAACTGATTCCAGAGTGAGGTTGATCTCGCAAGCGAGTGGAATTCTATCGAGATAGTGTCGATACGGAACGGTACAGCGAACCGGATGCAAAGCCACTATCGCCCGGTGAAAGTACATTACAAAAAATGCTCTCATTCCTGCACCGGTTGATATTTCATGAGACGTTCTCTCGAGACCTGCTTTAGGGAATTTGCGAGGTGATTTTGATGGAAACTGTAGTGTCGGTAAGAGGTTTTTACGAGCAGTTTGGTTTCAGACCGTTTTTGACGGTTCTTTTGCATGGCTATACTTGTGTGTCACAATAAAATTATCGCTATTACTTAAAATATCAACTTACTAATCGATCTTTTATTTTTTTATTTCCCTTATTTTTGCATCACGTTGCTGCGATCGTGGCCACGGGGCGACTTTTGTTTGAATCAGAATCATTTGTTCTTAAAGACCTTACTATAGACCTACAATTTAGTCTTATTGTAAATTGTAGGTTTCATAGTATTTTAATCTAGAGGCGTATGCATAGTATGTTATATTATTAAGGTTTAATAATGTTCTATTATACAATACAAGCTTTGCTGTATCTCACCTCAAGTAGTTAAACTAAAACTAGTTATTTTAAGAGCTGTTCCCGGAAGAAACCGAACTGTGCAAACACTCAAACCTATGTTCCCGACACCGTTATAGGTCATTTCTTTACGTCCCATAACTATAGTTTGTAGGAAACGGATGCAGCTCGCTAAAATAAACATAAATAACCTCTGTGGTAGTAGGTATGTACCTAAACTTTGGATACTCAAATCTAGATTCCCAGAAGAGAATCCTACTAATGTTATATTTTAGAGGCGACAGTTTGCGCCGTTGTGAAATTTTTATGCGTAGACCACAAAATAACAAGAGTCATCGTGTTAGTGACGCTTCTTTTTAGATTGTTTGAACCAGTCTGCAGTTAGCCCAATTGTTTCAATTGTGAATACTTTTATTTTGGTTCTTTTAATTATTTTCTTCTTTACCCGAGAGCTAGTCAGTCTATCTGACGTAGCGCATCAGCATTGCCATGCAGCGAGGCAATGCAGGCAGCGCGTCTTGGGGACGCTTCCGACTGGTATTGATAGGGAACAGTTGAGCTACCTGTAGATTGTTTGTTGTCTGCAGTTTTCAATTGTAAATACTAGTTGTAGTTTCATTTTTTAATTTTATTTGTAAATAAAAATTTTAGCATATAAAATTTATGAAAAATGTAATTTAAAAAAAACAACTGAATGAAGGATAGTGCTGATATTTTGCTCTAATGTAGTGGTGTATCTAGAATAACATTAGGGTACGTATATACCGTTGGGAAAAAGGTGCGAAGTCGTAGGCAGAAGCTAGTATTATCTTGAAAATGCAGTGAATGTATTTCTGATACTTTTTCGACTAAACGGCCTCGCCTTTCAATCAAGAACGACCGATACAGCTATTAACAACGTAATTCTGTTGCATATTTGGAACACATAACCTCCTTTTATATCTGTAAACTACATATTACATACCTGCTTTATTTTTGAAATACTTGCAATCTTCGTTATTTCTCATATTCGTAAAAAAAGTACAAGTAACCCATTTTAACCGGCTTCGAAAAAGCGAAGTTCTACATTATGTTTGGCTGTATGTAATTTTTTATATGTATACTCGTCGTTTTCTCTGGAAACATATGAATTGATTTTGAATATGCTTTCGTATAGAGAACAACCCCAATATAAAAATGTATATGAGATAAGTACTCATCCCGCTAAATTAAAATGAAATGAAATGGAGGGAATGGAAGTATGTTTTAGTTCGTTTTTTTTTAACAAATAATTACTTACTATGCATAATGTATAGTATAACATAAGGCGTGGTTTGTTATCTCCCAAACGAATTACTCCATTCTTTTGTTCTAAAACCATAAGAATCCCATACCTCAATTCCCAAACTAAAGATTCTCATGGAAGTTTGGTTGGGTAAAAAAAAGTATTTCCACTGTTTCTACGATATCCATGAACCGTTGTAATAACTTATTAGGTACCTAATTAATTTAGTTGTTAGTAGCAATTTCTTAGTTTGATTAGTTTGTAGTTTAACAAATTCGAAGTTAGGTTGAATACTTATACAAACAAATATTCATTTGAAAATTAACGGTGGGTTTTTGATGCTCAACTGTATACTTAGTCAACTACTTACAATTTAAGCGTAAATCTATGATTATTTACAAAATGGTAACAGTGGGTATACAAAGAAAAGCTACTTTGTATTGCACGTGTTTAATGTGTCGCAATTTCAATTCTTACACATGTGGAATGTAGAATACCGAGAGAAAGCTGCTAGCTAATTGGACTAATAAATTTCTATGAAATGCCAATTGATTCATGTATTTAATCAAATCTACGGGTCGTTATCACAAGTGCTTGTTGCCGTCATAAATATAGCTGTTGTCGGAGTGGGATAGCGGTTGCCATTGTTCACGGTTGCTCTCACACGCGTATGAATGGAACTATTATAAAATGTTTTGATTAAGTTGGGTACTCGCAGTTTTTATAACAGCCCTATTCAGCTACTAATCGATGCACTATAAAAATAGTATCGTACAGAAATATACAGTTTTGGCTTTGTAACCAGTGAAATAAACATGGAAGCTTTCTTTCAAGGAAAATATGAGTCCTTACTACCTAGTTGACACAAAATTGCAGTCATAATTTAATTTCAAATATACTTCGCTGATTAGTGAACAAATTGTTGTCAATTAGTTTTTTTAGTTCACTGATTTTACGATGGATGAACTAAATTAGGTACAGATGGAAACGCGCGTCAATTCAAAAGTGTTATGGTAGAAACCAATATATCAATCATTCCGTGCAAATAGCACTGTACCTACGCACTATCGAGAGTTTCATTCTAAGTATTCTACGTGACGATTCTGCTACGATACTATTGTCATAATAAAGTGATTAGCAGGATTTGACCCCAGCTTATCTGTCGCAAGTGCAGTCATCTTACCTACACAGCTCTGATAGTATTCAGGCAATACGGCGAGTTATCGCCACCGCGATGTTAAAATATTGCCGTGAAAAAGCAATATCAGAAAATAAAGGCTTTTTATTGGCTCTGCCGCGGCTTTGTACCGTCGTCGTAATGATTATGCTAAATAATACTGTTAGAAAAATCAGTCCAAAATACAAAAGTAAGATGGTAACTTTATTGAAAGGGTTTGTTTCCATATAACAATAACATTGGTACCCTTGTTGATTACATTCTATTTGCGTTTTTTCATATTTTAACATCTATACATAACACACTGTTGTTATTCCCCTCATCTCACGTCAGCCATTTTCACGCGCCCTTTTCGCTTCTTCTTCTTGGCCACCGGCGCTTGACAAGTTTCACATTCACAGAAAGGCGTCTTCTTTTTTCAGTCGCTAACAGTCTGCCCTTCCTGACGCTTCAGGACTGTCCCCAGTCCTGGTCGCTCGGCCATTAGATAGATACTACATGTATGTCCCCCCCCATGCATGTGTCGCTACAAAAAAAAATATTGTATGATTAAAGTGATAACTAGAGAAGTGTTATCCTCGCGACTTATGCATCATTATCTTCCTCTTCATGGGAGCAAAGCGATAGCAGTGGTGAGCAGCCAATCAAAGATGTCACTGGCGTCTGCGTGAAGAGAAAAAAAAACGTTAGTAGAGTTTTAATCATTAGGTTAACAACTATTTACTATTGGTATTTTAGGGTTTTGATGAACGTTATTAATAAAAGAAACGTGGAGAAAATTGCATCATTGTACCAACAAGAGCCAGGACATGTATCTAAATCTCATTAATTTTAGATTTAGATAGGCAAAACGAACATTGCATTAGACACATAAGTTATTATATGAATGTACTAGTGATCTGTTTTCACTTCTTCCACTAGTGAACAAAAATAAATTGAGTAAAGAGAAATCAGTAACATCTTATTTCTTTTTTTTTTTTGTTATAATAGTTAACTGTATGAAATTTGACTTGTCTAAGTGCTTATTTTGTAATCCTAAAGAGATAAAGTTATTGAATCTGAATCTGGGCTCTATAATTTAAAATTATTTGAGCTATTTCTGTTAAAACAGTAAAATCTCATTGTGTCATAGATTTATTCAAAATGATCAAGTAACGAAATAATAAACCTTTACTTTTACCAACTTTACCACCATTTGAGTCCTCGTTATCGGGCAAACTCACAAAAACTTACAGTGGCTTCTGGTTTAACGTGTCTGAGTCCCAAACACTTGCAGTGGTTTCTGGTTTAACGTGTCCGAGTCCTCGTAATCGGGCAAACTCACAAAAACTTACAGTGGCTTCTGGTTTAACGTGTCTGAGTCCCAAACACTTGCAGTGGTTTCTGGTTTAACGTGTCCGAGTCCTCGTAATCGGGCAAACTCACAAACACTTGCAGTGGCTTCTGGTTTAACGTTTCTGAGTCCTCGTAATCGGGCAAACTCACAAACACTTGCAGTGGCTTCTGGTTTAACGTGTCTGAGTCCTCGTAATCGGGCAAACTCACAAACACTTGCAGTTGTTTCTGGTTTAACGTGTCTGAGTCCTCGTAATCGGGCAAACTCACAAACACTTGCAGTGGCTTCTGGTTTAACGTGTCTGAGTCCTCGTAATCGGGCAAACTCACAAACACTTGCAGTGACTTTTGGTTTAACGTGTCTGAGTCCTCGTAATCGGGCAAACTCACAAACACTTGCAGTGGCTTCTGGTTTAACGTGTCTGAGTCCTCGTAATCGGGCAAACTCACAAACACTTGCAGTGGCTTCTGGTTTAACGTGTCTGAGTCCTCGTAATCGGGCAAACTCACAAACACTTGCAGTGGCTTCTGGTTTAACGTGTCTGAGTCCTCGTAATCGGGCAAACTCACAAACACTTACAGTTGTTTCTGGTTTAACGTGTCTGAGTCCTCGTAATCGGGCAAACTCACAAACACTTACAGTGGGACCTTGTTTAATGCTTTGAATCCTTGTAATCAACCAAACTCACAAACAGGTTTTTGAGTCTTCGTAATTGGGAAAACTCTTTATGAGTATTTGAGTCCTCGTAATCGGGTAAACTCACAATACTAATAGTAGGTATTATTTATATCCACCAAATTTATAATAGTATTATTTATATCCACTGATAATATTTTATTCCAAGAAACGTATGGGTTTTAGATGCTGCTTCATTTACAACTATAAAATGCGTCTGTTCTTTTTCGTCTGTTACAAAATGTGGTAATAGTATCTCTCCATAAGTATACATTATACTTATGTTTTTGTATTTTAAGTGGATACCAAACATGCTCAGTACTCACCACTATCTATTATATTTTAAGCAACTTAAAAACAATAACGAATGCTTTGATCATAATGATCAATAACCTCATTCATTCATGACAGTGCGATCGTTAATAGCAGTATGTATAATAGTGATGTACATATTCATGAAAAACATTATTAGAGTAATATAACTCTACTGTACTGGTTACCCCAATAGAATGAACTTTGTGTCATTGTAAGAGCTCCGTCAAGTATTTGAGCTAATTGTTCACAAATACTAAACAACTATAGCACATTTAGAGGAAGCTGTCACAATAGTCACATATAGACACCCCTTATAGATGTTTAATAGTTTTATTTTATTTTATCATTTAGAGACATCAGTTGTCTGATCGAAGAATCTTCATATTTAATAACACATTTAGAGGAAGCTGTCACAATAGTCACATATAGACACCCCTTATAGATGTTTAATAGTTTTATTTTATTTTATCATTTAGAGACATCAGTTGTCTGATCGAAGAATCTTCATATTTAATAACTTGGTAACCATGTCGATCATGTTATATGATTGTTTATATTAATTATCGTTGTACAAAGTACAAGGTGATATACATTATCAAGGAAGAATATGGTTTGTCTGAATTCCCATGTTACAGCTCTTACACATTACATTGTTAATGAGTGGCCGAATACATATCTGTCTGTATAAAGTATTGTTCAAAACCATAGCCGAATATAGATTCTGATGCAACACTTATTGTTTCTTAACACTTTAATACTATTTCCCTTTCAATGGCCAGGATGTACAGAGTACAATGTGTAAAGTACCGTTCCGTATTAAACCTTCATTATTACCTCAATCAAATGAGTAAATCAGTTACGATCTATCAACGCTAGAGTTATCAGTTACCATGCCTCCAAGGTACCTCTAACAATAGTGTAGTTCGGTGTTCATCCCAAAATGCCAATCTACCACTGTTTAATTCGACTATAGATGTCTCCGCAATAACAACAATCCACACTGCAGCACAGTCAACTTCATCAGTACACCGCTAACTTAACACAACACTATGTACTCTTAAAGTACATTACTCATGTTTTCACCAGTTTGAAGGATCGACCACTGGTCGGTAAATCAACAGCAGATATTTTTACATGTCGCATCGATGTTTTACCCCGTTTTATTTAAATCTCAAGTAGTTCGCAATGATTAATTTTATATTTAATAAACCCTTGTTTTTAATTTTACTTTGTTTGATATCCACAAAACAATAATAATATAATATAATTATTATTATATATAATTAAGAATATAATCACATAATACACTAAATTCAAATGATTTTGACTATTTAATGTGCAATCAACATGAACGAGACATAGTTATGGCGCGAGTTTCATAAAAAAAATGTGTAGCGCAGATTTCATTTAGCTCTGTGCTCTAATAAAATTACTGTAAGAGGAATCGGTTTCTCATTCAACACATACTTATCATCTCATTTTGTTGTGTTCAAATTAGCAGATCATTGCAAATCTTTGTTTTTTATCATGTGTTCTCATTGTGACTCAGAAGGCATCATAACTTGTATTTATTTAACTTTCGAACTGCTGATGGGAGCCCATCACTCATTGAGTTTAACAGGAGACAAGATTATTATTATATATTATTGCACATCAGTTAGTACTGACAATTTTCTGTGAGGACAATTCCTATGTTTTAGTAATAGCACCAGAAGTTTATAATAACTACGACTGGCGTTGAGCAATGTGATGACATTATTATATTTAAAGTCAAACCTCTAGTTCATACATAAATATTATGCAAAATAAAATATTGTGCAAAACTAAAAATCTTTTATTTTGTTTCGTTGTTATTAAATTTCTTAGTATGTAGTCTTAGTTTTCAACTTATTTTCTAGTCGTGTTACATTTCAACTACAAACTATTTTAACGACCTACTTTGTTTATAGACAATTTTAAATAGAAACTACCTATTAGAATGTCTTTATTTTTATAAAATCTATTGTTTGTTAACCGCTGTAGTACAAGATTAGGAAGTCTCATAAACAGCTTACTGGTGTTTTAGGCCAACATTCAATAGAAAAGCTGTATTACTCCAGAATAGCAACCGCCATCTACCAATTATTTGGTTAATATTGATCTCATTTTGGGATCATTATATCATGTGATATAACATAACAAGGTTATTATAGGCTGGTGATGTGATGATTTGATTATCATTGACTTGAGAAATGCAGTAAGTATACATTAGATGATAAATTATACTTATCAGCGAAGTTAGTTTAGTTTGCATGTTTTAATGTAGTATAAGGTTTGAAGTTATTTTAAATATTATAATAATACTCATAAAAAGGTCTTGGGTTGATCTTAATAGTAAGCCGTCCATACTTAGTAAACTTTTATACTATACCTATCCAATAAGTACTTTTTCCATATTTCTCAATTTTTTTTGGACTCTTCACTTTATAAATAACTTGCAGCTTAACAAAGATTTTTCTTTTTTAAACATTTCAGAAAATATATATTATTGGAAATTGAATTTGTTTTTTTTTATTATTATTACTTTTTTTTTTTTTTGCTCACACACCTTTGTATCCTTTCTTTTCATCGGGGTAACTAGAAGGAGTAAATTATAAAGAAAGTTTACAATATTTTCGGAATTTAAAGCGAGTTCGCATATCATAGCTGTCTAGCTAGCGTTACTATAGCGTATTTTTAACAAGATTATGGCTATTTTGTGACACAACTAGAATAGTTAGTTATAATGGTATCGTGGAGTTTTATTTTACTGAGGATATTTACCTATGTCCTCTATAAAATTATAGCATTCCGAATGTTATTCACATTCCATTATTGGAGTTTTCATATAGGTACTTAACTTAGTTTTTGAAAATGAAAATCTATCGCCTATGTTTATCATAGATTGTAATAATAAAATAGGTAGGATTCTGATGTTGTAATAACTTTTCAAATCGGTTTAGTAATTTCGGAACCTATTCAATCCAAATAAAACTCTTTCCTGTTTATAATATTACGACCACAAAACTAAATATTATGCAGTGTTCAACTATAACAGTTTTTGTGTAGGTATATCATTTATTTTCATATAAGCAAATATTTTTTGTAATAGTGATACTTTTGTATGAGACATTTTCAATTGCTCTTAGAAACGCTTCATAAAGTGTATAAGTAAAGTATTTTTATTATTGTTGGATATTTAGGTATAAGATTATCTTTATTTTTTTTTTTTTGTAAAAGTTTAGAGTAGATTATAATTACCACATGCCTATTTTATATTTGTATCATTTGACGAAAGACAAGAAAGTTTATAAAATGTAACCATTTTATTTTCATTAAAATATATATTTTGTTTTTTTTAACATGTTGAGCTGACTTAAGCTACTTTAAATTTTTGTAGATAAACAAAATATTGCATGTCCATAGCGAAAAAATATTAAAGTTTGGTCATAATTTTGTACCATCATGTACAATATATACATATAGATAACCAAGCAATATTATATACTTTTACTTTACTCATGTACTTATTATGTATTAACCAAGTTTAAGTAATTTAAATTATTATTACGTTTGCCAATGTGACTTTGTAAACATGAACTGTGGATTAGTTACTTAGAGTCGTACATTTTGCTTCAAAATTTTCTTATTTCTACCTTTTTGGTCTTGTATTAATATCTCATTTAAATGCTAACTTTTATTTTATATTTAATAAAATTATCATGTAAGTACCTCACTTTTACTACTGAAACAAACTAGTGTATTACTAAGCTGTTATACTAAGTTATTGATTTCGTTTATATCTTCAAAATTATCATAGTATGAATCCTTTTAGTGAAATACAAATACAGTACAATACAAAAATGCTTAATAGTGTACCAGAAAAGGGACATAAAACAAGACATTACATAGCCTGACAAGACATGAGGCCAAGACATGACATTACATTAGCCTTATCGCTTAGAAGCAATCTCTTTCAGGCAACCTCTGGGTGATTACAAATATTTTCATTTAAAAAAACGGGTCTGTACCAAAGACAATTAAAAATATTTATTATTAACCGTTCTATTTTATTTTGTTTCTTTTGTTTTATATTTGTTAAGAGCTGTGGAGTTCAATTGCATTTAAATTAATACATACATATCTACGTTAATTGAACTTAGTACAAAACTAATTCTGAAGTACTAATTGACAGATCATATACCTTGCTTAGCTAAAAAATTGTAAATGCATATTTACGTACACAGACCGTGTTTTCAATGGCGGTATTTATTTATTTATTTATCTTATTTATAAAGGAAAACCAGCAGCACAAACAAAAAATATCTCTGCTCTTTTTTTTTTAAATCCTTTCTTGGGAATTCCATCTAACATAACATAGTTGTGAATGAATGGAATGAAGTATGCACTAATGAACTAATGAACGAATTAAATGATATTTCAAACAATTCTCCCCATTTTTGTTGAATAAGACTTACCAGTACAATTGTACTATGAACATGAAAGCTATAAAGTATCCAAACACCATGAATATTCTTTATTATTATCATTGTGTGGATGGAAATATATTTATTTATGATATCATCAATAGTCTGATATTTATGTGCACAGTTTGTGCATATATACCTAACTAAAAAAATAGAAATAATGTTTTAGCTTTTGTGCATATTTAAAAATATTCATTCATCATTAAAGGTTAGTAATATGCTTGCAGCATGTAAACGGTTAAAATTATGGGCACAAAGAGGGTTAAAATTATAGTTTCAGTATGTGATATAGAGTAGGTATGTAATAGATACCTTTTCTTTTTAACATAAGAGATATAAAGAGGTAAGAGCTATTTGTAAAAAGTCTTTTTTTTTCTTTTTTGGATAAACAAAATATCAATCACCAAAGGTCCCGCTCCGGCACCTCAAGGGGCTGGGCTGGTTGGGTTAGGTTTGTTAATGCAGGGGATAATGCACAATACACCTCCATGCGAGATGTCAGAGAAGATCTCAATTCCCTTAGAAGTAGAATTTAACGCAAATAATTTTAAGTAGATACTTTTGTAATAAAGTATGTAGGTGTTTCTACATAATATAATTATACCTCTATGGTGTTTGCAATGCTACCATGAATGCAAATAAAAATATAGACAGAAATCATAGCATTTAAATCTATAACTAATGTTTCTGTCATTATTATTATTTTTCTTTAATGTTTGTTGACTAGAAACACAGTAAACACAGTAAAGATGGTAATTCCTTTCAAGTAAGCATAAACAGTGGAGCTAACAGTTCTCAACGAGCACAGACATAATAATGTATGTTAAGTTTAAATTGAAATTAGTTGATTTTTGAAAGCACAAGTTCCCTTATGTAGGTATATTTTCACAGTTTTGCAATTCATGATCTTTGAGATAACTTAAAACTTATTTTGATATTCATCGTTCAACCAAAGTTCTTTTCATTTAACATATTCAAATTAAGAAGAATCACTCTGCTTTTTCGGCTTACTGTTGGTGATTTTCTCAAAATAAAAACTATTTTTATTACATACATAATTTGATCCTGCAATTTCTGCTCAGAGTGGCAGAATAGCTAAGATAATGCTTGTAAATATTTTGAAAATAAGGTTGGGATAATCTTTTGAAAGAATAATGTAGGTAATAGATATTTTATTCAAGCCTTTTCTTAAACTTTCATCTATTATAAATATCAATAAGTACACATCCCAGAAATAGGTTTGTAGAAAATATTTGTAAGATTTAAAGTAAGCAGATCAATTCCAAGCCTCAATGTTGTGTCTTCCCAGAAACATTCTACAGGACAAGAGACAAGGCATGGCATAAGCAGTTACAGATTCCTTGTCTGGCAATTCATCCTGCTATCTGCTATTAGGTTGTGACATGAAAAGGCACCTTTTCTTGATAGGTATGTTCACACTCAAGTTCACTCAACATAACTCCAGGTTATGTGTATAGATAGGTATATGTGTTCGGAGATTTTTCCAAAATTTGGTATGCAATCAGTGCATTAGGTATCTACTTGCATTAAATGTAAATATGTGTTAGGTACTTATCAAGGGAATCGACAAAATTGACCGCAGGTTACGGAAGTGCAATGTGGTACCTCACCACTATTTCGCACTGAACAGCTACCGATCAGGTTGTAAGTAACTAGATAGGTACACTTTGAGGGAAAATCCTTGATCAACAGGTATCATAATAATATAATGAATACATTACCGAATCTTCACTTGGCGTGGGTTTTGCTACTTCTGATTGTTAGAAAAATCAGTCCAAAATACAAAAGTAAGATGGTAACTTTATTGAAAGGGTTTGTTTCCATATAACAATAACATTGGTACCCTTGTTGATTACATTCTATTTGCGTTTTTTCATATTTTAACATCTATACATAACACACTGTTGTTATTCCCCTCATCTCACGTCAGCCATTTTCACGCGCCCTTTTCGCTTCTTCTTCTTGGCCACCGGCGCTTGACAAGTTTCACATTCACAGAAAGGCGTCTTCTTTTTTCAGTCGCTAACAATACTAACCTAAATATTGTCGTGTGAGATTTAGAACTTTGACCTCAACGGCTCTGCCGGAAGACCAGCGTTGGTTGTACTCCAATAAAACCTACCCATGCTGAGACGGGGACGGTTTTTTTACTCTAGCAAACTGTTCAGTTCTAAAAATCTACTCTGTTGCCGCGTCTTTATTTATGGAATTTTCATAAATTGTCGATTTTTTATCCTTCTACTATTAAATATTGCCTAGCCAAGCATTTTTCTGTCATTTTACTTTTGTTTTAAATTGTTTCTATGTGGTTGGGGCTCTTTATCACCTCGGTTCATCAAAACGGCGGAAGGATTTTTGATAAATGAAGTATCAACAATCCTCGCATTTTGTTACTCTGTGCATGGTTCATTTACAGCTCGCATGCGCCAATTCTTAAATTAATTATAATGTCGAACAATGATTAAAGCTAACGCGACACAAATCACGTCATGTCGTGTGCGATATTTTATGCCTTATGCAATGATTGACTTTTAGAATCGGGCCCCGATTCCGAGGTAACGTTGGCGCTTTCTTTACTGCTCTACTGCTAGCATCGCATCTTCTACCCATCTCTGTGTCTCTATTCAATGGTGCTTGATGCAGTAGACATCGACAATTCGACTCTACTTCTCTACGGAACTGCCTACATGCAACCATAGACACAGATAATATAGCCTATCCGACTCTCCTTATTAACTCAAACTCAACAAAGGGTTTCTAATTGACCTTTTGTAATATTGTACTCATATAACAACACCTAACTACTTTACTGTCTAAGTTTGCTTTATTTCCTATGTTTGGTTCTTATTTTGTACTGTCTATGTCAAATAAATAATTAACCTATCTGAAAATTTTTGTTTTCTATCCAAGTGCACAATTTTATGAATATCAAGATGTGCCTTCGGGACAGATGCTGTGTGAAAATAGCTGGTCATTTTATATAAAATCTCTAAGAAAGGTTGTCACAGAGTCAGGGCCCGGGATTCGAACCGGTTAGCAGTTGCATCACCACACGCTCGCCTATATGCCACGTGAGAGGGTTTGTGACTGGTTGCAATAGCTGAACTAGTCTTTTAATACCGCATCCGGTTTGTGCAATACAATAAATTATAGAGCTTTATTGTTTTTCATTTTAAAAGCATTGAACACATCAGAGAACTAAATATAAGAAGTTCATAATACTTTTAATATCTAATTGTTAACGTACAGGTAAACAACTTCAAACTTTATTCGATCTTAATTGATGTTACTTCAATTTACTTTAGGAATATTAATGGTAAGTATATGTGAATGAAGAATAAAATCGAAATGCGAAGAAAATATTTTATATTTAGTTTTATTAGCTTTCCGAAGAATACCCGAATACTCAAATAATTACTCGATAGGTACTATTAATTTTGTAAGATTTGATTGTCTTAAATTGGGGCTTATTATAAGCCCCGGCGGCGGCAGGTCGCCCTGTAGTCATTCCATAGCTCTTTCTTGTGTGGTTCTTGCAATATTGTTTTTTTTTTTCGGTATGTTTATCAAGTAAAATATTATATAATGAATTAATATACTAAATACCTTCTTTCGATCTTATCTTTTTCCTGTATTTTAATCAATTTTATCATAATAAACATCATGGATAGATGTATTAAACACGATTCAACAATTAGGACCGATATAAAAATAATATTTAGGTACTTCGAAAAATGCTGTAATTGAGCTATATATGCATGTAACATTTATCTACGTAAGTACATAGATACATAATACAAAGATAATGGTTTACAGCTAGGTATGTAATAATTTATTATGTTCTATCCATTTGTGTAAACAGATTATAATGTTTTATGTCTGTTTTAACCTTACGAGAAAAATGCGGGCCTTTACTTACAAGCGCGTTGTGCGGTTTTTAAATGTCATGTGTTTTCCAAATGAGAAGCAAGAATACATATTTTTACATCCGTTAAGGCCAAGAACATGTATTGTTGTCTAGGGTAGAATAGATACGTCAGATCGCCATCAAATGCATAAAAAAGTCCTTGGCAGATTACCTGTGTCAACTCAACTGTAAACACTTGTAATAAATTGTTTCCATTCTGAAATTGAAGTGTAAATACAAGTTACTATTTAGAATGATTGGACTTTCTAATATTATTGGGCGATATGTAGCTCTATGTATAAGTTGACTAGTCATTGGTGTTATATATAGCTCTATGTATAAGATGACTAGTCATTGGTGTTGTTATAGAGAAAGTAGCCTGTTTATTCGACGAATACAGATTGATTAGATAAATTTGATGCCTTTATATTTTTATTGTAAACGTGTTCTTGAGTGGAGACCGCGACTCGGAAAACGTAGTGTAGGACGCCCTCCTGCCAGGTGGGATGACGATCTGCGAAAGACTGCTGGCAGATGCTGGATGCGACAAGCCGAAGACAGGGCGCTATGGCGCTCATTAGGGGAGGCCTATGTCCAGCTGTGGACTAACATAGGCTGATGATGATCATGCCTTTATATTAATATTGTATTATGTATATCCGTCATCTAGTACCCATAACACAACCTCTGCTTAGCTTAGGGCTAGATGATGCTGTGTGGATTGTATGGCATTATTTATTTATTATAGAGTTCCAACCTCATAACCCTCCGTAGATAGTCGGCAAAAATAGGAAAAAAACCTTTGTACCTAAGCTTTAATGCAAATTAGCGTGTGGTCAACGACCATGGAGCCTCTTCAGCATTCGAGGCATGTAGGGTTCACTGACCGAGTTCGGCAACCCGTTCGTTGCCTTTCCTATTCGCTAGTTGGCAGAGGCACCGAGGTGACGGTCGTGGAATCAGTCGATGGTATTGACACCCACTTCGGAATTCCTAAGATTTGTTTGGCAAATAAATTGCGAAGAGGAAAAACTCGTTGCTGTTGTACTTGCGAAGTCGAATATTCTGGAAAACGTTTTTATATAGTTACTTCTATACTAAGATTGTTTATTTGGATTGAAAAGGTTCCGAAATTACTGGACCGATTTGAAAAATTCACCACCAGAATCCTACATTTTCCCTGATGGATGATGAACATAGGCTATAGAATATATTCAAGAACGTTAGGGATCCGTGAGAAAACTTCAATAATGTAACCTAACGTGTGTGTATAAAAAATAATATTTTTTGTTAAATAACCATGCGAAGTTGAGGCAAGCCGCTAGTAATTAAAAAAAAGCTTTCATGCTTCATCCTAAACTCAAGAGAAGACATGTAACTTTTATAAGATAGATAACTTTTATAAGATTGATAAAATGGATATAAGATTAATAAAATGATTTTTTTGGTAAGTAGAATCTTAAATCCTAAACTAGGCTTAGACAATAGAGTTCTCTAAATTATTATGATTTTAAAACACGCTTAATACCTATGACAGTTACGCAACAATTAAATGTGGTATTCCTACAATTTTGAGCTCGATTTTCTTCACAAACTAGGCGACTGATGCGATATTCCTTTACACAGCCTTATGTAAAGCCCCAACGAGAGGTAACTTCATTGTATAAATATACGATGCTGCTAAATATATTGCTATTGCCAGTGCGATGTGGGTTTATGAGTAATAACAAATTGCTCTCTGCGTGAAACCGTCGCGTCGCGACGACCGTGGCGTCTAGAACAAGTGGATTGACTTGCCTGTTACTATGCTATACACAATACACACCCATATTGTCCGTAGCAACTATCGTCATTTTTAAAGATATTTAGTTGCAAAAATTACAGTACTTAAGACTAAAACAATTGCAATACACTTGAAGACGACCGTGGCGCTAGCGTCTAGAGCAAGTGGATTGGCTTGCCTGTTACTATGCTATACACACCCATATTGTCCTTTGCAACTATCGTTATTTATTTACAATGAATTACAGTACTTAATAGACTAAAAAAATTACAATACACCAACCACCTAAAAATTTAAACCATCAACAGAAGGGTTTTTATTGACTATGTAACCTTGACCGAGAAGAAACGTAAATCTGAGAATAAACTTCATCTTTGCTTGTTATCAGCGTTGATAAGTAGTTTTTTTTTAACGTCATACGTAGGCACACTGCTAGTGGGAATGCTCCCTTATAAACAAACTAGCGGTCCGCCCCGGCTTCGCACGGGTATTTAATTAAAAAAAACAATTCATACGGAACCCTAATTTTTTTTTAATATTCTATAGCCTTTGTTCATAACGGAAAATATAGGAAAAAATATTCAAATGGTGAAAGAATTTTTCATATCGGTCCAGTAGTTTCGGAGCCTATTCAATTCAAAGAAACAAACAATAAAATCTTTCCTCTTTATAATATTAGTACAGATTAAGTGATACAAAACGAATGTACATGTGTAATTAGTGTATTTTAAACAAATTTTGTTATAAGTGGCAAATAAAGAATTTACTTACTTCACAAAAAGGTGTTATTGATTTTCTCTTAACTTTTTTGGGCTAGCGCAAGGAGTTCAGTCTGAAAATAGCTCGGCCTTAATACTCTATTAATATAAAACCTTCTTTTACCCATCATCATCCAAACTAACCAGTACGATTTGTCCCCAGGAGATGCAAGACGTACTAGACGACGACTCGGACATGGGCGACTGGATGATCGAGCAGGACTCGAAGCTCGGCGTGGTGCTCCACGACCGACTGATGACCGACGCGGCCCTCGGCGCGGCCCCCATCAAGACAGAACACTCTTACAGCCTGCACTCGGACAACGAATCAGAACCCTGCTCGCCGCATCATACCAAAGTTGACGGTGAGCTTTACCTTTAAAATCCAGACTGGACTTTCCTCTAGAGCCTAAGTTCCTAAGAAAAGTATTCGGATGGTCTTCAAACATAGATATGTATATGTGCCAAGGAACATGTATCATGCATGCCAGCTATATTCCCACTAGCTGATCAAAATTTGAGTAGCATGGAGGTTCTACGATAAGAAGTAATAAACCGAAATCTATAATTATTATAGACTTCGGTTTATAGATTCTTTATTTTGTCAAGAACAGGTACAGAGTTCACCAAACAAAAACTGTATTGAAATGTCCAGATCCAAATCAATACCTTTTGATTTGATATCACCATCGAGTACCTATACTCGATGGATATCGCACTCAACGTTATAGCATATTTTTATGACTCATACTTATTGAACATTTTCACCTTTCATTTCAAATGAGAAAAACGCAACTTGTGTCTTGTATTTACTTAAATATGCGTTTTGACTTAACGGATCTGTTCTTATAGTAAATATTATTAATGGTTGTAAACTTTACGACCAATCACTTCATAAATACCTTCCGTGGTATGTTGTTATTGCATGACACGCATACAGCTCTCCTTTATCAACAAACGCGTCAACATCATCAACATCACCAGCCTATAATAGTCCACTGCTGGACATAGGCCTCCCCTAATGAGCGCCATAGATGGCATCATTATGTGGGGGTTATTGCCCATAATCCCCACGCTGGGCATGCGGGTTGGGGATCGCAGTTCGGTGTAGTTGTTCTGCAGAAGGCGCTGCTGCCCGCCCCCCGGTGTGTTTCCCTTAGTCGCCTCTTACGACACCCACGGGAAGAGTTGGGGTGGTGAAATTCTATGCCGGCACCACACGGCAACAAACGCGTGGCAGTGGCTATTTTGAATTGAGTTTAAGTACCTACTGATATACATATAAATTATACAGAACTAGCGCCTCGGCTTCGCACGAGTATTATGTTAAAGTACTCGTGCGAATTATTTTTTTAAAATACTCGTGAAAAAACAAATTACACATATTTTCACGTTGGTTGAAATTTTCATACGGAACCTTAACATTTTCGAAAATATTTTATAGCCTATGTTCATCAGGGATAATCTGGGATTCTAAGGGTGGAACAACTTTTAAAATACATAGGTCCAGTAGTTTCAAAGCCACAACTCATACAGACAGTCTACGTAATCTTCCCTCTTAATTATATTAGTATAGATAGTAAAGAAACCTGCGGGCCGCCACGGCTTCGCACGGACGCGTATTTAACAAAAATATAAAAAACACAACATTTTTACACACGCTGGTTTACATTTTTGAAGTTTTCATACGGATTCTTTAGAAATTTCAAATTATTCTATAGCCTATGTTCATCACCATCAGGGATAATGTAGGATTCTAATCGTGAAATAACTCAAATAGGTCCTGTAGTTTCGGAGCCTATTCAATCCAAACAAACAATCAATAAAATCTTACCTCTTTATAATATTAGTATAGATCACTGTACATAAGATTACAAGAAAGTAACCTAATTAAGTGAATATTAAATATTCACTTAATTAGGTTACTTTCTTGTATTATTGATCCTCAGACTACTTGACTTAGTAAATTTTACTAAGTCAAGTAGTCTGAGGATCAATCTCTTGTTTATATCATAAGAAGTTCATTGTCACTTTATCATATCCCGTGTATAAAGTCATTTGCCCCGTTAATCTAATCTTACCCGCAACACGATCGTGACTCACACGCTTTTGATGCAATTTGCTGCTTGAGGGCAGAGAAATCATTGTTTTTTTACGCTACGTCCACAAAGCCCTAATTATGCACCTAGTAGATTCAAGTCTTACTTAAATGCTGGGTGCCCGCGATTTCACCAGCGTAGCTCCCGATCCTGTGGGATTTTCGATAAAAAGTGGCCCATTTGTTATTCCAGGTTATAAACTATCTATGTACTAAGTTTCATAGAAATCCGTTTAGTAATTTTTGCGTAGGATTTAGTAAAAAATCCGCGTGAAACATTCTCTGATGAGATTCAACAAATACTTGCCGATGATGAATATTTTTATCTATACTAATATTATAAAGAGGAAAGATTTGATTGATTGTTTGTTTGTATGTTTGTTTGTTTGTTTGTTTGTTTGTTTGTTTGAATTGAATAGGCTCCGAAACTACTGGACCGAGTTAAAAAATTCTTTCACCATTAGAATCCTTAATTTTCCGTGATGAACATAGGCTATATAATATTTTCAAAAAAGTTAGGGATCCGCATGAAAAATTCAATAATTGAACCGTGGGCTGTATATTCAACCTCTTTTTCTATTATGGCGCGTCAGAATAGAAAAAGAGGTTGTATAGCGCACGGTGCTTGCTTTTTCTCTACGGCCAGTGTCAGTTTTGGAATGTCGAGTCAATGTCAAAAACCCCAATGCTGTTAAAAAAAGTAAAGATCCGTATGAAAACTGTGAAACCCATCGTTTTAGTGTGTATAATTTCTGAAATTTTTGTTTAATACCCGTGCGAAGCCGGGGCGGGCCGCTAGTCCTTATATAAGTATTTACAGTAGGTATATCAAAATATCTTTTAGTCAATAAAGGGTACCGAACCGTAACGCAGAAATAAATAAACAGTTCTGAATCAACATTCTATGTGAAAAAACGTTTAATTCTTTTATTGTTTACAAGAACCTCATCTAGCTCAAAGTAGAACACCATCCGTGCGAAGTAACTATGAAGGTAGCCATTAATAACACTCAAGAATTGAAATGGTAATAAATATGAAAGCATTTAAAAAATGATAATAGCTCCACGCGCGACAACAATTCCGCAATTTAACAACAATTCTGGCTGAAAACATTCTAAACGACGATTATGGTGTTATTTATTGACGTCACAACAGAACAAAACCAAGCGCCAGCTGTGAAACCATATGCTGTTATTAATATTGAGTTAAGCATGAAAATAATATTTCGTATTATGAATATCAGTCATCTATAACAAAAGCTCTGCTTACCTTGTGGCTAGATGCTGTTTGGATTGTGCAGCATTATTTTTTTTTTTCAAAATTTACAAATGAAAATAAATCTTAAACTAAGAGGGACACTGCCGAAATAAGACTCCACTCAGGATGTGCTATGGTAGAGCAATCATAACATAATGCTGGCCTTCCTAACCGAGTCTTTGTATTTGAAAATATAAATCGCAATACTTAGATTTAGATAAGCGAAATTTACACGTATTAGACACATAAGCACATTAGGTTTTTGTTGCCAGATCTATATATCCTAGATGTAATAAGCTGTAGGCCGTCCTTAAAAATAAAGAAATAAATTAGTTGTTAAATGTCCTAGTGGTTTCTTTATCACTTCTGCTGCGAATTTGAGCAGCTTTTGAATTAATATCAAACCCTGCTCAAACTCGCGGTAGAATTGAGCCTTCAACTAAAGTACGGCTCAAAAGCATACCTATAGATTGTATGCAATGAGATCTCAACAAATGACACAATACGAGAGATAGATCAACATCATCGTAATAACAGAGTGATGAGTGTTAAATGCAATGAACACGCCACAAAGTATAATAACATTCGGTTCAGTCGCCATTTATAAAATCCGACGACATCATCAGTCACACTTATAATTATGTATTTTAGTTGCCAATTGAATATACATAGAACACTTTATTGCAACTTTAACATAAAATAATCTTATTTCTAATTTAAATGAAGCTTCAAGCAATTTCTTCTAGGCAACCTTAGCGGAAGTTTGAATAGATTTTTTACTTAATTTCGCCGATACTTTATTTTTATCTTAAAATAATAAAGGCCTTTTATACCGTAAAGAAGCGTGCAAAGCCGCATGCTGAAGCTAGTGGCTATTAAACAGGGCAAATGCTAGTATAATGTCGTAAAATTTTTGTCAAGTGGGAAAGATGGGAATTATATTAAATGAGAAATGGTTACGTCCAGCAGGGCAGCAGAATAGGGCTATTAAATTAAAGCTACTTTGTAATATGGCAAGGAGAGTCATTTCGAGATTTAAAGTGTGTGTTTACATTTGCTGTGAGTAGATTAGTACTAGTCCGTTGCTAGTCAAAGAACTCATCTGATACTCGCTTTATAGGTTCTTATGGCCCTTAATAAATAACACAATAAAAAACAACATTTAGACAAGCTAAGAATCAAGAATATGTAGGCATTATGTAGGTATAAAAGAAAAAAATACTAAGTACTAAAATAATTCTAGAACTGGGTGAATTTATAACTTTGTCTATGGTTTCTAAAATAGAAATATCACCATAGTACTCCCGAGTAATGCACGAATCCCCATTCTGGTAGGGTATAACAGTTTGGCAATGGATATGTTCTACTGATGAAACCGCTGCCATCCCCTTGTTGGATGGATAAGTAAAAATGGAAAAAAGAGTTGGTGCACATGATACATAGAAACTTAAACTTCCTACCTACCTCAGTACAGAAGAGCTTGTCATGGCATGGCACATGGATTGTTCTGCCATCAGCACTGCTAAGATTTTTGTTACTATAATGCATTAGCCCTCGTGGTATGCACTAGGTATATCTGATACTATATTTGATCATTCTTCTATCGACTGATGTTACAGGTTGGTTTTACTATTGTTGCAACTGGTTGGTAATGCTCTAACCGTGACGTCACTGCACAAACCTTCTCTGGGTTAGAGTGTCTTATACAGGTGAAAAGTATCCTAAGTTCCATTGTTTTTTAAAAAATGAAAACTGGGTAAAGAATATTTCAAAAGGATAAGGATCCGTTTGAAAACATCTACAAAGTAACTCGACGTGTGCGTGTAAGTAAGAAATAAAAAAAATATTGTTGAAGGCAAGGGGACTCAATCACCGTCCTTTAGGACCTGATGAGCGGTGATAGACCGCTGGTGCTTTGCTGGTGATAATTGCCACTTAACACCTTGTGGATCAGTTCGGTTGTTTGCGTGCTCGTTCGAATTCTCTAATCGTGTTAATTAGTGTTTTATTTAAGTATCTTCAATGTAGACATCGGGGAAGGGTCGGCCCGCATCGGAGCGTGCTAGAAATCTACTGGCGCAACTTAATGAGTCAATCATGCGCATGCGTCCCTGTTCAATATTCAATTATGTAACCGTAGAAGCGGCAGTGGAACAGTTATTTGTGTTCTTGCTTTTAAACTTTATTTATCAACTTACAAGGTAAAACAATAAGGTCCTTAAAATATGTATGAGTAGGTATTCGATGAAAAAAATATATTTAGGAATATAAATGACTTATATCACTTTAGCAGTTCCCTTAGCAAATTACTTCTCTTCGACCAATGTAAGATAACTTTCAAATACATACTATCAAACATAAACCTGCAATCTTCGATTATTTATATTGAATAATAAAGTCGGCAATATTGCACCTGCGATGCGCCTGTAAATTGATCATGCCCGATTATGCACCAAGAAGCAAATAAGCCCAATTTCAGCAAGTGCGTGAATATTCATATACCATGACAATGCGATAATTCTCATGGTTTAACCGTTTCCAAAGTTGAACATGATGCAGACCTATGCAGACCCTAGAGCAAAAATGATGCTTAGAGTTCGCACCTAAACTTTTTGACCATTTTTTCATAGTTCGACCTCTTTTTACACCTTTGTTTGACATCTATTTAACATACAACCAATGAGTTTTTACCCACTTTTGTCCCTTTTGTCTTATGACTTATTACCTCTTATTACCATAAAGTTCTTATAGATAAAGTTGAAATAGGACAAAGACATGACATAGGTGAATAAAAACTCTTTAGTGGGAATAATAATAGTGACTTTGTCAGGTCATCACTTTGTCAGGTCATCACTTTGTCAAAATGACTATTATTGTTAATTCCAAAAGGGACAAAAGAAAATGGCTGACCAGAGTTAATACGCCTGTTTTACACTAAACTAAACAAAATAAGTTGAGTTTTGTATATTTCTTGAGTTAGACTGAAGTGAACGATCTCCCATTCCAGACATGGAAGACGAATGCTACCCAGCCATGCCAGCATCAGCGTGGAGCAGTCGGCGGCGCTGCAGCGACTCCCCGATGCGGGAGGTGAAAGAGGAGCCCAAATCGGAGCCCGACTCACCCGCCTCGTCGTGTCCGCCGTCGCCCGCGCCGCCGCTCACACACCTCGACTATGTTATTGATCACACGGTAAGAACTTTGGCTGTGTTATTGAACACGCGGTAAGAACTTTGGCTGTGTTATTGAACACACGGTAAGAACTCCGGTTGTATTACTGATTGAACACACGGTAAGAACACCGGCGCTACCCTGCTATGTTATTGAACAAGCGGTAAGAACACCGGCTCCGCCCTAAAAACCTCGGTTATTTTGTATTTATATAAAAGGCAATGCCAACAATGTGCACAATAACATAAAATATAATAACCATAACATTAAAAATGATCACAATTATAAGGTTTCTTAGTATACATAGAATAGAATATGTCCGTCTAACAGGCATGCACAATATTTACTTAGGGTGTACAAACAAACAACAGCTAAAAATTATACCCATTTAAAGGTAGAATTAAATTTAGGTAATGCAAGAATCAAAAATACAAGAAAGTAGGGAGATAATTGATAGTGCATGGCTAAATAGGTCCCATCCCAGCAATGTCGCTACACACGCGATTTTTTTCACCCAGAAAAGAAAGAAATAAAATCGTTATTTGGCTTACACAAGAAAACATTAGTACTTACAATAATAAGGTTACCTAGTATAAATTAAAAAATTGAATATACCTAAATATAAAAAATAAAATAGACCACTGCAAGGTCTTCCCATTGCAGACGAAAGCTATTCAGCAGTTTTCTTTGTTTGTAGAAATAACTTTCAAAGCAAACAAAATATCTAAGACCTCACAATTCATTTATCATTATTAGTCAGGCTGGCTCCACCGTGACTAGCATAGAACGGCCGTTTCAATGACCCCAAACAAAAAATACAATAAAAAATCTTCAAACTAAAGGTCAATAGAGTTTAATGTAGCCGACTTCGCAACTTTCACCAGACTCTTGTTTATCTCAACGAGAGAGATAAAAGATAATTATGCCCATAATTACTGAAGATAATCGTTCGGTTTCGGTAAGAATTTAGCGGGAACTTGCAAAAAGAATGTGCCGAAAAAGACCGAGGAAAATCTTTTAGTGAATGGGGTCCAATTCGGCCAACCAACTTTGCTACAGACAATAGTATCGCCGCAGAACCGTCTCGTATAATACTTAGGCGAAAAGACTAATAATAACAGGGTCCACCCTGTTACCTGGCCTACACCAAACAGGTTACTTCTACTAAAATTTTACATTAATATGATAGGTAGTAAAAATGATTCGATGCAGTTTTATCACCTCCCAGGTATTTTAAGTTTAATTACATTTTATTGTACTATTTAGTAGAATAAAGGCTTTATTATCATAATATTTTTACAACTTATGACGTTTGCCTCTCCAATTGTAATTTCGTTTCGTAAAGAATGCCAAAATGTGTGTAATTCTTTAACGTGCTAGCCATTGTCTTAGTGAAGCCATTAGTTTAAGGTTTTTTAGCAGAATAGGTTCCTTGGATGTACTGTTGGATATGCAATGCAAGGAAGTGTTGGCATTTAAAATAAAGGTCCAAAAATATTGTATTTTACTTTTCATAGTATGAATTTAGTAAGATAACTGTTATAAAATACTGTTTTTGAGTTCGAGTAACATCTAAATTCAGTACAGTATTTGTTCAAAACTGTAGCATTTTACAATTGGGATCGTAATTTCATAATATGAATTTAGTAAGAAAACTTTTTTATACAATTTTTTGTTTTATTTATTTGTCTATTTTAATAAACGCAAACTTTACTGTAATACCTCTTCTTATTAGCATTACCGTATAGTTTTATGCGTTTTATCCGGTAGGTTAAATATGCAACAGGCAAAGACTGGGTGTGCTGCAAATATCACGATTCAACTTCATTTGTTTTTACCTATATATTAAAGATAGATATGTATCTACAATATTTTATACCGGTCCCTGGCGGATCACGATCTGTCTATTATCCGACCATCCAAGCTATTGTGGCATGATGAATGGCATAATTCTGCGGGTTTTTCCTTGTATTCCAAGCGACCGCATTGCACTTGTTATGCCCTTCAGACCCTGTATGTTAACACCACACTGGAAGTTCATTATACAGGGCGTCCCACGGCTATACCATATGGAGGCAAAGTACCTTAAATATTGTAGATGGGACATTTTTTGAAAGAAGACATAATTTTAATTTAAAAACAACTTAAACTGAATTCATAGATTTTTAAATAGTTACATGGTTGAGCCGGGAATCGAACTCGCGATACGTGAAAAATAATTACCCTGTAGCTATATCATACCGATCGAAAGGCTTCACCATAAGGTTTATCCGAGTGTGTATCCGAATCGGATAGAGGTTCATCGAGAAGTAAGGTGATAGCGGGAGTTTAATCAAGAGATGTACATACTGCAAAGTCACAGTTAAGTTACAGACAGATTATGAAATAAATAGTTACCACCAGAAATATATATTTATGTTGTTATTCCCAGACGGGCACAATCCACATGCCCCAAGCAGTTCTACAGAAGGTGGGCGCCGCAGGGCTGCTGCTCAGCGCGGCGCCACGGCTCGCGACCACGCTCAACAACAACAAACTCTCCATTAAGGTCACGTCTAGCTCCAGCGGATCAGGTCAGTTGCTTTTATATCATCATAATTGCAGCCCAGGATCTTACTGATGCTTAAAGGATACTTTTCGCTTCTGCCGCTTTCCTGGAATTTTTTATACAAAGTTACCCATAACGTGCCTTGTTGCAAGGCCAAATCTCACACTGATATTATAAATGCTGCTGCCGTGTGGTGCCGGCATAGAATTTCACCACCCCAACTCTTCCCGTGGGTGTCGTAAGAGGCGACTAAGGGAAACACAGCGGGGGGCGGGCAGCAGCGCCTTCTGCAGAACAACTACACCGAACTGCGATCCCCAACCCGCATGCCCAGCGTGGGGATTATGGGCAATAACCCCCAAATAATGATGCCATCTATGGCGCTCATTAGGGGAGGCCTATGTCCAGCAGTGGACTATTATAGGCTGGTGATGTTGATGTTGATTATAAATGCGAAACACTGGAAGGATAGGTAAATGGAAGTTTATTTCTTTACACAAAAACTAATGAACGCATCGAGCCTTATTTAGCATACAGGTTGTTAGAGACCTGGAATAAAATAATCTACTTTGTATCCCATAAATCAGTTCCCGGGGAAAGAAATAACCATAAACGTACGTTTTCATAGAAACAATGCGTGCGGAGCCGCGAGCAATTTCAAGTCACTAATACAAGTTGTTTAAAATGATTATACTCGCTGGACACGCTCGCTTTGAATGCATTTATGTTATCATGACTTAGGTACCTGATTCTGCGTTTATCAATAAAGTACATATGAAACGAAACTGAACTGAACATAGCAGCAATAACAGCGTCCATGGCCCGACGAGGACTTTTACAAAGGGATTACAAATTACATCACTGTTCTTCAATGCATTTAGTACCGTATCTAATTAACTTAGCCATTAAAAGTCTCAAGACAAAGCGATCTCATCTCAGGATATCAACTGTGTTCTCTATCTTCAGGCTTCAACCTGCCGCCAACCCCGCCGTCGTCTCTCTCATCATCAGACAGCGAAGGCGCGCTGTCTCCCTCGCACGAGGCTGCGCCCCCCGCAACCCCCGCAGCCCCCACACGCCGCGCACACCTCTACGTCTCGCACCATTCCAGACAGCCAATCAACACGCCGCTCATTAGCTCTCAACCGGTAAGATGGACTATAGTCTCTCTCGTTATCAGACTGACGACCTCGTGGCGTAGTGGGCGAAGGTCTGCCTGCGACGCAGGAGATTGCGGGACTATTTCTTCAGAGCGTTCTGGTCGTTTTCTCTGTATAATAAAAAATATATATCTATGTACTCGTATATTTTTATGTATATCACTTATCTAGTACCCATAACACAAGCTCTGCTTAGCTTGAGGCTAGATAATGCTATATGAATTGTCCAGCATTATTTATTTTAATTATTTATACTTCCTCTTCCCTAAGCATGCCTGTTTGTCAACACGCCGCTCATTAGCTCTCTACCGGTAGTTAGACTAATCTCTCGCGTTAACAGACAGCGGAATTGTTCTGTCTCCCTCGTAGGTACAAGGCGTAAGTCTTTCCAAGCACCCAATCAATACACCACTGATTAAGTCTCAACCGTATATAGGTCTCTCTCGTCATCAAACACCGAAAGTGACAAACTCTCTCTCCATCCCTAAAATGACAGAAGATTCAATAGGTAATGATAAAATGGCATACCTATGTTGAGTTGTCAATGTAATCAAGAAACCTGGCAAAACAAAAGAGGTAGGTATTCTAGGTATTCATCCATCTCGTAAATACGAAATTTTAGCTGGTTTGTGATTTGTTACCTATTACCTCACACTACACAACTACTAAACGGATCGTTTTGACAACTTGCATAGAAGAAATTAACTTTCCTTTCTAGACCTGGAAAGTACTTTAATGCCAGAAAAAGCATCTTTCTGATGCTATTATTGATGCTAAAACCCGCATGCCCAGCGTGCTACATACCGATGAATTAACATGGGTATGTACTGTACAGGTATATTTAAATACTATCTGGCGAAACTTAGCATTAATTTTTCTCTCATACCTAATCTAATAACCAGTTTCTTGTTATTATTTTTGCAAATTGCATAATTGTCAATAGAGCCCATTCGTAAAATGGATGATAATTTTTCAAACTCGACGTCAAAGAGCATTCTGAGCATTTTGTGTTGACAAACATTGGATGTTCATCGAGGAGTTTTTAAGGTTGATTTTCAAACAACAGTCTCGTGAGATCATCCTATATCAAATACTTACGCTTAATCTTCGGTTCCCGTCTTAACGGGACAAATGCTTGTATGATCTGCAGAACACCCTGAACAACAGTGTTCTGGTCGTTTATGTATAAAAAAATATCAATCTATGTATATAATATATTGTATTAAGTATATTCGTCATCTAGTACCCATAACGCAAGCTCTACATATAGCTTAGTAGTTAGCTCTAGGGCTAGACGATGCTGTGTGCGTTTTCCAGCATTATTTATTTATCTATTATTCTGTTTATATTGCAGAAAGGGTCAACAGGCACACTAATACTGACAGAGGAAGAGAAACGAACGCTTCTCGCGGAGGGATATCCGGTGCCGACGCGTCTGCCGCTCACCAAGGCTGAGGAGAAATCGCTCAAGAAGATCCGGAGGAAAATCAAGAACAAGGTAAACTACTTGTGGTTATGTTTACAAACAAACCTTTAGCACAGATAACATTTACGGTGCCTTCCTCACTGCCCCGCCGAGCTAGGGGAATGATGAAATGGAACGGTTGTTAGGTCCTAAACGTAAGCTCTACACAGTGCGACACGTAGATAGGTAGCTATTATAGATAGGTATACATGTAATGTAAATCACTGCTTCATCAATGGCCTTTTGCACACAATGGATGGTATATAATGGATTACCCACTGTTTACCACAAGTAACTTGTTCATATCCACTAATGAAAGATACCATAACAAGCACATAAGCGCTCTCTCTCTAGATATTGTTAGACGAATCAGCGCATAAACGAAAATCTTCTGTTTACATTACAGATTTCAGCACAAGAAAGCAGACGCAAAAAGAAGGAATATATGGACCAGCTCGAGAGGAAAGTCGAGATCTTGTTATCAGAGAACTCCGACTACAGAAAACGGGTCGACAGCCTCGAGTCCAAGAACGCAAGTTTGTTGAGCCAAGTCGCCTCACTACAGGCTATCGTGGCTCGCAGCCGTAAGTGAGACTCTAAACCAAGTGACGTGCCTCATGAGCCAAGTGACGCGACTCGTGAGCCAAGTGACGCGACTCGTGAGCCAAGTGACGAGACTCGTGAGCCAAGTGACGAGACTCGTGAGCCAAGTGACGAGACTCGTGAGCCAAGTGACGAGACTCGTGAGTGACGTCGCCCCTCGCTCCTCATTGCAGAGCCCTGTAATGAACTTGAAGCAAGCAGGGCTCGCAACGAACCAGACGTCACGAATATCAATTGCTGTCACAGCAGGCCAAGAGGTTCTCTCTGTAGATATTGTTGGACGAATCAGCGCTGACCCTTTTCGGGAGTGTAGAAATAAACGATGTATATTTTGGATGTATTTACATTATCATGTACGGAAGCCAGAGGGACTGCTAGCGCGGAATGGTTGCTCACTATACTTATTTGTAAGATAGGTATTAATGTGGTGCTGGATCCGTTATACCTGATACGTTAATAGGTATACAAACTGTCAAGTGCCACACTAGATATTTATTTTATACAACTGGAAGATACAGTTTCATTCGTCTGAATGCGGCTAACAAGATGAGATGACAGGGAATTGTACTGGGCTCTTAGATAGTATCTTTAGGTTACGCGTGTTGTTTGAAATCTCGTAATATATTTTAATAGAGCTGTTAAGCGATACATGTTTAAGTTTAAGTAACTAATATATTATGCGTGTTTTATCAAATGTGCAAATAGGTTAAGGTTTTAATTGTTACCCAAAGCATAAATATTAGTACGTCGTCGCTGTGTACCGTATGGACTCGACTCGCTCCTATTTTTGCAGTTATTTCTTATGTTATTGAAGGACTATAACGGCCTAACTGACATCGACTTGATCCTAGATTAATGCGACTTTCCGGTAGTAACCTGTGTCGCTATAGAATGGGATGGGTATGACATCATTTCTCATGCTGTCCTGCTCTGTTTTGCTCTCAATCCTTTTGGGTTATAACAGGTTATATCGCCATTGGTAACGCAAAGCATATCATGCGCATTTTACCTGACCTATATTAAAAACATTCGCGTTGAGTGGTGCGTCGTTTTAGTACCGGAATCCTTTTAGCATAATAACGTAAGACTTCAATCGTCTTACCGGTTTAATATTGAATTCCATGAATTTGCATTTATAGCGAAATGTGTATCGTCCTAGAGATTTTACCTTGAGTTTAAGATATTAGTTTATGTATCTGATGGATGACCTTACATTTTATGACACGTATATTCGGTATATGTCTAGTCTCTCGTAGGGCCGCTGGGTCACGATGTGGAGACCCCTAGAGGGCCTTCGAAAGGAAATCGAGTTTCTGATTCGTTCGGAAGCGACATAAGAGTTGGTTTTGGACGAAAAGTAATCAGAAATTTCCATTCTTTTCGGAGTAGGACCCCAGACCAGCTGGTCTCCATCTCGGGTTATATAACGTCTGTAGATCGTCAAGTACAAAGCATGCCTTCAGCGAAACTGATTCATCTCGTCCGAGGTGCAACTTCTATTGTAAGTCTGAACAGTATTTTATTGCGATAACAGTAAGGTTTACTTTCCATCGGTGATTACAAGATAGTTGTTTGGATCCTGCATTCAGTATTGGTAATCTGGTCTTGCCAACAAATGTTTGCTCATGATGCGTGACTGCAATAACAATAATATTTGTATTATCTTCTCGCTTTCTTCTAACATTCTCTATATACTAAACATTCCATTACTTACACATCTAGAATAAGAGTGACTTAAAGTGAGCTCGAGTACTTATTTAAATACATTAAATATTTAATTTATATCCTTTTTAGAAAATTGTATATGACCAATTTTAAACATTGATGGAGTTAAATTTGAAAATCGAAGCTGTTAATAAATTGCTAGCATATTTTATAAATTTAGCAAATTATAGAAAGAAAAATATTTATTAACGTTAAATCTTTGTGTGTAATTTATATAATTAGGGTTGTAAGTAGGTTATTATTATCAAAAGCCCTGAGTTCAGTTGATGATAGTTCGAAAACGTTATCGTGAAGTGTCATTTTTCTATGGGATTAAGTACAGCGCCTTTAGCGGACCGGAAACCTTTGATTCTACGTATTAAAAAATTATACGGCCGATCATATTGACGACCTCTGTGGCGCGGTGGGCGATGGTCCGCCTGCGATGCAGCAGGTTGCGGGCTCGATTCCCGTCTCGGGACAAATGTTTGTACAATCTGCATATATTGGTTTAGTTGCTTTCAAGTTCAAAGATCAAGTTAAAAGATTAAAAAGTTCCGGGTGTTTCGGTCGTTGTCTATGTACAGTAAAAATATATATACTTTATCTATATAATGATAAGTATATCAGTCATCTAGTACTATAACATAAGCTCTGCTTAAGAGTCTAGCTTATGAGAATAGCGATTCATTTTATTTACTTTACAAATTTTAAGAAAACTTAGTTAATTTTATATTAACATTTTGCTTAAGATGACATTTATGATTTGAAATTTAAATTTAGTTTTTTTCAGATATAGCATCCATTTTGTTAGTAACATAACATATTTAGAATGGTTTGCTATTTGCTACGGAGGGCTTACTACAAGTTTCACAATATATTTGTATATATAAACTTCGATGGAATCAACGAGACTCGGGGCGTATTGCAACTTCTCACTGTTATGTCGCGGCTTCAAGTAAAAAGCATAATAAATAATAATACCTACTGTGTACTTTACTCAAGTGCAATTACCAAGTATGTATGTTCTCAAGAAATGTTCTTCCGTATTAGCTATAAGAAAAAATATATTTATACTTCTAATACTACTCGGATTCAATTATGTATGTCTACATAATTATATCTTCGGATTGAGATATTTTAAACGATGAAGATAATATTTTAAGAGATTTTTCATATACCTATTTAAAATTTGTAATATTGTATACTTACATTTCGTGTATATATTGCTATACGAGTAAGATCTCTTAAAAATATAAAGATTTTTATGTGGCATTGATTTCATATATCAGTGCATAGTAGAATTTAAAAAGAAATTATTTATTATTTTACTTTAAATCCAAGTAAATAAATAAAAAATTATGAAATTCCTAATGGCATTTACCGTCTACTATAGTGATTTTAAAGTCCTTAAAACTAAAAAAGTTTATAGTAAATGTTGGAATGAATGAGGTATGTACTAGGCTCAATAGATCTTGAAATAGAAATGCCAAAATAAAGTAAAGTATCTACTTACCTTGCATCGCACATTTTGGGTGACAATGTCTTAAGATTCATTCGGGATTTAACTAGGAAGTATATATTATTTATTGTGGTTGTAAAATCCAAAAAATGTAGAAAGAATTTATATTTTTTCTGATCTCGAATGAATCTTTACTATTTTAGCTTTGAGTGTAAACTGAAATAGAAGATTAGTGTTTACGTTACAAGATCTTTTTCTTACAATTTGTTATATGAAAGTGTATTTTATTGATAATTTTGTTAAAACTATTAGCTGTTACCTTGAGTCATGATTTGTTAATACGTTTGTTATTATTATTTTCCAATGACATTTCGGATTTTACTGTCACCCTTTGAGCTAATAAAGCGTCAAATATTGTAAATCGATTGTTTTTATTGATTAAAATAATTACTACAGTTAGTGCTATACTACGTGATTTACAAAATTTTCATTACAACTCTAAAGCATATTGTAAAACATTTTTATGATCGGGCCGTAACACCACACGCACACGTTTTACTTATCTAAAAGGCACTTTACAAAAATATTAATAAGGTACTAAATTCCTAGTCTAAAGTCAACAGTTGAATCATATCTCTAATTACAAAAATAAAAGCCAATTCAATAAGACAAGAAAACCATTAAAATTTCAAGTCAGCAATCTTGATAACACTTTATTTGATGGCTAGTCAGTTCTTTTATGTACATAATTTTTTATTAAATCTAAATAATGCACAAAAGCTAATTAAATCTATTTTATCAAGCAAAATCTAATTGGAAGCATAGGACATCTCAAACACTATTTTATATTTTCAAGGAATGTTACATTTTCTCAAAATAAAGCATTCCTTGAAATGCTACATTTTGAGGAATATTGACCCACAAAGTTACGGTTTGGAATCATCACCGAAACACATAATTTTTCCTTAGCAATAAATTCTCCTTATAGCAATCTCATATCATTCCCATCCAATGTGTTTTAAACATTTACATTTCATGCAAATTAGGAAATGTAGGTAGGTATGTCAATTTCATTGGACAATGCTTCAGCAGAACTTTTCATTCGACAATGCTCGTTTAAAGCAGCAAAAAAAATACATTTTCTTTTACAGTGAAATGGCCCACATAGTAGGCTATAGACAGCACAAATCCAGTTGCTTTATATTCCATTAAGCTATATAATGTTTATGGGAATAAAAAGGATATATACCATCTGTTTATTTGTCCTAACCTAACATAGGTCTTGAGATACACCTACAAAGAAATAAAGATCTTCTTTTTAGCCATAACGTGTGCTATGATCACCCAAAGCGCTGTTCCCCACACGGCTTCAACCAGGCTCAGTGTATGGGTCCTCATATTAGGCACCTTCCAGTGGAAAGGAAATAGGTGGGCACACAGCGAATGTCCTACATATAAGGCTATAGCATTCAGTCCTGGAGCTCGGAATGGTCCGCCAGCCCAGATTCGCCAGGCGTCTGTCAGGGTATAGCAGAAACTGAGCACCACGAGGCAGCAAGCTGATGTTACGAGAACGAATGACATGGACCTGAAAGAGATGGAAACGATAGCTGGTTAGGTAATATGTAGCTGTTTTCTAGCTTATTTTTATTTGGCAGGTCGACATTTTATGTAAATACCTAATCTGATCAGTTGACGCAGTCTAATCAAAACAAGGACCCATTGTGAGAGGTTTGTTTCTAGCACTGGTCGCCTTTTCCAAATTCCACTGGTCAGCAAAGGCCTAGCACAGCCAAGTCACTTGATACAGATTCCGATCCGCTCTCATGATTCACAAGGCCAAATCAGTGGACTAGCCCGAGCAATAGGCATCTAGCTCGCGATCGTGGTCTATTGTGATCGCATATGGTTCACCCTTGAAATATCGGCGTGCTAATGTTTACGCTACAGCTCTTGAACTTCTTTTTCAGGGTAGTAATTTGTGTACCGTTGCAGTGTCGTGACTCACCATAGGTTCTTGTTAATAGGCAGTACGCCGTGTTCGCGGGAGAACCCGGCGAGTAGCGCCCCTGCCAGTGCGAACACTAGCGCCCAGGCTAGCCAGCGCGACACTCGCGACTTGTGCGACCGCTGGAGTAGTACTGTGGCACCGGCTTGGACCCCCAGTAAAGCTTGCACGGCTGATGTTAGGCAACCTGAACAGAAACATTGCACCACTTCAGTGTCTTTCTCCACCTCGTTCAAACCCCATCTATTTCTCTAGTTAGAATTACAAGATTTGAAGCATGGCAGCAATTTTACAGGTCCAGGGGACGTAGCATACTCTACGAACAAAATAGATCTTGGTTGCTGCGAAGCTCCAGCGGGGACAGATAGGAGAATTGTGAAATATAATATTATGTCAGTTAGGAAGAGGTCAAACAAAACTCCAAAAATTAGTGTAACTAAACCACATCTCTCCACCATCTTAATTTATTCCCAAGATTAGGTACTATTACTCGTTTTGTGGTCCAAACAAACTGTTTTTTTTTATGTTGTTTTTTTCATATATTTTATGTTTGGCTTACAAATAAATGTAAATAGGTTCACGCAAATGGTCACTTGCACAATTTCTACTCACGCAAGTTTCTTTCATTATGTCCTGCCTGATACCATGACCCAATGGAACTAACTATCGCCCTGTCCTGATACCCCGACCGTGACAAGTGGCGCCCGAGTTACGTTTGAGGATGATGATGATCTACGCGATTGATCGAAGAAATCTACAAGATATGGGTCTTATCTTAACACTTGGCCCAGACTATCGCAAGAAACACATACCTACTAACTAAAGAAGTAAGTATAAGTTATATATGAATGTACTAGCGGTTTCTTTTTCACTTCTACGAGTGGACAAAAAATTTTAGTGAAGTGAAATCAATAACAATATATTTCTTATTTTATAACAATTGACTGTATGAAATTTGACTTGTCTAAGTGCTTGTTTTGTAAGCCTAAAGAAATAAAGTTATTGAAATAAGTCTATGCCCAGCACGAAACTTACCCAACAGTCCCTCAGGGTCGGTGGCGGGTCCTCCGTAGACGTTCCTCGCATCACTATGCTGGAAGAGATGAGACTCGCCCAGCAGCAGCCTGTCGATGTAGCCAGCTGCGCCGCCGCTGCACTCAGGCGCCACCCAGTCGTCATGCTTACCACCCGGTCCTAGGTAACCACTGCAACGTAAGGTGATATGAAGCTAAAGCTTGTGACCTAAGGAGACGTAGGTAAAGAAAATAAACATATCTTCAGAAGCCGTCGTTTTAGCAGTAAACGTTAAGGTATGTCTTCGTTGATGGTAGACGTGAGATATGGTCTAGAAGAACTAATAAGTACCTATATGTAGCTAATTAATTATTTATAGTATTTTATTGTAGGGGAATCATAGGTTCAGATCTCGGTTCCCCCACTTAGAATTAGACATTGTGACACACGGTTTGGGCAAGTATTTCTATTTCATAGAGAACAAGGCGCCTGAAAGGACAGCAACTTACGCTGGACAGTCTGGATGGTGCACTACGAAGGTGATGACGGTGTGCGCTGCCACCAGCACCGCGGCCAGCACCCAGCACCACAGGCAAGAGAGGACGTCCTTCAGGGCCTGTCCGCAAGCACCCTGTTAGAAATACATTAATAAAAATTAGTACCCGATCCTGTCCAAAGGTTGCCTGGCAGAGATCACTGTCAGCGATAAGGCCGCCGATAGTGCCACACTAGATTTAAGAAGTAGTTATTCAGTTTTATACGGTCCGCCGGGGGCCCGTGTTGCTCTGTGGTTTTATATTTTATCTTTCTAAAAATAGTTTTGCAAACTTATTTGTATAATATTGCTCTATCAAAAACTTAGGCATCTACGACGCAGGAGGTTGCGTGTCCGCCTCGAGACAAATGTTTGTACGATCTGCAGACATTTGTCACAAGGGTTCTGGTAATTTTATATGTACAGCAGAAAATATCAATCCATGTGATAAAGAATATCAGTCATCAGAACTAGCTTTAACTGTAACTGTTTTAGCTGTAACTTGGGACTAGATGATGCTGTGTAACACATCTAGCATTATTTAAATAAATAAATAAATAATACCGGACAATCCACAGAGCATCATCTAGCCCCAAGCTTAGCAGAGCTTGTGTTATGGTTACTAGATGACTGATATAGATAATACAATATTATTAAATAGATAGATATTTTTTATTATACATAGAAAACGACCAGTACACCCTGAACAAATATCGGCAGATCTTACAAATATTTGTCACGAGGCGAGAATCGAACCCGCAAACCTCCTGCATCGCTGGAGGACCTTCGCCCACCGCGCCACAGAGGTCGTCGTCAATTTTAAATATTAGTGTCGATGTTTTACTATAAGACTAACTAGAAAAATTTAACCGACCTTCATTATAATGCTTATTATTTGTGTACAACACAATGCGACGGTTACTTACCCTCGGCGGTGTGTAGTACTTAGGCGCAGTCAGCGCGTAGAAGCCGGCCGCGACGAGGTAAGCCACCGCCAGCCGCTGCAGCACTCCGAATATTCTCAGCTCATGCAGCACGTTGGAGCCGTAGATGGTGTTCAGGGACATTCCCAGGAGGAACATCGTGCATGAACGCTGGATAAACATAAAGTTAAATCAAAATTTTCGAATATTTTCAAGCCCTTATTATGAATATTTATATATTAATCATGTGACTGCAACGAAATAAATCTCTAGAAATTTAAATAGAAATAGCTAATATTTGCTTTTGTAACAAAATTTTAATTTTATATCACATACTTCGCTAATAAGTAGTCACTAAATATTAAATTTAAAGTTACACAAAGGTCACCTCTCACCGCTCAGCTTATTGCTGTTACAATGAGTGACATCACTATAGCAACGTGAATTTAAAAACAGCGCAAATGGATTTCAGCGTTACAATTACAAGGGTTTGCATTTTGCTGCTTTTATTGAATTTTCTGGTTTTGTTAGGTCCAAAAGAACAAAAAGCACTGAGCTTTTTGAGTTTTAATCAATATTCTAGTAGCCTATTTGTGACTGTTTTGTTTTCTTCGAACTGTAATTTGAATAAATAAAAAAAAACATAATCTAAATACCGTACGCACAAGACCTACTTTCAAATTACGCCTATACGGTATCATTTTCATTACCTACCAGATTTAAGAACTTGATTTTAACCGTATCGTCATCCTTCATGGAAAACTGAAGCAATTGTAAAAGTCATTCATATGAATCCAGGTCTTTAGGCGAGCGAGAAAGTTGTGATCTTAATAGACGCAATCGAGAGTAAGAAAAACATAATTCGTATTCCGACAGTTACTTGTCTCACTTTGTATTTAGGTTCCATTCATGAATGGCAGGCTGCCATTTAAATAATGATATCAGCCTCTTTTTAGATGTGTATCTTAACTATAGGCTCACTAGGTCAGTGTATCTAACACAATGATATTTACCGCTTGGTCACCTACTACTTTTTTTGACAAGTTTAATAATTGGAGCAAAAAGCTAAGTAGGTAATCAGTATTTTTAAATATACCTGGACCGCAAGTAAAAAAGATATGACGACTATGGCAATATTTTGAGGATATTTTTTTGGAAATCTAAATAACCCAATAGGGTTAACTCCCAAGTCATATCACAATCGAGATGGTGGTTAAATTATGTTATAATTAAGGATTTTGTTGAAGTCTCCCCCAAATCGTCTTATCTTTTTTGCTTATACCCAATACCTAGGTATCCCAATATTGGGTATCCCAAAAATACTTGGGTTTTACCGGGAAAATATAATCTAATAAACCAAAACCCAACAAATCATGTCAGCCCATGTTACCTACATTTACAAATTTTTTTCATTACCAAACACTCTCAGGAAACATTGCATAAACCTTAGCGTTTCTGTGATTTTTACTCTACACTTTATTTCAAGCAAAGCGTTATTGACCCGAACTACGTAACCAAGACGTACCGCCAAAGAAAAGAAACAATTATTACTTGCAAGAACTGCAAGTAAAACAAACAATACTTGCAAGTAAAGTGATCGCTTCCGACTAGGAGAGATCTTGTCCGCACACGCATGCACAATTTCCTCTGAAATATGCCGTAAAAACAACGCTACCGTCTCGCAGCGTTGAGAAATATCGGTCTTAACTTTGAATACTCCGTACTAAATATAAAAGACTAGCGGTTTGGCCCGGCTTTGTACTAGCATTTCACAAAGATTATAAATTTTTACACACGTTGGGTAACATTATAAAAATTTTCATACGGATCCCTAACTTTTTTAAATATTCCGTAGGTTACCAGGGGTGATGGATCTAATGATACCTATAATTTTTCATATCGGTCCATTAGTTTCATAGACCATTTAATTTATTCAAACAAACAATCAGATCTTTCCTATTTATAATATTAGTAAAGATGATGTAACAAAAGAGAAGGCAAGACATTTACAAAATGCAAACTGAATAAGTAAAATCTTCTGAAGATAAAATTCAGAATCATCAGTAGGAAATTAGCAAGTTAAAAGAAATAGAACCAACCAAACCGTCCCGTTATTTATTTATTGTGATAACAAAGAAGTTTACAATCACATTATACAGTAATAAATCAAATAGTAGTAAAAATTTAATTGTATAAGCGTGTAATAATCAAAACAGTAGATATAATAATAGAATTTACATTAATATCGTTATAAACTAATAAATATAATTTCTCGGAATAATCGAAATAATTTTGTGAAATGATAATTATTACCGGGTACCGAGGCTCTCTGGGTTTTCAAAAAATTATCTGAGCGTCGTCGGTCGAAACGACATTTAATTTTGACCCGAGAGCTGGACAGTATCTGGCGCAGCGCATCAGCATTGCCATATAGCGAGGAAATGCAGCCAGCGTCTTGGCGACACTTCCGACTGGTATTGATAAGGATCAGTAGAGCTAACTGTAGTTTTTTTGAGTGTTGGGGCGATTAGGCCTGGTCTGAATTAGGCCTGTAGGCCTAAATGCTCAAAGGCATTTTATTAATTGGCCGGTTAGGCCCACAAATGGAATGTAGACCTAATCGCCGATGAGTTCTTTTTGCATGGGGCAATTAGGTCCAATGATTTTTCTCTTTAAGTACAGTCGAATCCAAAAGTTTTGTTCTCTTTAATTTCTATTTTATGGAACATTAAACATACATGTTATAATAAATTTAAAACTTCTTGGTGCAGTTTTGGTCAATTAGATAAAACCAATAAAGCGGTCGAATCTTGGAATGCGAGAATTAAGAAATACATTCCAAGAAAACCAAACGTTGGTCAATTTCTTCAAGGAATAGATAAAGATTCCAAATACTTTGGTACCAAATTGAGAGAAACTCATATCCGCATTTCGAAAAGAAAATCAGAAACTGTTGAAAACAACAGACGAATTGAAGATATACTGCAAGAGTTGTTGCATGGTCAAAACAAGTGTTGGTCATTGCCTACAAAAGTTAAGAGTTTAAATGTGTTAAAATTTATATTTGATTGATATGGCGATTGTTTTATAAATAATAATAGTGTAATGAAACCTTAAATTTTTTGATATTTTTAAATACTAATGTGTATTTTTTATATTTACTTACAGACTGATTAAGAGTGACTTTTTATGTTATCTGCCATCTGACTGATAAATAATATATATAATAACCTAGTTGTAGTAAAACTTTTAACTTTTAAAAATTGCAATTGATCTGTGATTATTTTGTAATCATTTTGCGTGTTGTTTTTTATTTTTAAACTTTTTTAATCAAAAGCTGTTTGTTTTTACTTAAAAAAACTTTAATTTTAAATTCATAGCTTATTATTTAGTGTTAATTTTAATATAATAATTTTATAAGATTACGTTTACGAGTATATTGGATTGTTATGTTGGTTGTTGTTTTTACTGTGATTACTATAACACTATAGCATAATTTTAACTGTAGTGTTTTTTATTAAAAACATTTAACATAAACATGTCAATATTTTGTGTTGATTTATACATAATATTTATAAAAAAAACTTTTGTTGTAATATAATGCAATTTCATTTCACAATGTATCAAACTGTACTTAAATATTTTAAAGTATTAGTATCGGGACTAATTGGCCCATAATAATAAAAGCATTGAGCGATTAGTCCTGCAGGACTAAATGCTCAATTCTAAATGCACTGTTCGGCGTTTAGGTCTATAGGCCTAATCCCTAGCAGGCCTAATCGCCCCAACACTCGTTTTTTTGCAACAGTTTGCAGTTAGGTCATTTATTTCAATTGTATAGGTACATTACTTTTAATTTGGTTATTGTAGTTTTTTTATATTATAAAAAATTTAGCCTTGAAAAAAACGTATGTGATTGGGTTATAAAACGATGATTTATAGTATATTTTTACGCAACAGTGTCATGGTTTAATGATAGAGGTATGTATCTAAGAAGTTAGAAAATCGATCGTGGGAAGGAATGTTAATTTCTGTTACTCAATAACAATACGAGGTACCTACCTCAGTAAAAACTAAGAGTTTACTGTATGACTCAGTTTTTGTTCCAACGTTAATGTACTTTGAAAATAGCACAATCGCAGTATATAAAATTTAAAGACACATTATGTGTAGTACCTTCAATTCAGAGAATCAGTTTGATATTCTATTATAATTATTTTTCACATTCACGACCCGAGAGCTGCTCAGTATTTGTCGCAGCGCATCAGCATTGCCACACAGCGAGGCAATGCAGCCAGCGTCTTGGGGACGCTTCCGACTGGTATTGATATCGATCAGTTGAGCTACCTGTAGATTGTTTGCAACAGTTAGCAGTTAGCTCAATTGTAAATAGTGGTTCTAATTTGGTTCTGTTATTGCATTGCAATCTTCTTTGTAATTAATACTTTAACTTTTATTTGATCGCAATTAGTTTAAAATTTTACTTGTTTTAGAACTTATTTTGTAAACCCAAAAAAATGCTATTGATTTTGAATCAACGGGAACGTCAAAAACACAACCTCGAGCGCAATTACACAACACACAGGTTCTTAAAGGTTAGTTGTCTAAGTTATTATCCTTTACAGAAGACGGTTTTACAAGGAAACCAGAGAAGCCGGTTTTGCCTTCACTGGTAACTGTGTCTGTTATGGAACACTATGAGCATTAAAATATGGTTTTATTTTATACCTTTTGCATCCTTTTGAGCGATAAAAGGTCCCATTTAAGATGGTATGGTAGAATCTAGCATAGTCTGTCGCTGAGTAGTGTAATGTCGGGTAATACCGGCCAGTTGGCAATACGGTCACCTAACTTCCTAACAAAATAAAACATATTATATCGACGCTGGAAATTTGAAATGTCGTAAGGGACATTTTGTCGTAAGGGACATTTTTATACCATTCAACTGGAAATTTTGTGCTCTATCGATCTGTATATTTAAAATTTTGATATCTCTTCAAATAAAGAAGTATGAAGTCAAATTGTTTTGTCGTAAGTGAAATTGTAGTAAAATTTTTGAGTCGTATGGGTCAAGTTTTGTTTATGTAGCTTTTAGCAACGTCGTAAATCTAAGTATTAAAAGATGACGTCCCTTACACTTTGAAATTTAGGAAGAGGTGTCGACCTTACGACGTAATTTTTTTTTTTATAACCTTAGCTAATGAAAATAATTTTGTCGTAACTACCCGAACTGCCTTGTTCATGCTAGCATTTTATGTTGTACAGTTAAGAAATGTATAGGAAAATGTAGTGATCGTAAACAATAATGAAATAATTTTTTTAGAAATAGTTTCGTTAATGAAGCCTAATACCGAAACCTAATTAGATTAAGGATGTAGATCACGAAAAACGAATATTAATAGGTTAGTTGTACTTTTACTGACAAAAGAATAACAATGAACACTATCAACAAATGAAACAGTTATTACCACTGAATTATTAATATAATTATCTTTAAATTAGCTGACGTTTCGAGATGAAAGTTGAACTATACACGATGAAAGTTGAGCGATACACGTGCAGGAGGCAAATCTCGATTAAGGGATCTCAAAATCATCTTAAGACGTCAGCTAATTTGACGATGACAGGAACCTTAAAACAATTTTCATTTAAATTCTTAACAACAACAATTACCTAGGCACTATAATTTATAATCATCTTTTTGTAATTCACGCTCATCTTCCTCGTCTGTATCGTTTAATTCATCTGGCACTCCAGTATTATACGGAAGATTAAGGTATTCTGCGTGAAACCGTTTTAGTATTGGTTCATTGTCGCATAAACCATTGTTCCTTGTTATTCTTTTGTCAGTAAAAGTACAACTAACCTATTAATATTCATTTTTCGTGATCTACATCCTTAATCTAATTAGGTTTCGGTATTAGGCTTCATTAACGAAACTATTTCTAAAAAAATTATATCATTATTGTTTACGATCACTACATTTTCCTATACATTTCTTAACTGTACAACATAAAATGCTAGCATGAACAAGGCAGTTCGGGTAGTTACGACAAAATTATTTTCATTAGCTAAGGTTATAAAAAAAATTTTACGTCGTAATGGACACCTCTTCAAAAATATCCATGTGTAAGGGACACCTCTTCCTAAATTTCAAAGTGTAAGGGACATCATCTTTTAAACTATTGAGTTTAACGAGGTTAAAGTTATATTTAGCTATAAATCAATTAATTTTAAAACATACTGTCTAAAAAGCATCTCAATAGAAAAAAAAATGACAAAGTTGTGACGTTTTAAAAGAACAAATTTTGTTTTTTTGCTCTCCTGTAAAGCGTAGGTTTGTCCCTTACGACATTTCAAATTTCCAGCGTCGATATGCCTACCTAACTATGGCACTTTATTTTCTATCAAGTAGGTATTCTTTCAGATAACACATTTAACGTTTCGAATGTCATAATGGACATAGACTTATTGACATGATAAGTCAGCTTTAGCATGCAGATAACCAGAGCTCTAAGCCTTGTTTCGGTCATAAGGGATCAGGAGGAACCAGTCTTCACCAGGCTTATAGTCCTTACGTAATCACGGCTCTTTGCGACTCGTAACAGTATCTTATGCAGTACGTACTTATTTCATAACCGTATCAGTTGATCGACGTCCATAGCTCGACATAGGCCTCCCATTACTTGCATAATCTCAAAATGCAGTCTAAGGTTAGACAGTTTCGGGATATTCGTTACGTTTAGTTCCATATTCGCTTTAAACAGGCAGTTTTGTTCCTCAATATTAATACAGTAATAATAAATAAATAATGCTGGACAATACACACAGCACCATCTTGGTCCAAGCTAAGCTTGTGTTATGGTACGTTAGTATTATAAATATTCGATGCTTATAGGTACCCATAAGCAGCTAGTCGTACCTATTTTGATCTTGTAAATGAAAAAGTTGTAAATTATTGGTATGGTACTTCTTATAAATAATCACAGTAACGTACGACAAGCATCTACTGAAAGCAATTCGAAGTATCTTTTTATGTTGTCGATACGAAGGTGCAATTATGGTGAAACAACTTGGCGGTAAGAAATATGTTTTATACCAGTTTGCACGCACGCAAACCGGCACAGTCCCAGAAAGGATGGAACTCGGGAATTATCCTGTTTCAGAAAACCGGTCATGACCGGTTCCCCAGCTTAGGTTTTCTAAAACTCATTAAATCTTACTTTACCACAGATGAAGTAGGTGTACAATATATTTATGGGTGGTTTTATACCTTGCTATCTCTATACGCGATAGACTTCTTATAATAGTTTTTTTAATTCAAAATCAAAATCAAAGTGCTTTATTTCCTTTAGACCTTACAGGACTCTTGGAATCATTATCATTATGACTATCACCAATGTCTTATTATAAATCATCAATAGTCTTCCCTAAAGTACTCAAATGCAAGTTTAATTTACGGTGAGGAATTATTGACAGATTTAATTTAAAACTGTCCATAAGTCATAACTTGCTACGCTTAAATCTCTGTTGCATTGAATATTCAGGGGTTCTAAGGAAACCCAAACGTCCAACCCTCTTCATGTTGAGATTTGAATGCATATTTGTGTGTTTTATATCTCTAGAGACAGCAATTTGTCTGATAGACAAACAAGACATCGATCGCTGCATCATCGAATTCGTTTGAAAATAAAATTTTCAACGCAGGAGTTATATTCCTGCCTCGGGACAATGTTTGTACGATCTGCAGACATGGGCGTAGGGAGGTACGGGCAGGGGGGGGCCGCTGCCCCCCCCTAGAGGATGCAGTCTTAATTTTAAATACGTACCTATGTACATAGATAGCCAAACCTATTAATAAACTAAACTTCATTGACAGGTAAATTTTATACAATCGTACTATGTTTGCATCTAAATTCAAACCCCCACCGAAATGTTGAGGCAAATTTAATGTGTAAAATTTTCTCGGATATGTACGTGTCACGCAGCACCTAAAATGGTTGGTTAAAAACTCAAGGCTCTTTTAAAAACTCTTTTAATTTTTTTTTTTCATAAATTTCTCTACTGCAACAGCGCGCTGCGCGATGTTGGTTGCGGGCTAGAGCGCGCTCGCGCTCCGTGCCATTCGATTCTTATTGTGCATCTACATTATCTGTAGGCACATTTATTGGATAGATACCTATTTCCATGTTTTTCCGTAATTGAATATCTCCCTCCGTTTGCTGTTATTTCTTTAGTTATAGAATACTTTCAAAACTGTTCGCTAAAGACCGAAAAAGTCAGAAAAAATTTCGCGGCTTGCTCCGCTCGCCGTTAATTCTCTACTTTTGTAAGCTTTTTTACAGCCTTCCGAAAATGTCACAATTTCTCAACAATTTTCAGAGGCCGCAAACATAAAAAAATATCCGCGCTCATTCCACTCACTGTTATAATTTTTTTACGCTGCTACGGGACCATCCAATTTGTGTTTTGTACTTATATCTAAATATCTAATTTTTTTTGTCGTTTTACCAAGCTTTCTTCGCCAAACTTTAAAATTACCACCGCAAACGTTCTCCACTTTGCAACAGCGCGCTGCGCGTCATCGGTGGCGGGGTAGGGCGCTCCATGCCGTTTCATTCCTATTGTTTACCTACATTGTAGGTTAGTGAGCTAGGTGCACGCATCGCATTCATTTACGCCCGACTCCAGTGGGAGTCGGGCAGGAAGGCAGATCACGACATAACTTTTAATTTCGTGAATCTATAGATGGATAGATAACTATTTTAAAGTTTTCCGTAATTGAATATCTCCCTCTGTTTGCTGTTATGTCTTAAGTTATAGCATAATTTTCAAATATGTTTGCTAACGACCGAAAATGTAACAAAAATTTTCGCGGCTCGCTTCGCTCGCCGTTCGTTCTCTTCTTTTCTAAGCTTTTTAACAGCCTTCCGAAAATTTCTCAACCATTTTCAGAGGCCGCAAACACAACAAAATATGAGCGCTCATTCCGCTCACTGTTATATATTTTTATGCTACCACGTGACCATCCAAACACTCTCTGAGTCTTGATTATTTTTTACAGATCATCCAAAATGTCTAAAAAAAAATTGCGGCTCGCTCCGCTCGCCGTTCATTCTATAGCCTTTTTGTCATGTTTACCAGCCTCTCCAAAATATGACAAAAATTTGGAGGCTCGCTTCGCTCGCCATTCCGTAGTAAGAGTTTTTTTATCTTCTAAAACCAAATGGTTCTTAGCTTTCTTTTCTTGACTATGATTTTTTTAAATATTCGGGGCTAGCTGTCATATCTAGTGTCACACTATTGCGTACTTATTTAAAAAACATCGAAAAATCTCAAAAAATTCGCGGAAAGTGCTTAGAAGTAAACATGGCTGAGGAAATGATGATTGAAAATCCTTTAAACGGCTTAGGTATGCTCAGCGTACACCGAAGCATGGTACTTACAAATAAATAAGAACAAAATTGAATCAGAGCTGCTAAAATGGTTTTGTGGAGTACCTCGAAGACTACTATTTTGTAGAATAACGTGACGTATAGTTAAACTATTGTTGTTTTTTTTATTCTAAACGTAGCCTACCTATCCCATTTCTCGTGCAGCATGTACTTAGTAGGTATTCTTGGTTTTTTTTCGGCTGCCCCCCCCTAAACAGAATCCTGGCTACGCCCTTGTCTGCAGATGTTTGTACCGGATGTTCTAGTCGTTTTCTATGTAAAGTTAAAATACATATCTATGTAATGTATTGTATTGAATCATCTACTACCCATAACAAAAGATCCGTTTATATTGGGGCTAGATGATGATGTTATCCAACATTTATTATTTCATTTACGCAATACATGACGGCTTTCTCCAGGTCGCACTAGACCGCTCTAGATGATTTCTCTTACCCTAAATATGTGTAGGACGATCTTCCACCTTGGAACGCCCTTAGCGAAGGCACTCTTCACGGAGAGTGGCACGCAGACGCCCATGATCCAGAGAAAGGCTGGGAACACGAGGTCGCCGGCCACGAGACCGTTCCACGTCGCGTGCTCCAGCCACCAGTACCCCCCGGCGCCGTCGTTCACGAATATCATGAACACTATCGCTATCCTGAGGATAATTTATGTGTTCAAATGGAATATTTATTAGGTACTACTAATATTTGATAGCAATTTGATAGGTTCGTCAGGGTATTTAGTTCATAGTTCGTACTTAAGTAGCCTCTCTGTGTTTGCCTTTTTGTATTGTTTTATTTTGCTACAGTATTGTACTATCTATGTGTGTCTTATGTAGGTTTTCTCTAATAAACTATTTCTTTCTTCAGGGCAAACGAAAAAAGATTGTCATTATGTCAGAGCTCCAAAGTCAAAGTCACTCCAAGTTTGTCAGATTACCTAGGTCAATTAGAATTAGAAAAAATAATTTATTAATCCCAAAAATCAATTAATTTTTCAGCATCTGGCGCACGCAGCTCATTAGCATTGCATACATACAGCAAGGTATGCACCCAGCGTCTTGGGGACGCTTATAACTGGTTACCTACCTACCTACTTATCAATTGTTAAAATTTTTAATAAATGCAAGTTCTAATTTGGTTCTTTTATTGTATTTCAGTATATACATTTCTCTGAGTGTGCTTTCCCAGGTAGGGACTTAGTGAGCAAAGCAGGGTGCAAAAGCTTATTATAAAACAGAGGTAATGTTTGTAGTTTGAAGTTCGTTTGATTCCGAATTTGATTTTGATCATCCAATTCTTTCACTTTCTAAGGCAGTTGACTCAGAACCTAGCGGATCGTTTACGGGAAGTACCGCTTAGTATTACCAGTACCAAATAAACACAGCTGATCTCTCCAGAATGTCAACATACCCTCTAAAAGTGTCGAGCGCTCTCAACCGTTGCTGCACAGCCAGTTCTTTGTCTCCGTACCGCAGTTTGCCCGTGCTGCGTACGCGGGACATGATCAGCTTCATAATGCCGTACAGCAGCCATACCGCACTCAGCAATCCCAGGAGCAGCAATAGTGCTGTAATAAAGGTGTTCGTAAAGTATGCTTAGACTATTAGGTGTGACGAAAGAAGTTAAAGGGGGTTCCTATACTTGTAAATTAAGTTGATGGTAAATATGTAGAGGAAGGAGCCGAAGTACGAGTACGAGTCAAACCCCCGAGTGTTAGTTTTATATTTGATTACATATTCTTTTACACCTTATACTCATTTAAATATTCCATTCAATATTCGTTAGTAATTGTATAATAATACCTACGTAAGTAAACAAATTTTAAAGACCAGCGCTCTGATCTGATCTATCATAGGCACATGCAGAGGATTCCGATTTTGTCTGCCTTCCTCTTAGTTTTGCTTTATTGTTATATAGGTACATACATCTTTTTCTCTGATCTTTTGTCAAAACAAATATACCTATTTACTTTATCATCTGTGAGTAAGTAAATCTATTTAGGTTCATAATGATCAGAAAACATTTTAATTATTTAGTTACTTAAATAAATTAAAGGTTTCTGCCGTTGTCGTCAAGATGTTTGGCCAAAGACAACGCCAAATCTATTGTATCTATTACATCTATCATGCTGAAATATTGCACACATAATATGGGCCTGAATTATCATAGTTTAATGAAAAAGAGCGCGAAACCGCCGTTAAAACCTAGTACCTAACATAACATAATAAACCCACAAACCAGAGTCTGACTCAGGGTCTTTGAGTGAATGTCACATATATGCAACAGAATTTACATCACTAAAAATTGATAAGACTTGATGACAAGCCTTATAAATAACCAATAAATTACCTACATCATTTAGTAAGGTCAACTTGCGTCTTGATATTTCAAGATTATAAAGGGTTCTGGCCATTTTCACGAAACATTTTGTGAAAGCCCCAGGTACAGTGCGCGTCACATATAAGTAAAAATTGATAAGACTTGATGACAAGCCTTATAAATAACCAATAAATTACCTACATCATTTAGTAAGGTCAACTTGCGTCTTGATATTTCAAGATTATAAAGGGTTCTGGCCATTTTCACGAAACATTTTGTGAAAGCCCCAGGTACAGTGCGCGTCACATATAAGTCCCCCCTATCTCAATGTATGTGGGACACAATAGTTGTTATTTTTGTGAATTTCAGACTTTAAGTATTATGGAAGGGCAGTTCGATCCTGAGCGGCGGTCTGATAAATTCTTGCATGTGAAAAATTGTGACAAGTTACAAGGGAATTAGAAGTATTCGAAAATAGTTTGTATACAAGGGGGGTACTTAATTCTGACGCGCACTGTACCTACAATAAGAAGTACTTTACAGGCCTACTCTCTTTTAAACGTAGGTAGGTACCTACCTAATCTTATTTTTTAAGAGGATACCTAATCGCAAAGGAATGTGAGACGCGTGTTATACATCTGTCGTTTACGTGGACCACTCAAAGATAGTATTGATCAAAATCTTCAAACTGTCGTGATAAATTTTATCGTCGAAGGTTAAGAATTGGCAATTGATCTAAAATTCAGTTTGGTAGTAGCACTCAAAATGAAGACTTTACTTAGTGTTTTAGCTTTTGTGTTGTATTGTTATGGGGCTGAAGTAAGAGTAGACCCTTTAGTCCTGATCAATGGCCAAGGCCTAGTCAGTGGCCATAAGGCTCAAGATGGTGACTACTCAACTTTCCTGGGAATCCCGTACGCTCGAGTCGATGTAGATAACCCATTCGGGGTGAGTGACACAATAATGTTTATTTGCACGATAAACACTTATTTATTTTAAATACCTTTCATAAAAGATGATGTCAATGAACAATAATGAATAAGAAAGATAGTGAAAGTGCCTAGCTCTCAAAGGTTTTCAAGTACATTTGATGATTTGACTTTCTAAGTACGTACTCTCCCAAGACCTCTCTCGACAAAATTTTGTATTTCAATACTTGTTCTCTATTACAGCCTCCATTGGAGCCAGTCCCATTTACTGAGATGGTCTTTAACGCGAACCGTGGTTCAGTAAAATGTCCCCAAGAGTCTTTCGACGACAACACCTCCATCGATTGTCTAACTCTTAATATCTTCGTGCCAAGCATCGCTAGCGCCAGTAGCCCACTGCCCGTTCTTCTCTGGATCCATGGTGGGGATTTTAGCAGCGGAAGCGCAGGCGTCTACAGTGGAGTACGTAACATCGTCCGCCACGGAATCATTGTAGTTACAATCAATTATCGTTTAGGACCTTACGGATTCTTTTGCCTTGGAACCCCATCAGTTCCCGGAAATCAAGGACTGAAGGACCAGTTTGTAGCTATGCAGTGGGTAAGGAAAAACATTAGATCATTTGGTGGAAACCCTTACAACGTTACAATCGCTGGTCAAGACGCGGGAGCAACATCTACCTTGTTACATTTGTATTCAAGGAGAGACAAACTGTATCACAAAGCTATCATAGAGAGTGGCACACCACAGAACGAAGGCATGTTTGTGAATGGTGATGCAGATGCTGCTATCAAGCTCGCGGCACGATTGGGATTAGAGACGAACGACACTGATATGGCATTACAATATCTTATCAAGACTGATCACGATCTCGTTGCCGTGGCTGCTTTGGATCTGAACTTGAATCTAAAACCGTGCAAAGAAAAATCTTTCAGTGGAATAGAGAACTTCGTCGAAGACGATCCGTATGCATTAACAAACACTTTAAAAATTCAGAACACACCCGTTTTGATCGGATACACCAATAATGAGCGAAATTCTCTATACGATGAGTACTACAACAGCGACCCGTTTTACAATAAACTGAAAAACAATTTTAATTTAGATGACGATGAAGTCTCAATCGCTGCAAACAGTATCAAACATTTTTACATTGGAGATGAAGATATATCAGCGCAATTAGAATCAGAGTTAGAACATTTCGAGTCAGACTTTGACTTCAATCACCCAGCACAGAGAACCATTACTCAATTGCTTAAGGAAAGTAGTGGACCTGTATACGAATACTTATTCAGTTATAGTGGTAGCTCTAAAGTGACGGGAGCAGGACACTCAGCAGAACTGAACTATCTGTTTGACCTGACAGACCAGCCGACAACTGCTGAGGGCCAGTTGGTTATCGACCGTATAACTTATTTATGGACAAACTTCGTCAAATACGGGTAAGTCGAAAATTTATTTCTACGATTCAGATGCTTCGATTGTAGACACCATGGTAAATAAATACTTTAAAATTTTCAGAAACCCTACCCCTGAAACGACAGAGTTGGTACCAGTTATTTGGCCAGCAGTGACCATGGAAACTAGACCTGCTCTGGTGATAGACAAAGATGTTCGTGTTGAAGGGCGAGTGGACAACCAGAGAATGGCCTTTTGGGATCTCTTCTACAACATTTACGGGAAATACAACAAAATTTCTAGACAGTGCTCCTTGATGTAGGATTAGGAATTGACTTACCTATGCAAATGCATAGATATAAATATATACTTACTTTAAATAACTGCAAATGACAAAAATTAACAGTATATAACTTTTGAAATGAAAAACCAATAAATAAAGTTAAAAATACGCTAAGTCTTTGATATTTAAAATCTCAGGACTAGATATTTCCTCGTTAATCGAAACAAAGGATCCAATCATCCAATTCCTGGTTCATTGAATCCCCGCATAACGGCTCGAGATTGCTCGCATGTCTCCAATGACCAGTCCTTGGTTAGTGGGTCGTCGCCGGCGGATGGTGCTCATCAAGACACGCAACAAAGGAGTGGGGCCAACAACCGCTGTCCGCCCACTCCGTAGCCCACTAACTGACATTATACCTAATGAGGGACTACATCCATCATCATCATCTATCCTCTGCTGAACATAGGCTTCCCCCAAACGATGCCACAAATAGCTTATTTTCTTTCATAAAAATAAATCGGTGCAATTATGATAATGATTATAGCAACGTTCTATCCACTAACACATTAATAAACTATGATGATATAATACGATTAATTTGATTTGTGTTTCACGAGTAAGAAGAAGAAGCCACGTATCGTCATGAAATCGCATGTGGATAAAGAAAGTAATTTTTTTCTAAGTACTAAATCTTCCATTAGTCTTATTAAGCACGTAGAATTCTGTATTAGGTGACGACGACTTTCTTCGCAGCGAGCAAAAAGCAATCAAACATGATTATGACATTGGCATTACAACTTTACTTTCCCTGTGCCCATCGCCACCACAGTATTAGTTACGCTAGATTTTCTCAATTTTCTCCGGCTTTTGGTGCGTGACTTTTTTAACAATTTTCTTTTATCGATCTTTTATTAGCTTATTGATCTTCAGTTCAGATTGTGGTCGGTCTATTAAGTACGTAAAATAGTCGTATTTTTATAGTGAAATAATGCATTGTTAGACTCCTTAGCTAGATGGCGATTGACAGGTACTAACTACATGCAGTGAATTTTTAATTGATGGTGAAGGGTGGCAATGGGTACAATGCAATGATACATGGGGTTTTCCAATTCTATCTGTTGCCACAATTATGTACCTACTTCAAAATTACATAATTACTTTGAAGGAATGGATGTTTCGGAAGCTTTGTTTTTAGGATAACATCGAGATCCGAATTCATCAAAAATCGAATTAGGTTGCAAACACACATGCATAATACTAAAACAAAAATATCAACAAAATTATCGATAAAAGCAAATGAAGACAATGTTTTATCTGACTATACGTATGTACATCTGTTGCAATTGTATTGTGTGTCAAGGTTAAGCCAAGGATTTTTGTTTTTACGATTTTGTATTTGGGCAGATATTGAATTTACTTACTAATTACTTAATAAAATACCAAATACGAAATATAAGGACGGACCATACAATGTTTGTGTTGTATGTTATAATAACGGTAGCAAGATGTTAACAGAATACATTTATGCTGTATGTATGTATTTTTCAAGACAAAGATGTTGATTTGGACATTTCAAAACAGTTTCGTAACAGTAACGCGCTTTTGGACGTCCAAAACTTTGTAAGCTCCGGCTAGAAGACTGCAGACAGATGCTGGATGCGGCAAGCTGAAGACAGGGTGATATTAGGGGAGGCGAGGCCTATGTCCATCGGTGGACGAATATCACTGATATCACCTCATGACGATTCTTCTCAAGCGTGACCTTGCCCACTATTGGATCTTACTAGGGGGTAATGCACAAAAAGCTTAAATTAAACTAAAAATAAAGAATATCAACTCACGCATATAAATATCGACGGGTTCGTTGACAGTGGTGACTTCGCAGCCTTCCGCGGTGACATTCAGCCGGTACACCCCGAACTGACTCACGCTTGGCCTCAGCTGACAGAGGAGTCCTCTGCAATAAGAATTATAATATCGTGACTATATTTAACTTGATTTTATATTTACCCAAAAGAAAAGTGAAAATTATGATGATAACTGATTATTATAGATATATATATATATTATTCTATATATGTATAGATTTTTAGATATGAATAAGTGATAATTAGATACGTATAACTGATTACTAGATATGTATATACATAAGTGATACCTATTCACTTACTTTATTATATATTTTATTATAACATAATATTATTTATTTTTGATGCAAATAAAATATATGAATCATCGTCTAAAGCTACTTCGCAGCCTCGGAGCTGTACACGTGCGTCATGTGCCACAAAAGTGGCATATACCTACATCTTTTTACGTTTGGTTAAACAATATCTTACGTGGTGTTGCCAGCAGTAACATATTGGTCCGAGAGGGTGGAGTACACCCTAATAGTGGACCGTCGCGCTGTGCTGATCACCCATGATGTCTCTGCTCCTGCTTCTACGGTCTTCTGCAGCTCGAATGGACACTGAAAAGAAAATCTGTACTAAGACGATCTACTTATAGAGATTAAGCACGGGTAGTCGACGTAATAATTAATGGAGCATGGGCAGCGAAGCGAAATTATGCAGCACTCAGGCTGCATAATTTAGCTTCGTTATCTTTGCGCCTGCGATGTAGGAGGAAGTTTCGGGTTCAATTCCCGCCTTGTGACAAATGTATGATCTGCAGATATTTGTTTCGGGTGTTCTGGTGGTTTTCTATGTCTAATAAAAATATGTATTATATTGTATTATGTTTATCATTCATCTAAGTCACCACACATTGCTATGCTCAGCTTGGAGGGGCTAGATGATGCTGTGTGGCTTGTAAGCTATTTATTTACACAATAACTATACACTTATAGTATCTACATCCGCCGCCGGGCAAATAGGTGGACATGGTTATCCTAAAATTAGAAACTACGATGGTTGTATATTTCAAAATTTACATAATTTCGATTTCGATAATTACATAATTATCATCGTGATAACTTTATTGCTGATTGATACCTAGGCAGGTACACTGATTTAATGTATCAACAAAGAAAATGTAAATAAGATAACAAAACAAATATAACTTGTTACACTTAAGTAGGTATCTATTTCGTAAAAATCTAAACTTCTGGTGAGGCAGAGTGCCCAGAATGCTAACAGCATTGTTACGTTGTTTGGTAGATAATACTAATTCGTTAACCTAATGGATTTTTTCGTATAAAATTTTGTGATTGCAGCTAAGTGTTACGATAAAGTGTTCATTCATTCATAATGACTTCATAAACTGCTCTTGAAATTATAATTGAATCATTAGTTATATTCTCTGCTCACTGGCATACAACGCATTCTAGACCTAGATTCACAATTTCTGCATTTTGGTGCGCGATGGATGACGAATGTTCACTACATTATTGCTATCGAAATATCCGCTTACTTTGATCTAGGTATCGTTTTGCAACACATACTTAGTTCATATTTTTTTATCGTTTTACTTGTCTTTGCTATAAAATTAAAATGAGCAAAGATTTAATTGTTTATTTACTTGCTTGTTTGACTTGAGTAGTCAAAGCAACTATGAAACTACTGTACCGATATAAAAAAAATCACCATTCACCATTTGAATCCTACATACTCGATGAACATAGAATATTTTGAAAAAAGTTAAAGATTAACCCAACGTGTGCAAAAATGTTAATTACCTATAAAATTTCAATAATTTTACTAAAGATGAATAGATCTTCTCTACAGACGTCTAGGTAAAGCACGTCCCGCTTTCTTAGGTAGTTATTAGGTACCGCTCCCTTAGGTAGTCCCTTAGTAGGTTTCCTAGAGCATTATTTGTATTAAAATAGTGTTTATCAAGGTTCCTGCCATAAACTTTTTTCAAAATACTTTTCTTGAATTGAATTAAATCTAATTGCATTTTTATACCAAAGAAGACATGTTTTCTTAGTGGCAGGAACCTACATCAATACCATTCTAATACATTTTTTTACCAATTTGTTATAAAATATATGTATTTTGTATAAGAATATAAATACCTATAGTATATTTATATTTTATTATAATTAATAATCTGTATTAGAATACATATTATTATTGTATTAGATTAGTATTTATTTATGTTGTTTGCTTACCTATTTCAGAACATGGTGAAAATATTCTCAAATTACAAATCATTTTGGTACTATGTTTGTATGGGAAATTGACTCGCCACCGGATTCTAAAGTACCTACCTGCTGTAATTTTCTTTGTTAATAAATGATATTAAATAGACTGCATTTCGTATATTTTTTTATAGATACTATATCAAAACTATGATATTAAATAGACTGCATTTCGTATATTTTTTTATAGATACTATATCAAAACTATGATATTAAATAGACTGCATTTCGTATATTTTTATATAGATACTATATCAAAACTATGATATTAAATAGACTGCATTTCGTATATTTTTATATAGATACTATATCAAAACTATGATATTAAATAGACTGCATTTCGTATATTTTTTTATAGATACTATATCAAAACTATGATATTAAATAGACTGCATTTCGTATATTTTTATATAGATACTATATCAAAACTATGATATTAAATAGACTGCATTTCGTATATTTTTATATAGATACTATATCAAAACTATGATATTAAATAGACTGCATTTCGTATATTTTTATATAGATACTATATCAAAACTATGATATTAAATAGACTGCATTTCGTATATTTTTTTATAGATACTATATCAAAACTATGATATTAAATAGACTGCATTTCGTATATTTTTATATAGATACTATATCAAAACTATGATATTAAATAGACTGCATTTCGTATATTTTTTTATAGATACTATATCAAAACTATGATATTAAATAGACTGCATTTCGTATATTTTTATATAGATACTATATCAAAACTATGATATTAAATAGACTGCATTTCGTATATTTTTATATAGATACTATATCAAAACTATGATATTAAATAGACTGCATTTCGTATATTTTTATATAGATACTATATCAAAACTATGATATTAAATAGACTGCATTTCGTATATTTTTTTATAGATACTATATCAAAACTATGATATTAAATAGACTGCATTTCGTATATTTTTATATAGATACTATATCAAAACTATGATATTAAATAGACTGCATTTCGTATATTTTTATATAGATACTATATCAAAACTATGATATTAAATAGACTGCATTTCGTATATTTTTATATAGATACTATATCAAAACTATGATATTAAATAGACTGCATTTCGTATATTTTTATATAGATACTATATCAAAACTATGATATTAAATAGACTGCATTTCGTATATTTTTATATAGATACTATATCAAAACTATGATATTAAATAGACTGCATTTCGTATATTTTTATATAGATACTATATCAAAACTATGATATTAAATAGACTGCATTTCGTATATTTTTATATAGATACTATATCAAAACTATGATATTAAATAGACTGCATTTCGTATATTTTTATATAGATACTGCATCAAAACTATGAATGTTACTGAATATTAAACGTGCGTCAAACTGGCTCCCTTTCAGGAAAAACCCTTGACACGTCAGCGTTGCAGCGGTCAATGCCATCAACTGCATTTGTTTACATGCGCAATGCATGTTTATGCTAATGAATTTAGCTTAGCCAATAGCCTCTTACACACTTACCTAATTATTATTGTGATTTATGTAAACAAGCCCTGCCAATGTTAAATATTATTTATTGTTTAAAGTTACCAAAGTATGGTCCTAATAATAAAATTTGTTAATTATTGTTTAGTTGATCTGAAGTAAATAGTTCTAAGTTTTTAATGTTCTTTGTTTTACCCTCATTTGTTAATTTATATAATTAAATAACAGAACCAAGTTAGAACTAATATTATGATTGTCGATTTATACACACTAAAAGTGCCTATGGACAACATGCGCGCCATTTTGTGAAATAGGAAGGCAATAGAATATGTATTGAGCATTTGTTTTTGGAACGGTGTAAGCGCAAAAACCAACATATTGGTTTTTTAGGGTTTGTGTCCACGGATCCCGGAATCAGATTTAATTGGCCACTGATACCGCCAAGTTTTATCCACTGATACCGGGATCGGTTACCAATGAAAAACGATTAAATATTTTTATCCACTGATCCCGGTATCCGTGGCTAAGAAAACTACACAAACTATGAAGAAGCTTGTTCAAGGAAACAAATATTTTCTAATAAGTAATAAATAACCATAAATCAAAACATAAGGCCTTTCAATAAACCGCTGGGTGCCTGAGATCTCGGCCAACTTTAATGTGCGATGCGAATTTTAAACGAAAAAATGTTGGTTAACATTATGCAGTTGGGCCAGTTGTTTCAATAGTAAATACTATCTATTTCAGTAGTTTTCTTTTTTAACTGTAGTTTTGTAGTAAGGTCCTATATAATACAAAGTGAAAAAAATGTTAAACCTTCAGAAATTCAAAATATTTCAGACAATTCGTCGTCTTTTCCATTTTCATAAAAATATCTTTGTAACAGGTTCTGTACATCAGCATTACTATTATCCCGGAATCAGAGGAGTTTCATTGCACTACTAATTATTTGAAAGTAAAGCAACCATCGGCAAAAAATGCAAAAAATCATCAGAATGATAACGACACGGATGTGCTGTTAGGTGTGTAATTTACACTTGTAAATTGATTTAGTCGACATATTTATCACCTGTTCGACTTGATGAATGTGAATTTTAATAAGTGATTCAAAGTTAGGAAAGAAAAATGTGTTTTGCTTTTCTAAAATCATATTTAATTTATAAAGACAAAGGGATTACAAAATCAAAGAAATTGGAACATCTAGGTATACTAATATTATAAAGAGGAAAGATTTGATTGTTTGTTTGAATTGTACCTATAGGTTCCGAAACTACTGGAACGATTTGAAAAATTCTTTCACCTTTATCCTAAATGTTCCGTGATGAACATAGGAGTATTTTCAAAAAATTTAGGGTTTCGCATGAAAATTGAATTTTTTGTAAAATACCCGTGCGAAGCCGGGCAATTATTTTAGTATTTTACATTACTGTTTATTGTTTACTTCTGTTATTTTTATCAACAACGTATTTAAGATTGTGAAGTTTTCATACATACTACATAATTTACTTGTCTTTGTTAACTTAAAATATCCTGCTTTTTAGAACCAATAACAGCTATACAGTTTACCAAATTAAACATAAGTTTATTGAGGCATTTTTTATTTGCAAGACAAGAAATATTTGGACACCAGTAAGTAGGTTAATCGTTTCCACATTTTATACCAATACAAAGAACAGACAGGCAAACATTTAAATTTTCCACATTTATGTTTATTTGAACATATGTGCAGTGTTTTACTGATTTCTCTTTTTTTTACATTTAAATCGACTATTTCATTTAGTTTGATCTGCAATCTTCTATAAATTCCAGCACATACCAAGTTTATCTGGAAGAGATCGCTCTCAGAGATAAGACCGCCTAGTTCCTTTACACTAAGCACTCTGTATTGTTTTCTATTTTTGTGTACAATAAGTACCATCTATTTAGGAGAAAGCACGGTCGGTGCCGATTGAAAACAAATTAACCGAGAAATTTATTTTACCCACTTAAATGAATTGGTTGCGGTTTTTTATTATTCTTTACTTAAAGTTGTTTACTGATTTTAATTCAGGGTCTGAGACGCTGGCGGACGAAAAGGTATTGAAAGCTTTTTTCTGTGTATTTAAATATATCATCATCATCATCACCAGCCTATAATAGTCCTGTGCTGGACATAGGCATCCTCTAATGAGCGCCATAGATGGCATTATCATTTGGGGGTTAATGCCCATAATCCCTACGCTGGGCATGCGGGTTGGGGATCGCAGTTCGGTGGAGTTGTTCTGCACCTTGTATATATTTTTTAAATATATACAAGGTGTTAAAACCTTTACGGCGATCACCTGGACAAATGTTCAATCCTCCCGCCAAGCATGGACATTATGGCAAAGCACCCCTTATGACACACGCTTAGTAGTGGACAAACTTATCAGTCCATTTTTTGTGATGAATAAAATAAATAAATACGCTGGACAATCCACACAGCATCATCTAGCCCAAGCTAAGCAGTGCTTGTGTTAAGTGTACTAGATAATGGATATACATTATAATATACCAGTATATAGATAGATATTTTTTTTATTATACTAATTGTAGATCCTACAAATATTTGTCTTATGGCGGGAATGAAACCCGCAACCTTAACGTTAACAGTCCCAGATTAGTGAAGCCGTTATAACGTTTATCTTACGTAAATTATTAACCAGTAGCTCATTATTACTATGCAGGTGATTAATTACGGGGTTAGCTAACATTGACATAGTTTGATACGGTTGAGTATATTTTAAGTTTATTTTCGTAGATAAGCGATAAAGGCATGATAGTGATTGGTATTTCATGGTCACAAACAGTAGGATAACGCAAATTAAAGAAAGTGTTGGTCGCTCTACAAAAAACTAAATATATATTAAGTTATTTATTTATTAGTAAAAAAGTAGAATGATTTGAGTTTTTGTGTTTTAGTGGCATAATCTCATGTCTATTATTGGACCTAATTTTTCTTTAATTTTGCATATAATATTATCATTAGGTACGTTCCTATGCAAATATTTAACTCATATCATTTACAGGCCATATATGTATTATATTTGCTATAATGCAGTAAGTAAACAATTGGTAGAAACGTAGAGTTCCCACGACCTTGTCGCAAACAAAACAACGTAAAATTGTTTGAATCTGTAGGCATTTACATAATGTATTAGTTAATAGCGTTAGTGCTAGTATTATATTATATCTGTGGTGATAGGGACCGAAGACAAAACTAATTTTATGTTTAAAAAGAGCAACCCGGTTTTGAAAAATATAGGTATATCGAAATTCAATACATTTTCACTGTTTGTTAACTTTTGTGCAATCCTTCGCGAATAAAATGTTCCATATATTTTAAGATCCCAAACATAATTTGTCTGTTCCAAACCAAAATAAACATCAAAATCGGCCCCCAATTTCACTGTTAGACGAACAGGCACGAAAAAACATTCTCAAATACTCCTTTACTAGAAGTCTAATAAAAAATCAAACTTACCCGAAAACAATCATCGGAAACGCTGTACACTCCAACATCCAAGGCAGAGTTAGCTGTCATGTACGCCTGGTCCATCCCCAACGCTGTCAGGTTCAGATCCCGATCCTCGAAGCCATCCTTAGGCTGCTCCAGCCAAGATCGCATCATCTCCATCGACCACTGCCATGTTCCATTGCCATCCGAACCATTCCCATCCGCGGTTTCATTCATTTTTGCACTTATCGTAAACTTTCTTACTTTATTATTATTTATTTATTTACGCGGCACACGCATATTATTCTCCGGGCTATAACCACTTGTTTTTATTTAAAGAATTATTTCGTTTGTGCGATAACTTTCGTGCGAAAGTAGAGAACGTGCGTGCATGAGTAATTTCGCTCAGGCACTGGCTGGCGAGGCGAGCCGAGCGATCACGTCGTGCCGGTAAAACCGGTGCGTTCGCATCTTCTATATTAAAACCACACACATTCTTGTTGATACTTAAAGTAGGTAATTATAACCTTTCTGCTGATCGATCTTGGAAAAAATGGAACAATCGTTTGAAAGCGCATACTACATATGAACAGGTAAGAAGAACATTATGTAAGTTCTGGAGATGAGTGAGCTCATTTTACCTTATTTAAATTACTTATCTGCCTATTTAGTACCCATAAAACAATCTCCGCATATTTTAGTATAAAAATTATACTAGTTTGACGAATTCGTTATGAATGAAGCGGGGTGGGTGGGCGCATACAAGCGATACGGGCGGGACAACTATGTTAGCCGCACTCACCCTGATCAAGTCCTTCGTTAAGGGATGAAACATTGGGGTTTCTCCAACACTAAATAGGTTCGTAGTTAACCCGTGGGGGATGATGCTGTGTGGATTGTCCAGCATTATTTTATTTATTTATATTAATAAATAACTATATTCAAGTTTTTAAAGTTTGTGAGAATATGCAATATCTTTAAATAACGCATACTTACAGATAAACCTGGCGAAGTTTTATTTCCAAATATTTTAGTACTCATCACTCGGACAGTTATGTAAAAATTTCGTTTTATTTTAGTACCTGCATAGCTTTCCTTTAAACTTTGCTTTTGGTTGCATGTAAGAATCGCTGTAAACAATAAGGCCGCCAATTCTTTTACGTTTTAGTTACCTACCTATATCTTGTTTTAATCATAAGTTTTTCAGAATAAGGTGTTAGTCTATCACTCATTACATTATAGCCCATAGAGCCCACAGGTTATCAGATTATTATTGGCTTTATTTTCGGTCAACGAGTTAGCATTGCTATCCAACATGACAAAGCTGCCAGCATTCTGGGCAATCTGCCTACTGGTGACGGTTTACATTTTTAGCAAAGAGATAAATACTAGTTGTTATTGTTTTATGTTGTTAGTATTAAAATTTTCATTGTTAATAATAATTTATTCGTTAATTATATTTGGTCTTAAGCAATATAAATATACTTTATCAGCACATGAATGTCTTCAGCTGAATTGGCCTTCCCCCAAGAAGAAGGATACTGCCATAATCACCACGCGTGGCTGGCGGATTGGCCTTCGCAGTTGAGGTGTCAAATATATAGACGAAGGTGCTTGCTGCTGCTTCTTAAGGTATATATAATTTTAAACATATCTCATTTTACCATCATATTTCTTTAGTAGAAAATAGAATATAGATAGGTACCTACAAGTTGAGTTCAGGTGGGAAATGCAATGAAAGGGAAAAATCGCGACATCTTATAATTAAGTCCAAGAAATAATACAAAAATCTCACCTTTTTGTTATTATAACTTAGAATAGATGTCTGATTTTATTCTGTAGAAAGATAATGAAATCAAAGGAAAGGTGAGTTTAAAAAATTTCGTGGGCTGTAGGACTTAGGAGTGTGTAGGTAAGTATAATCTACCCAGGTCCGGATTAAGGGATCCAGGACCCCTAGGCACTTGGTATTTGAGGGCCCCCTACCCGACAAAATTTCTTTATGCACCAAGCGCCCCCACCTCCCCCGAGCCGATCAAGTACCTATTATATATAGTATATTCTGTGAATAATCAGAATAATCATTATATTACAGACAGGGCCGTGGTCAGAAATACTATTCAGGGCGGGGGGGCGAGCCTTAGACCCGCCCGAGACGAGACAATATGCAACATCTTCATATATGTACTAATGCTAGTTATGATAGTACCCGGACTGGTTTTCAATTAAGCACTTTATACTACCATGAGTAACGGCGAGCGGAGCGAGCTGCGAATTTTTTCTGATTTATCCGATGTTTTGTAAAAAGTATGCAAAAGTGTGACAATAGATGTGACAGCTAGCCCCGAATATTATGAAAACTGCGGTGGTCATTTTGGAGATTGGTATGCCAGCAACAAAGAAAAAAATGTGAGAAACACAAAAAAATTATAACTTCGAGTATCACATTTTCGGGTAACAAAAAAGTTAGTAGTAGTAGTTAAGGGGTAGGCTATAACAATTCATACTAACTATTTATAAGTATGAAAACATAAATAACAGCCAGTGGAACGAGCCTTGACATATTGTAGTTTTTGCGGCCATTGGAAATGGTTGAGAAATGAATACAATAAATGTCGTCAAGTAGAGTGAGACACTTTTCTTTTAAATTTGTTAGGCATGCCATGAATATACAAAAAGGGAAAGCTCCTATCTTTCCTTTCTTGTTTTGACAATTTGGTTTTTTGAAGATTAACAAAATAACTCCTACTCCAGAAAGAATGGCGAGCGAAGCGATCCGCCAAATTTTTGACTTATTTTCGGCAGGCTGATAAAAATGACCAATAGACTACAGGCGAGCGAAGCGAGCCGCAATTTTTTTTTAACGACTTTTCGGATGTTCTGTAAACTAGAATCAAGAGTGACAAAAGATTATGATTAGCGAACCCTGAAACTTTTAGAGCCTTTGCGGTGGTAATTTTGGAGTTTGATGAAGTAAGCAAGGTAAAAAGACAAAACATGTTTTTTTTTATTACTTTTTCGGATGGTCTCGTGGTAGTATAGGTAATAAAAATTAAAACAGTAAGCGGAATGAGCGCTGATATTTTGTTGTATTTGCGGCCGCTGAAAATGGTGAGAAATTGTGACATTTCGCAAGGTCGTTAAAAAGCTTAGAATAATTGAGAATTAACGGCGGACGGAGCGAGCCGCGAAATTGTTGTGACTTTTTCGGTCGTTACTAAATAGTTTAAAAAAGTATGTTATTAATAAAGACAACAGTAGAAGGGAGCAATTCAATTACGGAAAAACAAGAAACTAGGTCTATTGATTTACAAAATTAAAAGTAATGTCGTGATCTGCCTGCCTAGCTGGAATCGGCCGTAAATGAATGCGATGCGTGCACCCAGCGCATGTAAGTACATAAAATGTTGAAACGAATTTTGACGAAAAAAAGTTTGATTTTTCAAGAGAGAATAATTTAAAGAAATATTTAAGTGGGACGTGCTTACATACAATACAATGTAGGTATGTAGATACCTACACAATAGGAATCGCATGGCACGGAGCACCAAACTGAACACATAGTACCTACGTCGTTTCTTGCCTTCCTTTTATTATGTGGAAAAATAAATGTTAATTTTTCGGGTAAGCCTGACTTTAGGGGTATGAATGTTCCGCCATGAGGGCCCCTAGGCTTGCCGGGCCCCTAGGCCCGGGCCTTGTGGGCCTAGGGGCTAATCCGGGCCTGAATCTACCTCATTCTTATTTATATACACTGGCATTGGCCTAAAACCATTTCAAAGTAATAATGCTAGTTTAGTTTGTTTTAAGCGTCCGGTATCACGCAATGTAAAATCACACTAAACATACTGCATGTTCATTTACGAAGACATCTCACGGTATATTTTCAACTTCTTATTTTCATACTAGTAATAGCTATATTTTATTAAATTAATTTCCAGTGCTTAAAACACATTTAATAAAAACATTGCGAAGTGTGTTGATGAGTTTGTTACGATTAATAAAAACGTAAAATTGATTTATTGGCGCAGCGGGCCGGGCCATTTGGTTTAGTTCTCAGCTTGGGACAAATGTTTGTACGAACTGCATATAATGAAAATATATACTACTGCATATAATGATAATAAATCTTTATATAAATATTTTTTTAATTCGTATGACCCGAGCGCTTTTCAGTATCTGGCGCAGCGCATCAGCATTGCGATGCATGCAGCCAGTATCATGGGGTACACTTCCAACTGGTGATTGATATGGATCAGTTGAGATACCTGTAGTGCCTGTAGGTCGTTTGCAACAGTCTGGCAGATGGCTCAATTGTAAATATTAGTTCTAATTTGGTTGTTTAATTGTAATTATCTTAGTAAATAAAAGTGTAACCCTTAAAAAAAATTAATATTGCTGGACCATTCCTACAGCCATCCTACAGCATCATATTGTTGTGTAATGGATTGTCTAACCAAACAGGTTTTACGTATCTAAACAGATATTCTGACAACGAAATATTCACACAAGCGTGAGATGCATACCAATGCTTTGATTTTACTGACATGTCGTATCTAAGCCATGACACCGAGTAAATGAGAGTTTGATTGCAACCAATGATGTACTGTAGTCACTTGCTTGCAACAGTCATTACTGATTGTGCAAGCATTGATCACTCGATGTTGAGGAATGCTGGGATTTGAAGCAATAGACCAGGGGCTGTCAACTCGCTAAGCAGAAAATGCCAACAGCACAAGTACTTGGGCATAGAAAATCAGATGAGATGGCGCTATACGTTAGAAAGAGAAAGAAAATCTATGCATAAAATCTTGACATGACACCCAAATGTCCCTGTAACACTGTCATTAATTTGAATGAATGAAAGCCGTGCCAAACGCCAAACGGTAGACCGATATAAAATTAATTGCTTTTTTTGTGATAGACAACAGAACATTTTAATAATCTTGAAAGATTTCGACTTTTTGAAAGGTTTTTCGATTGACAATGGCTTAAAACCGAAAGTGCGCTAAATGCCGTATTTCCACCAAAAACGGAACCGAAGATGTTTTAACATGTGCTTTCACAGGTTTCCGCTACTATGAGGTGAGTACATTAATACTTCTACATTAATATCCGTGTCTTTATCGTCCATCGATCCATCCTCAATAAGTTTATTAATGTTGAACCATCTTCAATGACTTCATTCCATGACTTCAGGGCACGAGTATGGGCTTAATTCTGTTTTCCAGCTGGGGACTGGTCCACTGAAAAATCTTTAAAAAGCTTGCAACAACAACTTTTATTATTATGTTATGTTATCTTTCTTTCAGGTGAACTTTCACAAAAAGCTAGGAGCACAACAATGATCATCGAAAAAATGGAGCAATTATTTGATGCGTTGAATGGAGACAATCCAGATCTTAAAAAGGGAAACAAATTTGACCCAAAGGAGTCAAAATCAAAGTGCTTTATTTCCTTTAGACCTTACAGGACACTTGATTCCCCATCTTAAACACTTCATCGAAATGAAGAGATTTTTTCAATGAGATTTGTTGGTGCCAGGTCTTGTTAGAACGCCGAATGCAGTTGAGCACCTAAAAATTTGGATAAATGGTATGGTGTGAACATGGTGTGAAGACCTTGGCCACATGATGACTAAACTAAGACCTGCTTGAAAATTGTTATGGTTGCAAAAGAAAATAAACATATTACAAAACATTTAAAAATGCTTGTTTTTTAATATATCATTATAATACTTACTGTGTGACTATCTATCAGGTGAATGGCGGATATTCAACAAAATGTTGAATATTCACCATTCATTTAATAGATAAATAGTCGCAAAGAAAGTAAGCACCTTACAGAAGATTGAATTGCGCGCCTTTTCAATTCAAATTTCCCGCCAAACTTTAGTTACCATGGGCATAAAGTAGCGGCGCTAGTGTGCTCTAGTGTTCGCATTTTTATTCTATGGAGTCTTACTTCTTTCCGTTAGGATATTAGTGTTCTGTGCAATAGACGGTCAAAAGGTTAGGTGTCGTTGAAGACGTGCCTATTGAGATCCATTGAGGCCTTTATGTCAAGGGTAGGCTCATGAGAAATTTCGGCCGCGAAAACTCAGTTTCAGGAATGATGTCTGTGACCCATGTTATAGTCCTAGGTGAAAACCCAGGATTAAGACATGGGGTTCTTCGAAAAGTGTCTTCTATAACAATAAAAGATACTAATATATAGGTAAAGGTAATAAGGTAATAATGAAGGAAAGACTAAAAATAAAATAAATACCTATAAAGGCAAAGCAATTTATAATATCTATGTACGTAATTTAATAAATACTAGCTGTGCCCCAAGGCTTCGCCCGCGTGTAAACATCCATACATTTTTCATACTTAATATTTAAGTCATAGGTAATAAGATTATTTAGTTCGTAGTTTATTTGTATGTCTTTTGAGAGAATCGTACTAAACTTAGCTAGTCCAGTTAAGATTAATCAATAACGGAAACTATCAACATAAGTAGGTACCGAATTTCATCAAAATACGGAGACACGTGGTCACTTCACACAATCTTTCAAATTTATTACATTAGTAGGTAGGATATAAGTAACCCATAACCATCCCATAACACAATTACATACTCAGGTTCTTGATGATGCTAAATCGTCCAGCATTTTTCCAGCATTCCATTCCAACAGGTTGTTAGAGTCAGTACTCACAATTTTTATAGTAACCAAGCCAAGAAAAGCTCTTAAAACTACTTAACTACATTGAAACTTTACTGCAAAAATTTAGAATTACATAATAATAAGGTATAATGAATTCGCATAACCATTATGCAATATTCGCAACAAAACATTGGATCTGACTTGTTAGCCTCTAAACTTTAGAGTTGACTTTAGTTTTGATACTTTAGAGTCTAAAGTATCAAAACAAGCTCTAAATCACGGTCACGGAACCAGACGGCATTTTAAGCTCATATATATGTAGTTAAAATGCGCTTATGCCGACAAAGAACCTTGATGAGTTCACGTCTAACTGGCATTCAGTCGGTATACGGCCTTCGCAATGGAAACTTACGTCTTTGGGTCAGTTTAATGATAACCGGCGCTTTGGGCGCTCGTATTATGTGAACAAGTGAAAAGTTAAGATGAGAGGGTACTTGATACTGCTTCTTGGATATGCTCAGTGTGCGATGGGATCGCAGGATACTGGCAGCCCAGCTGGGTTAATGGCGGACTGTGAGTAGATAGCTTTTAGGATTATAATTTATGGATAAAATAATTAACTTAATATTTCTACCAAAATAACACAAGATATTATATCTGAAATAAATAAAATAAAATATAAATCTTATATTTCGGACATGCGTGGATCCATGGTTTGTTAGTAAATATACCTAATCAGAAACTGAAAATTAAGGATAGATAGTTGCTTAACTTAATATTTTATCGGACAAAAAAGGAAGTAAAATTATAATAAAAAATAGATCACTCAAAATAGAAGTTATACAAGTCATCTTACAGCAGGAATTTAGTAAACTTCCAGTTGCAATACGTCGCATAAAATGACTATAGAGCATACATTACAATTATGTAATAAATAATAGATAAGTAGGTAATCTTTAAAAAAACATTTTAATATAGATGCCAATATTCAACGCAAATTATTGAAATGCCGATTCCATTGTTGAATATATTACGTACCTACTAACTTTTTTCTACAAAGCCTTTAATAACTAATAAAATTACAAATAAATAAACGAATATATTCATATTACTAACTAGTAGGTACCTACGCGTGCGATTTCAGGGGCAGAAGGTACTACTAAGAATTTTCTATTAGTCCATATCCGTTTAAAAGGTGCCATCATCAGCTCAGTATAAGCCAATATCACCTTCAAAGACAGGTCGGTGCCTTCTAAATCAAGGAAGGTCGTAAGCTAAATAAATATATTACAGAGAAAATTTTACGAATAGAAGAACCAGAATTTAAAAATTTTAGAACTAGTATTTACTACTGAAACAACAGATTATGTAGAAATAAATATATGAATCATTTCTTTCAGGCAACATAAGAACAGTTATGGATGCTTATGGAAGAGTTATGGAAAAACTTATTCTTGGGTCCATATCAACAAATATCTTACAGACTAACATACACACAAATATAAAAAGTCTTATTAATAACTAAATATTACCTTGCCTACACAATAAGTTTAGCGACGTGTGACGCATCAGGGTTTAATCTGTCGACGGTGCACGGCGGTGTCCCCTTGCAGGCGGCCGGTGAACCGTCTCGCAACTTGACACCCGTCGTCGGCCAAAAGTCTGCGCTCATGATGGTCGAAGGATGTTAATTTGGAACCCTCATAAATGAATTGAAGCACATTAACGAGAAAATTGCGAGGTTCTAACTTTTCGACGCGAAGCCAAAATTCGGTTTTGGCCTGCACCACAGATATATATTATCTGTGGCCTGCACGGTGTACAATACAGGTGCGTGAGATGTAGAGCTGGGTGGTAGTTACTTCTGCTCGGAAACCGGAGTTAAGGTCGATCGGATTATGGCATTATTATGGTATGATTATGATTATGGCACAACCTGACAGTTTATAAGGAAATACTGGTCCCACAGTAGATGTAGGTACACAATTATTAGGTTAGTAATGATGATTGAAGTCATTTGTGACTTTATCAAGTTATTAGTTATACAACGTGTTACCCTTGGCCTATGGTTCTAACGATGTAATATTCACAATTAATATTATTGCAAACACATATACATGGTGTCCATAATGAGTGGATAGCCTTAATGATGCTTATGTGGCAGGCAAGGCCAATCAGAAATATTTTTTTATTATTTTTTTTTCTGTGTATACATATTTATATATATAACATGTTTTTCAACTGAATTCTTGAACAGTAAGCCAACTGAATTCTTGGGCGGTAAGTGTTGCCGTGTGGTGCCGGGATAGAATTGCACCACCCCAACTCTTCCCGTGGGTGTCCTAAGAGGCGACTAAGGGAAACACACCGAGGGCGGGCAGCAGCGCCCTCTGTAGAACAATTCCACCGAACTGCGATCCCCAACCCGCATGCCCAGCGTAGGGATTATGGGCAATAACCCCCAAATGATGAATTATGCCACACATCGCGCTCATTAGGGGAGGCCTATGTCCAGCAGTGGACTATATAGGCTGATGTTGTTATTATAAAATTCAAACACTTAAAATAACAAAGAATGAGCAGGACCTAAAGCTCTATTAGCTTTATTTATTTATCTATAGGTAAGAAACGCTAGAGCTAAAACAATAATGAATAAAGAGAGCCACTTTTCTGGTAAAAGACATTTATTTCTCATGAGAACCAGTCTTCAATTCTAGAATATTGCCTAAAGAAATAGTAATTACCGAGAAATACTAAAAAGGACCTAAAAAAATATTAAAGGGAATCCACTTCCCTAAAAAAAATTAAGTGAATTCCCTTTAATATTTTTTTAGGTCCTTACTTCGTAGGTACGCAGCTAAAACAATATTGAATCTAATAAATGTATACACAGGGTTGTAGGTAGATGATCAATAACCTCTTAAAGGCGACTTGGGTAAATCAAGAATAAATGCTATTGTTCTATGACTTTGTTTTCAATGATTATTTTCCATACGAAAAATAATAATAACTAAATCTACAATTTTGACCTTCTTAGATCTATGTAGCCGGTCACAGATTAAAGCCTACAACCCTGTACAGAGCTCGTCAAGAAGTGAAATAGAAACTTTGAGCTTAACAGCATAGCTATAATACCTAGTTTAACCACCACTCTTCCCACTCAAATTCTACTGCTGGAACGATCTACAAAATCAAAGTGCTTCATTTCCTTTAAACCTTACAGGACTCTTGGACACGTCAGAAAATAAACAAAATACAAATTTAATATGTAATAAAAATAGGAAATAAAGTGATCACTTTGATTCATTGTTCACTTCAATCTTTTTAAGGTACATAAAGAAGCGAACAAGAAACCCTTACATTATGTACTGTGCCTTTACCTTGTTAGACTGTTAGTTTTCGAGTTGGAGCAAAACTCACTATAGTCTATTATGGTCCACATATGGACGTGGGCCTCCCCTTGATAAGAGCCTTATGGACTTTAATAATTTAAATAATTATACAAAATAAAATGTGTGAAGTAGGTAATTAAAATTCTGAGCACGTGTGCTTTGTCTGTGGACTAACTCTGCCACGAATCTCTGTAACTTTTGATGTGAGATTGCAGGTTAATCATCCTCTTTGCAGAATTGTTATTATTTCGAGGTATATTTCTAGTTTAATTTATGTGTGTTACATGTTAAATCTATACTAATATTATAAAGAGGAAAGATTTGATTGTTTGTATGTTTGTTTGTTTGTTTGAACTGAATAGGCTCCGAAACTACTGGACCGAGTAAAAAAATTCTTTCACCATTAGAATCCTTAATTTTCCGTGATGAACATAGACTATATAATATTTTCAAAAAAGTTAGGGATCCGCATGAAAAATTCAATAATTGAACCGTGGGCTGTATATTCAACCTCTTTTTCTATTATGGCGCGTCAGAATACAAAAAGAGGTTGTATAGCGCACGGTGCTTGCTTTTTCTCTACGGCCAGTGTCAGTTTTGGAATGTCGAGTCAATGTCAAAAACCCCAATGCTGTTAAAAAAAGTAAAGATCCGTATGAAAACTGTGAAACCCATCGTTTTAGTGTGTATAATTTCTGAAATTTTTGTTTAATACCCGTGCGAAGCCGGGGCGGGCCGCTAGTGTATGTATATTTGTATTTTAAGTATTAATTATATAGATAGAACAATTTTATTGTTTTTTTTCTGTCGTATTACCAAATCTTAATTTTATTTATTTAATAATATCCAATCCATTAAAATAGAGAAATTATAGAGAAAATAAGATTGTATTATTTTTGTAATATTCATTCATTAATGTTTTTTTCTGGAGTAGCAAACTAAAATATCTATCTGCATCTAACACTTATGCTCATCTAATCCAGGTCCAGGCATGACCCGCAACACCACCTTCTCCGACAAGACCCTCAAGTCTCTATACGTGGTGGTGCTGCAGCCTTCCAGAAGCTTCTTCGGGAAGGGGGAGGCGCGGTGTGCTTTGAACGCTCGCGGGGCGAAGTGCGCCGCTAAGCATCTGAATCTAAGGAAGGGGGTTACAGAGGTAATTTGTTTTTTTTTTATTATGTTTTCGAACCGAGTATGCTTTAAATACGAGTACCTAAAGGAATAACAGCAAACGGACGTAGCAATTAAATTACGGCAAAACAAGAAAACATGTACTTGATTTACGAAATTAAATGTAATGTCGTGATCTGCCTTCCTAGATGGAGTTGGACGTAAATGAATGTGATGCGTGCGCCTAGCTCACTTACATACAAGTACACCTATATATACGCATACAATACGAATCGAATGATACGGACTACGGAGCGTGCGTGCGCGCCATCCACCCAGCCACCGACGACGCGACGCCGCGCGTGCCATGCGCTGTTGTAAAGCGGAGAGACGAACTAAAAAAAAAATTATTTTTAAGACAGAATAACTATTTCAAGTATTCCGGACACATATCCGAGAAAACTTTATATTAAAGTTTTATGTTAAACGGTGCCCCAACATTTCAGGGGGTGGCTTGAACCTCCAAAACCCATGTCAGTTTGCCTCTATGGCGATTGTAATAAGAATAGTTTCAACTTCAATATGTAAATCTTTCCAAGCTGTTCACAGCGCCAAAAAAACTCTCATTAAATTTACTATAATTTTTTTGAAGTTATATTAAACTACGTACCTACTAATTCCTAGTGATAGTGAATTTATTGTGAGTTTTGACGAGCGGGATTTATCGGCAAAGCAAGGACTATGGTTGCTTTGCAGTTGGCTAGGTAAGTACATCTTTTTAATCTCTAGGGGAGGGGCAGCTGCCCCCCCCCCCTGGCAACGCCCTTGTGACTGATATAAAATATAGATATTTTTTATTTTACATAGAAAACGACCAGAACACCCACAAATATCTGCAGATCGTACAAATATTTGCTCCGAGGCGGGAATCGATCCCGCAACCTGCAGCGTCGCAGGCAGACCTTCGCCCACCGCGCCACAGAGGTCGTCAAATAAGTGGTTATATGGACGCCTCCTTTAATATTGTCTCCTTGTATCCCCAGGATACGTTGTCGGCCGTGTGGTGCCGGCCATAGAATTTCACCACCCCAACTCTTCCCGTGGGTGTCGTAAGAGGCGACTAAGGGAAACACACACCGGGGGGCGGGCAGCAGCGCCCTCTGCAGAACTACTCCACTGAACTGCGATCCCCAACCCGCATGCCCAGCGTGGGGATTATGGGCAATATCCCCCAATGATAAGAACCGCCACAAAATGGCCCCCAGTTCCCGGCCGCCTCGCTATTCCTGGCCATGGTAGCGGCCACGGTAACGGCGGGGCAGGGGGTGCTAGGAATCTCCGGGCTACATTAGGCTACCACACCCCACACAAACTGACCCTGGCAACGTTTAACGGACGCACTCTGAGGCTTGATCACCATCTAGCGCAGTTGGAAGTGGAGCTAGAGAACATTAAATGGCATGTTCTAGGGTTATGTGAAGTCCGTAGAGAGGGGGAGGACACTGTAACCTTAGACTCAGGCCATCTTCTCTACTTTCGCGAGGGTGATAAAACATCCCAGGGTGGCGTAGGTTTCCTCGTCAATAGGGCCCTCTCTAACAACGTCGAAGAAATCTCCAGTGTGTCGACCAGGGTAGCGTACCTGATCCTTCGGCTGTCTAAGCGCTACAGCTTGAAGGTCATTCAGGTCTACGCACCGACCTCGGCACACTCGGATGATGAAGTGGAGGATATGTACGAAGACATATCCAAAGCCTTACATCACACCACCAAGGCTCACTTCAACGTTGTTATGGGGGACTTTAACGGCAAGGTGGGAACCCAGACTGGCAACGAATCCCGGATAGGCCCGCATGGTTTTGGTGTTCGAAATCACAGGGGACAAATGCTTGTCAACTTCCTTGAGAAAGAGGGGCTGTTCTTAATGAACTCTTTCTTTAAGAAACAGCCCCAAAGGAAGTGGACATGGCGGAGTCCCGATTCTGTGACAAAAAATGAGATCGACTTCATCATGACGGATAGCAAGCATATATTCAGAGATGTCTCAGTGATCAACAGGGTCAATACCGGATCTGATCACCGACTCCTTCGAGGCTCTCTGAATATCAATCTGAAGCTTGAAAGGAACCGTCTGATGAAGTCCACGCTCCGACCGAACCCAATCAGAATCATGGCGGGCACCGAGAAGTTTCAGCAGCTTCTCGGGGATAGATTCGCTGCCTTGGAACCCACTGATGACGCTGACGAGACCCTACACAATCTGGTAGAAACGCTGAGGGACGAGGGCATCAAGTTTTGCAAAAAGCAGCGTACTGGTAAGAAGTCCAAACTCTCGGATGAGACTCTTGGGCTGATGACAAAAAGACGGGAAACCACCCAAGCGACTTCGTCGGAAAGGTCAGACCTGAACAAGCGAATTGCGAAGATGGTACGGCGCGACCTTCGGAGCTCCAATACACGCCTCATTGCAGAGGCGATAGAGCGAAACCGAGGGTCCAAAGTATTCACTCAGCAGCTTGGCAGGAGCCACCTGACGAAGCTTAAAACGCACGACGGAAGGACCGTATTGTCGAAGCCGGAGATATCGGCCGAGATAGAGGACTTTTATGGCCGTTTATACGCTGCTCATGCTCCCCGTTCCCAACGAGACGGCCACGATTCTAGAGCCACCTTGATACGCCACTATACCGACGAACTGCCAGACATCAGTCAAGACGAGATCGTGTTAGCTCTAAGGCAGCTTAAAAATGGAAAAGCCCCCGGTGAGGACGGAATTACATCAGAGCTTTTGAAAGCTGGAGGATACCCTGTTATACAGGAGTTACAGAGCCTCTTCAACGCCGTCCTTCACAGTGGGAGAACTCCAAAGGCGTGGAGTGGGAGTTTGGTGGTGCTCTTTTTTAAGAAGGGAGATAAAACCCTTCTTAAAAATTATAGACCCATCTCGCTCCTAAGTCACGTCTATAAGCTTTTCTCACGAGTTATATCGAACCGTCTCGCCAGGAGACTCGACGAGTTTCAGCCACCGGAGCAGGCTGGGTTTCGCGGAGGATATGGTACCATAGACCACATTCACACAGTGAGGCAGATTATACAGAAGTCCGAAGAGTATAATCAGCCCCTGTGTCTGGCTTTTGTGGACTATGAGAAGGCCTTTGACTCCGTTGAAACCTGGGCTGTTCTACAATCCTTACAGCGATGCCAAGTAGACTATCGTTATATCGAGGTGCTGAGATGTCTTTACGAAGCCGCCACTATGAGTGTCCGAGTACAGGACCAACAGACTAAACCAATCCAACTGCGCAGAGGAGTGAGGCAGGGGGATGTCATATCCCCGAAACTGTTCACGAGCGCGTTGGAAGACATGTTTAAGACGCTGGACTGGAAAGACAAGGGCATCAACATAAACGGCGACTACATCTCACACCTGCGATTCGCTGATGACATAGTTTTAATGGCGGATTCGCTAGAGGAGCTGAACCGGATGCTGGACAGTCTAGCTTCAGCCTCCCGATGTATCGGTCTTGGCATGAATTTGGATAAAACCAAAATCATGATCAATGGCCACATTGATCCAAGACCGGTGATCGTACATGGCCACCTCCTCGAAATTGTTTCTGAGTACACTTACCTCGGGCAGATTTTGCAGTTGGGTAAAAACAATTTCGAGAAGGAAGCCAAGAGGAGGATCCAGCTAGGCTGGGCAGCGTTCGGAAAACTACGTCGAGTCTTCTCGTCATCCATACCGCAATGTTTGAAAACGAAAGTTTTTAATCAGTGCGTCCTACCAGTTATGACCTACGGAGCTGAGACGTGGACACTCACAATAGGGTTGGTCCACCAGTTCAAAGTCGCTCAGCGAGCTATGGAAAGAGCTATGCTCGGAGTTTCTCTGAAGGATAGAATTCGTAACGAATACATCCGACAGAGAACTAAAGTCATCGACATAGCTCAGAGAATTAGCAAACTGAAGTGGCAGTGGGCCGGCCATATATCGCGAAGAACCGATAACCGCTGGGGTAAACGTGTTCTTGAGTGGAGACCGCGACTCGGTAAACGTAGTGTAGGACGCCCTCCGGCCAGGTGGGATGACGATCTGCGAAAGACTGCTGGCAGATGCTGGATGCGACAAGCCGAAGACAGGGCGCTATGGCGCTCATTAGGGGAGGCCTATGTCCAACAGTGGACTAACATAGGCTGATGATGATGATGTATCCCCAGGTACTAATAAGTGGTTACATGGACGCCTCCTTCTCCCCGCTGGTCCGGAGTCTGGCCAGCGTCTACCTGACGAGAGGACGGAACGTTGTCATTGTGGAAATCTTCCCTATCTTAGTGCGGACTTATCCTGTGTTAGTATTTTGTGATTTGCATAGTAATTGAAGCTACCAACGTAGTATCTATTTTAAATGTGCAAATTGGCACTTTTATTTAGCATATATGTATCTATCCTTCCTACCGTGATATCCATTATTCCACACACCCTTTGTTTTCGTCAGTTTTCGTAGATTTGTGTTTTTATAAAACTATTAAACGAACACCTTCGGATAGTCGAATACGACCACTCGTCAAAGAAAAAAATCTCACCGTCCTTAGCCGACGGAAACATGGGGTTTCACTGTGTGTCTATTTGTGGCACCTTCGGATGAATGAATATGTGAAAATACTTTCTTTAGACCACAATCTCGCCTGATGGTGGTGACGATATGGCCGAAGATGTATCACGAAATTCACTAAGAGCCATATTCAATTTAGAACTAACACACACTCGTTTGTTGATATACATAGGAGCTGGTCGAGTCTTCTTAGCTTAGTTTCATAGACTTATACTTAACTCCCTTATTCATATTAAATAGGTAGTCTGTTAAATTAAAATATTGCTATTTCTCAGTTTGTCTTCTTCCATTGATTGCAGACCGTTTAGAATAAGCGGGATATTAATATTGCCTAAGACTTACTATGTTAAAAAAGTAGGTGAAGCGAGGAAATTTTTACACTTCGTCGCCTACCAACTAATCCGGATTAATAGAAGCTTAGCCTTACCTGGTTATAATAGGGTTTAAAGCATGGTTAAAGTATGAAATTGCCTTTTTATTGTAATAGGTACCTTACCTACTTCGAATTAATATGGAACCTTCACGGTTTGAGATTTTGGTAGATGGTATCTACCAAGTGAAAAAAGTTTCGCTCAAAAAAGAACCTCAAAGATGCATGCATGAACCTGTCATAAAATACGAGGTTCTTCTTTTAAAAAAAAATGCAACATTGGATTATAAATCGAGTTTCAGTTTTTTTTTTATTAAATACATAAATATGTTAAATTAAAATAAAACTAATTTAAATTTTTCAGACCAATTTCATACATTAGGGGTTACTAATAATAATAGGTACCTACATCTTCATAGGCTTGTAACTAGGTACTGCTTTAATAAACCATTCGCAGAAAAACTTGACCACATTAAATCTATTAACCTACTCCATTAAATTTTAAATTTACCTACAGACGAATCAATAATTGTTTAAATCAAATAGCTACATCACGCAACCATCTCGCTCGCGCTCAAGAACTTGCAACCAGTCGTCAGTTCCCATTTGATTGGTTATGATTTGATTATTACATGCAATCAACGCACAGTGATTATGATTATATTACACTATATTACCTACACGTACAATGTACATAATACAATTCAAATTCAAGGGTACGTGAATTACAAATTGAACATTAAGACCGATTCTCCGATTGTATGAAGAATTAGCCCAATTTATGTAGTATTGGTAGGTACAATACAGTCAGTAGTAAAGGGTTTACTACACGCATTGGTAGTGCCTACCTCTGGCCAGAGAATATAAATAATGGTACTGTTTGTTTATACCTAATATATTGATTTACATTTTATTGTAAAGTTCAAGTTCAAATTGCCTAAATAAGGTCTTTGACACGACTACGCGATCTGACCTTAGGAAGTGAATATTTTAATGGTTACACATTAAATAGGCACATAGTCAAATTTAGGAATATGAATAAACTTTTCTGATAACTAATTAAAAATAACGATTAACGATTACCGAACATTTGATGCAACTTTCGTCGTATCTATAATAATAGGTACCTATATAATATAGGTCTAATTTTTTCCTTACGAGAGCACGAAATGTGTTTTCATCATTCATTTTAAATAATTTATAGCTGCAGTAGTTACTGATATAATAAAGATCGAAAACAGGATATACAAAAGCGACACTTTAAGGGTTTAGAAACCAATCTCAAAACCCTACAAGAATCTCGATAATCTAGATGATTTTTGACTCCATAATATACTTTCAACAGCTTTTACATACTGATACCATAGTAATTGTCTTTTTTTCAGAGCTGCCCGTACCACCAAGCCCCTCGGCCACATGCTAGGGGAGTTCATGGCAGGGCTCACAGAGCTCGGCCTTTCACCAGATCGGCTGGAGCTCGTCGGAGGCAGCCTGGGAGCCCACGTCGCTTACTTTGCATCGGTCAAGTACAGGCAGTTGACCGGTTATAAGCCTGCTAGACTTTCTGGTAAAGGAAACTTCTATTAATACGCAGTATTGAGGCTAGACTCATCTTCGCTAGGGACTAAATAAAAGTAACAGTAGAAAATTGCGAAGGACAGCTTCGGAGGTCCCATCCCACCTGGCCGAGGAAATTAGCAGACTTTAATTAGTAGACAGGTACCTATCCGTATTTTTTATGTAAACTTTGTTATCATTATTATGATCGCACAGCTGGGCAAAAGTGATCTAACTCTTCCAGGAATCGCGTTTGTTGCCCAGGTCCCGTTTATCTAGCCAAATCACAGATTAACTATAAGTATAGACTCTATACTTATAGTTAATCTGTGATTATAGAGGATGGGGGGTGCAGTAAATCAACTTTTTTTTATATCTAATGCTGTTATTATTAACGTTGGGTTTTAATTGCGTTGTGTTAAATGTAGGATGATGTAGCTACAATATTGTGTGATAAAATCGACAATACAACAAAAATAACGTAGGTAAGTTAAATTAACCTACATTACCTAGGACTACCCAGAATAGAAATGATATATCTGGACACTCCACACAGAAAATAAAAAGTGATGTCAATAGATTATAATTATAATAATAATAATTATTATAGCCTTAGATCCAGCTGGGCCGTGCTTCCGTAACCTTCCTGACGAAGAGAGACTAAACGCAGACGCCGCTCAGAGGGTCGATGTCATCCACACCAACATTGATGGCTTTGGTATCGCAGACCGAATGGGGCATGTCGACTTCTACGTTAATGGAGGTGAGTTGTTAATTTATTTTTTAGATTCTTACCAAATATACTCAGCCAATTATATAGAGGTATGTATTTTTACGAGTGACCTCTTGATTTCTTTTGAGCCTCATAATCCGATTGGCAGGCTTACCTACATAAATTCGCATAAATTAAGAAAAACATAATAAACAAAATGTCAGGGACTAATCCCTATCGACCAACGCCACCTGTGCAAAAAAATATCAGGTCAAAGTCTATGAACACACACACTTAGGTATATTTTATAGCCATATTGTTGATATATTCCCATCCGCCCCATTATCCTCCCCATCAATGGGGCAGTTGGGCCATCCCATCTGCCCCATCATTCAAGTCAATGGGGTGGATGGGATTTTTTGCCCCATTGACTTTTTGATAATATAAAGAATAAATCTCACTATTCATATTCAGATACTCTTGTTCCTATTTACATAATTAACTGTTAGTAGGAACAATAGGAAATAAAAAGGCCAACTTATTTGAGCTAATCAAGTTCTGGTTTATTGTAAATATTTCTTTTCGTAAACTACGCTAATTTAAAAATCAAATAATAATCTTAGGAAAAGCAGTGAGAAATCAAAAAATCATACGAAATTAGTTTTCTAATCATAAATACAGTTGTTTTAAATATTTTATATCACAGTGAGATAATCACATTTTTACAATAATTATTTTTATAAAAACTAAGGCCTTAAAGGTACAAGTGCCACATAAAAAAAAAACTAAAACATTAACTTAATTAGCAATCATCCCAACTGCCCCATTGATGGGGAGGATAATGGGGCGGATGGGAATATATCATATTGTTCGGCAATATTATCATAAACCCACAATTCGCCTGAAACACATCCCTAAGATTATCTACCTACAATTTAACAGTTGAATAATTATTATTCAACTGTATAAATTGTAGGAGTCTCCAGTTTCCGAAGACTCTAGATGTAGCTCAAATAATCTACATCAAAACCAATAGAAAGCAACCCAATTGCTTTCTATTGGTATTGCTATTTACATTATTCTTTATGTAATTTTTCTATTGACTAGGTACATATTCACTTAAAAACAAGCAAATACACTATAACCCAATAATTCCCATACAGGTGAGTTCCAGACATCACTTCTCAGCAATTTCATTCTTCCCTGCTTCCAACTGTGCAGCCACGTCCGCTCAGCCATTTACTGGATGCTTTCCTTCAGCAGTCCCGACAAGTTCGCAGCGGTCCGCTGTGACTCCATCGCCGACGCGAGACGCGGCAACTGTTACAACGAACCACTTCAAACCAACTACCTAGGACCCAACACAAACTTCAGCAACCCAGGCATTTTCTACCTCCCCACCAATGAAAGGCTACCGTACTTCATGGGCGAAGAAGGTCTTAAGAAAAGGAAGTATGACCTCAACGATTACCTGCTCAAACCGGCGCCGGACGTTGACATGGTGATTTAATTAAAAGACTTTGTGATATGAGAGTTGTTTATTGGATTTCATATGGGTATAAAATAGTAATAAGTAGTTATTATGATTCGTATGTAAAGTTGGTATAAAATCCTATCTAGATATAAATTATACATTAAGCATACAAAATGATGTTTTATAAACTACGACACAGAGCTATGCCCCCAATTTGAGCAACTCTGGAAGCCATTTCATACTCATTAATATAATTGATTTTAATACAACATAAAACATTATCGGTGATTCAAAACATGTGCAAAGCAAATTGTACATATTGATAAAATTGCGCATTAATAATATCAATCGATTACATTATATAACTCAAACATTTCATTAATTAATTAATATAACAACTTACTATACTTAACACGAAATTATTGATAATAATATAAACTTTGCGACTAACACACGATATGAAATACATTCAGATCTAAAAAATCAATCAAACAATCAAATTTTCTGTTTTATTATGGTTAATACAATTTATTAAAAGGCAAAAAAGCACCACGCCAAATATAATGCTATAAAATACGAAAAATATTTATTATGGAATGTGATTATATAGAGATAACATAGGCCGAACATCAAAGACTGCAATTTAAATAGCTTTTATAAAGTATCATACAGTAGTATTTATATACCTCTCTGAGAAGCAAAAGTTAGGTATTACATTTTTTTTAATACATAACTTTAATATTTGTTGTATCGCGTACAGATATTTGAAGGTCTATATTAGAAAACAGGTATCTCTAAATCTAGAACTTCAGTATTGCTGAGACCTAGACTGTGTCCTAAAAACACGCAGGCAGCGAGTTTACTCGTATCTTATAAAATGCGACACTAATGTTACAATTTAATTTCTAGTCGATATGTTAAAGTTTATATAATGAAAGATATAGCACGAGTCACGTCGCTTGGTTGATATTGAATAGATGTATATTTGGCACGAGTTTTAATTATCATATAAGCTGATTATGCATTTAGCATTTAATGTTTTCAATATAAGCCACTTTATTTGTAAAATAAATTTAATTTATTATGAGTAAATCAATGTTTTATTTGATTAACAATTATTAGGAATCATAAAGTAAACGATTCAAGATAAAAATTGAAAAGTGAATGCTGTTTTGCTTTGGATATAAATATGTTTTTTTGGTAGTGATTCTGTTGGTACCAAAATCTGAGCTACCTAGCTATTTAGCCTGACAAAGATGACGTCCTTTTATACAAAATTCTAAACACAAAATAAAACTCGCACTAACTCAATCCTTAAGATTTTGGCGCAACATAATCACAAAAATTATTAATATACAAAAAAATCCATGATTATTTTATAAAGGAATGAAAATTGCCAGCTAATAAAATCCCCTGTAGAATGTATTTACTGAACACAAATAATCATTCCTTTCGAATCAAAGACTGTCAAACCAGCGCGGTCTTGATTTCGTAGAAATAAACAAAAACCAACAAATACTTCTTTTTACAAAATATTATGATGGAATATGGTAAGTAATGTTAAAAAAGCCTTTACTAATAAAGAAAATTACAAATTTCTTACTAAATTAGAACTAGTGTTTACAATAATTGTAAACTAATTTAGTTAGAAATCTGCCATATCAATTATTGAAAAATTGAGCTAACTACAGACTGCTGTAAACAAAACAAACTACAGGTAGCTCAGCTGATCCATATCAATACCAGTTGGAAGTGTACCCAAAATATATTAAAAAATGCGATAATTTGTTGATAAATACCGATTAGTGACGCAGGTTAGACAGTGTATTTAGAAATATTTTATAATTACAATTTACACCTGTACAAAATATAATCACAGAGCAGTAAGCGAAGACTATAAAATCATTTACAGTCCTAACAAAAGACGTATAAAAATTGTACAAATAAGGACACTCGACGTACCAATTGATACTTTACACGATATTTTTGGAAGAACTTAATACTCTCAAAAATTATTTACCACGGGAATTTAAGAAATAATATTCAGTACAAATCATAGTTAATATTCCCGCCAAAAGTCATTTTAGTGTTAATATACATACAGGATGTTCTGAGAAGGGTTAGACAATTATTTACTTGTTCTTTTAAGTGAATAATGCATTCAATATATGAAAGGTACGTCTGAAACCAAAACCAAATCAAAAGTCCAATGGAAAAGACTTTCCAAAAAAAATTGTAGACAGGTAAAATTTCGGAAAATCTTCAAAAAAAAATAGTAGTAAAAAAATTGTAAAGTTAGGGTCTTTTATTTCCAATCGTATTTTACAAATAGGTCCACCTACACACTTGCCGAGTTTGTCTAACCCTCCTCAGAACAACATAACGTGATAATTAAAAATTTACAAAGTCAGATCTCAAAACGATTTTATGTTCTTCGCAAATAAATTGATCTAAAACGTTCTGTGCCGGTAGATTTAACTACCGGGGTATATACTCAAGAGGGTACCAAGCAACCGTTTCCTGCCTGAGCGGTAAAGAATTCAGAGGTATACTAACACCTCCCAGGAACTGGTTCTCTTGGAGCGAGTCGTAGTTCCACACCGTCGCCTGGAGAACCCTGGTCTCCACCACCTCGATCGGGAGACGGTATTCGAGCATCTCCATAAACGACGGATGGGAGTTGCGTTTCAAAACGCGCGTTTTGCGCTTCGTTTCTTTCGTTGGGTCCGGAACGAGGTAAACCTGTAACGAATAAGTTTATGTTGAGTTCTAGTTATCTTTATTGCATGAAACTCATTGACAACGGGGAAGCAAAAAGCATATCTTTATTATATGAAATGCTGTTTGCTTTCCCGTTGTCAATGTTCTCTTTAAATTTATATTTATTGACACTGTCGCTGTAATGCCCTAAACCAGTACTAATACTAATTATACCTTCAGGCTCATCAGTTAACTACGTAATACTATTTATATCTATTTACATGGATAGATGGATTTTACTTATTTCTTCACAACAAAAGTACTGAAAGGATCGGACTGAAATTCAGCAAAATTGTACGTCTATACTAGGAAAAAAACATAGGTTAACCTTTTCATCCCATAAATAAGTTTCCTTAGAAACAATAGAAACAACGCGAGCGAAGCCGCGGTCACAAACTACTTTACAATAAAGCAAGCAGATGGCCCGTATAACAATAGATTTGTATTATAGTTCATGTATAACCACAAGACACACGATAACAGCAATAACTATTAAAAAAAAATAAGGGCACACTTTTAAGGTTCCGTTTATACTTGTGTGCCTACAGGCACACATTACACTGGCAACACATTACACTGGCAACACAGTGTTGCTTGGTCGCCGCAAAATGAATGGATCAGTACAAAGACGATCTTTTTGAAAAGAGACCTCAGTGTTGCTAGAAATAGATTAGTACCACAACCACCTTGGCAAATATATTAATATGTATTTGACTTCCGCAGCCATCAATCCTGGTTATTGTAAATCATTTCGACACAATTATCAATAGTTTTACAGTTATCTGAGACAATTCACAAAACGGGAAATGCTTACTTTTACGCTTCCAGTCGTGTAAGATTACAGTGGGTTCGGAAAGACTGCGCGGGTAGTGTAAAATTGCGTATTTATAAAATCAAAACCAAAGTGCTTTATTTCCTTTAGACCTTACAGGACTCTTGGACACGTCACAAAATACAAATTAAATAAGAAATAAAAATGGGAAATAAAGTGATCACTTTGATTAATTGTTCACTTTAATCTTTCAAGAAACCTTTACCTTGTTAGATTGTTAGTTTTAGAGTTGGAGCATAACTCGTCCCAAACTTTTTTGTCGTCTAGATAATCTGATAGTATATACAGTAAGTACTTATTGAATCTAAAAAAACTGGTATAAAGGTCCTTATTACCTTGACATAAGGGTTAGGCGGCAACCCCTGAGGCGTCAAGGCGAGCGACTGCGCGTGTAGTATCAGCACAGACAGGACCCCGCTGGCGTATTGCACGGAGAGCTTCAGGGATCCCGATCCACTGCTCTCAGGCTCGGAGGTTTCACCTGAACACATGCATAACACTTTTAATACCAGCTTTAGTAAAATCTAGTTTAAACTAATCTATTATAAATATTTAAAATCCTAAAGTAACCATCCGTCTGTTGATTTGAGTTTTGAGCACGTATTATTAAATATTTCGGCACGGTATTTCGAAAACGAAAACGGTGATCCTACTCTTTTGTACTACTAGTGGACCACGAGGGGATATATGTATACAGGTGGTATAAATGAATGATAACCGCTCCAATATTTATTTTTATTTATTTATTTAATTAAAACGGTAATTAAAACCAATTACATTATGTCATAGTAGGACGAACAGAAACTGGCCTCCCTCGTGGTCCTACTAATAGAACAAAATAGTAGGACCACGAGAAAACGGTGTACGTAACCCTGAACAAATTGTTCTGTCTAGAACTCTTAAGAAAGCCTTATATAAAAATAACTGTTATGGTATGTGTGGTTCTATATATAATAAGATTCCAAATGACATCAAAGATTTACTACCTATAACAATATTTATAAAAAAGTTAAAACTATGGCTCATTGGAAAAGCTTTCTATAGTGTCAAAGAACTCATGGACCTCAATTTGAAAAATGAATAGCACATTATTGACATGTTTATAAAATATTATATACCTTATTAATTTAAATAATTTTAAAATTACTTTATCATTTGGGGGTCAATAACCGAAAAAAGTTGTTTTGTTTTATGATAATGCCATCTTTGGCGCTCATTAGGGGAGGCCTATGTCCAGCAGTGGACTATTATAGGCTGGTGATGATGATGATGATGATGATGAAAATTACTTTGTAGCTTTACCTAGTTTTAGAAATTGTTTGCATGCCAATGTGTTGTGGTGAAGTATGTGACACTACCTATTCTGATGTGACCTTGTATTATGACCATATTTCTTGCAATAAATGAATTGAATTGATAGAGACTTTAATGTCAGCTTTAAGAAAGAATACTAAGAATACTAACCTCCTCGAGTCCTCTGCGGTTCAACATCCTGTTGGTCCCTCAGCAGTGGATGGAAGAACGTATACACAAGATCCGAGTGCGCGATCTCATCCGCGAGACTGAACAGCGATGTCAGGAACACTTGAACGTCGCCGAAACGTCGCTCGGCGACCTGCCGGACGTTGGAGCGGCCCACTAGCAGCCCTGATGGTAGGCTGCAATCAAATATATACATTATTATTTAAGATTTCAATAACTTTGAGAAATAAAGAACACAAACACCATTCAGGGCCTTTATTCACTATTGCCAATCCCAACTGTTTGGATATGATAAGCACAGATATGACAAGACAGAATCGTATTTAGAATACATTGTGACGTCACACGGTTTGGGCAAGGAATTTCCTATTTCATAGAGAATCCTGAGCTGAGGTGAACTTCTTTTGTTTTTCGGATACTGCGCCGACAGATCCATGACCACATCGTAGTTTTGATTGGGCTAGTTCATAATGTGTGAATTGCCCAGAATTATTTATTTAAATTTTTGAATCATATAGTTGTATGTAGAAGAAGATCGTGCCATTTTAAAGTAACATCATCATCATAATCAGTTCACTGCTGGACATAGGCCTCCCCTAATGAGCGCCATAGCGCCCTGTCTTCAGCTTGTCGCATCCAGCATCTGCCAGCAGTCTTTCGCAGATCGTCATCCCATCTGGCAAAAAAACCTATGTCCTTCTCAATTTAGTGTATTAGAAAGGGATGGCATATGTGAACGGATCACATCATAGTGGGTACAGATCAAGCGAACGAGAGCGAGCGAACGAAATACAAAATACTAAAACATTTGCATGCTAATCTTATTAGAACATAATAGATTAAAAAAAAATTGTAACATCTATTTAACCTACATTGTGTTCAAGCGAATAAAACATCTTTATCTTTAACGCTACGAGTGGGATTCGATGATCAGTACCGAACGTTCACTCGCTTTCATTGTTATGTCCACACCAAAGAAACGGATGCAAAACCGTGGGCGAAGCACGGCCGAAGGCGAACGAATGCGAACGAAGGTCCTCGTTCGGGCCCGCTTACTTTCGCCATAACGTCCACACTGGTTCGTTACCGTTCGATTGTTAGCCTTCGCTCGCTCTCGTTCGCTTGGTCTGTACCCACCATTACATAAATAAAATACAATTTAATGACAAGGAATGGCATTGATTAATGTGGGTAATGAATTGATAAATCTCAAGTACTTAGATGCTTAAAAAGGTGTCAGAGTATATAACATTACTGTTGTTATTATTAGTGCTTTTTAACGGGTATTACGTTTTAGTAGTACGACGTTTCGACAGGTTTACACACTGTCGTGGTCACGGGATGTCTGACAAGTAATAACCGCGCGAAGCCGGGCCGGACCGCTAGTGTCGGATAAAGAAGTATAAGATTTTGGAGCATTGGAGAGAAAAGTGGAGGAAATTTCATTATATCGCCGACAAGAACTAAGCTCTTTAATTTATAATAACAATGATTTTACCTACAGAGAGATAAGATTGCTATGATATTCATAAGGCGTGAAACAATTCACGTATCTTATCTATTTTTGCGAGTATCGATTTAAACATGGCTGTAGTTACCGCGTTTGAAACAAGTAATTTTGGTATTTAATTTATTTTTCATAATTCCGAAAAGAAATTCGAATGCGTTTTGTTTACTTTGATCTTATGTTTTGTGTAAGTGTTTTTACAAACTTTTGATTGAATAGCGTCAAATATAATTGTCTATCTTATGTAAGGAGTTACTACAAAATTGTCCTCAGTAAAACCTAGTGCACAGCAAAATAGAATTGGTTTTAGATTGCCAATGAAAAAATGTAAAACCGCGAACTAAAAAATTACAATGCAAAATATATTTTTTCAGAATAGCAGATAATTAAGTGACAAGTGCAGGATTACGGAGTCGTTATGTTTGGAGGATTCAAAGCTACACTTAACCTTCTGGGCGGGAAGAGGAACGAGAATCGGTCGGAACTATCATCGGATTTATACGTGTCAGGCGCTTACAGGGTTAATCGAGAAAACATATACGGTAAGATCCACTGTCCATGCAAATAATCACAGAACGATTCAAACTTCTGAGAATACATAATGAATCATCATTATCAACTGATATAATATAACACACAAGTACAGTCTAAAGTTTTTAATATGAAGAGATTATTAGGTACAAGCAGGCTTTATTAGAATAGACATGTCTATGTGTTGTTTCTTTCAGGGTACAGTTCCACCACGCAAGATGTGCCGCAATCTAAACCGACCGAGCTACCGCCGACCCTGCGGCCTGTTAAGAGCACAGGCAACTTACAACCACCACCTACAACGGTCAATAAAATCATAAGACATAGCAACCCTGCTATATCAAACCACCCAAGAGGCGAAGATGGTACTAACGATACACGCCTAAGTCTCAAAGAGATGAAGTTCAGAGAGAAAGAACAAAAGAAGATAGAAAAGGAACGGGCTGCACAACAAAGGAAAGACGCGAAGGAAAAAGCTAAACAGGAAAAGTTGAAAGAAAAAGCTAGAAAAGAAGAACACAAGGCTAAAAGGAATGTTAATAAGAAACAAGGGAAACCGATACAAGTACAAACTCAACCGCAAACTAGCGCAAATAATCAAACACAGCCACAAACATCTACCCCAAAAGCACGAGTGAAAACAACAACTGTAAACACTACAAAACTACCAGTCAATATCAATAACATAACACAAACAGCTGATATGCCAACGCAACTAGTTAATACACCAGTAAATAAGACAAAACAACCAGCTAAGAAAACAAAAACACCAGCACCACCAGCTAATCAGACAGCACAACCAACTAATCGGACAACACAAGCTTACAACACAGACAGAGAAAGCTCAATAAGCTGGTCCAGTGGCCCGCCCCCATACTCCGAACTGCCACAGCCAATCCAACCGAAAACCGACACGACCGGGAACGTCGTGTACAGTAAACCAGTGGACACAGGCAGTTGGGACATCATATCCCAGCATAGGGAGCAAATGAACCGCCCCGCGGTTAGTAACAGTAGACGGAAGGAAGTGGTCATGGATTTGAACTATTTTGGCGGTGCTAGAGACAACGCTGATAATAGCGAGGCATAAAAACTAACGTTTGTAAGTTTGATTAGGGTTACAATGAATTTTACTTCAAAGTTTGATGAATTCATTATCAATGTTGGCACCAAACAGTTGCTTCCTTGTGTTGTAGCTAACCCTACAACACAAGGTAGCAACTTGTTTGGTGTTCTTCCAACACAAACTTGGTTCGTAGTTAACCCGAATTAATTAATTCAAATTAATCAAAATAACGGTTCTCAATTCGGCTGTGTATTTATGTTTCTTTATCTATGTCAATTGTTTTATGATATTAATTATTCTTTCTCTTTTCTATAGATAATAATCCCATATTCTCAAGCAATTTGTTTTGTTCGCTTTGATTTAACATTACGATGATTCGATTGAGGCAAGGGTTTAGCAAATTAATGAATTCCTAAAGCAGGAAAAACCCAGTTTATCAGTGGTGCCGTAACATAAGTAACGAGTTATCTTAATAAATTTATATCTAGATAAGCCAAATCATTGTTGTTATTTTTATCAGTTAATTCATTTGCGGAAATGATTTAAGTACTATCAATTGCAAGGTTTACAAAAAAGATCAACAACAATCAGTTAATCCAGCACTCCTTTTCTTTCAACCAGCTTCCTGTAATCGAGCTTAAGTAAAGTCAAATGAGTAACCTAACAATTTACTTTGACTTATGTTATATTTTGACATTTACTTTCAAAATTCCGTCGTCGATCGGCTCCATATCGACGATTAATTAGATTTTCATCCGAAATTATGCCCAGTCTCCCCGATCCGAGTGAACCATGTTAGTATCAACAGCTATCCGTACACTCGAATGAACGGCCGCTTTAAACCGCGTTGACACGGCGCCGGCGGACCGAAAGGACACGGATATCTACTCGGATTGTGGAAACCCTTAATCGTCGTCCGTCGTGAGTGCGCTCGGATTATGAGTTGCCACAATCCGAGCAGACTCTGTACTCTCTCATTTCTTTCTCATGAATGTGTCAACTCGGCTTAAGTTCCGGTTGACGCACGGTCAACATTTTCTGTGCTCGGATAAATAGACATATAATACCTGTGAACCTTCGCCAACGGGAAATGCAGACAGATCTTCTGATACAGCTCAGTGAAGTGCTTGTAGGAGCGGTACAGCACGAACGGCGTGGTCTGCCCTTGTCGGTAGATGCGGAGCGCGTACACGTAGTGCTTTTCGGGGTCGTAGCGTTTCTCGTAGCCGAGGCATTCCACGCTGACTAGCCGGCCTTCTTGGGCCATTCTGGACAAAGGAAATACCATTTTTATTTATATTTATGGTCTTGGACCGTAGTGAGCCGTGTGGTGCCGGCAAAGAATTTCACCACTCCCACTCTTCCCGTGGATGTCGTAAGAGGCGACTAAGGGAAAACACACCAGGGGGCGGGCAGCAGCGCCCTCTGCAGAACAACTCCACCGAACTGCGATCCCCAACCCGCATGCCCGGCGTGGGGATTATGGGCAATAACCCCCAGATGAAATAACGCCACCTTTGGCGCACATTAGGGGAGGCCTATGTCCAGCAGTGGACTGATATAGGCTGATGTTGTTGTTGTTGTTGATGTAACCGTAGTGAACCGGTCCTTTGGTAGGCATGTGACCATAGACAACAGCACAGAGGACCTTAAAGCCGCGTTGACACTATCAGAGTCAGCTCGGACAGACGGTTCGGTTCACATATCGAACTAGTCAATACTATAGATTAATTAGATTATAAAAACCTTTTGTAGATCGTTATTAAATTTATATTCAAAACTCGGTGTTTTTTGGGAAATCCAGGCGTCGTCGTTCCTTTTAATTAATCTTTCTACTTTATAATATTAGTATAGATAATACATACGTGTAAGTGCGTGGCATGAAGGACAGTAGCTCTGAAGAGTTGCTGCTCTGGTCGCCGCTCGCGCGCAGCTGCGCCAAGTTGTGCAGAAAGAAGTTTATAGGCGTGAATCTGCAACATTTTGAAGGAATGTTTATTTACAGAAAGGATATACAATTCGTACTAGTCTAATTTATTAATCGTAATATAGGTACATTTAGAGTGCTATCTAGCACAAACATGCTTAATATAAACCTATCTACAGCGGGATGGACAAAGCTACTACTAGATAGTAGGGAGTAGATACTTCCTTCGCCTATTATTGTTTTTGTCTAGCTCTTGTTTAGTTTAGGTTAAGTATGTATAAATAAATAAATAATGCTGGACAATCCACACAGCCCCAAGCTAAGCAGAGCTTGTGTTATGGGTACTAGATGACTGATATACATAATACAATATTATTAAATAGATAGATATTTTTTATCATACATAGAAAACAACCAGAAATCCTGAACAAATATCTGCAGATCGTACAAATATTTGTCCCGAGGCGGGAATCGAACCTCCTGCGTCACAGGCGGACCTTCGCCCACCGCGCCACAGTGGTCGTCAATACCTACTAATAGATTACAAAGCATGTACCTATACAAGGTGTAACATAATATGTGTAGTAAGCCGAAGGGGGGAGGTTCAGACCCCAATGCTGATCAGTTGTGGGGGGGAGATAATAAAAAATTCCTATTTTCAGTTTCCCATACAAAAAGTTTTAATTTACTAGTGCCTTTAAAAAGTGACAACCCTAACTGGGTAACCTATACATACCTACTACCACTGCGGGTAGGTAGGTATTTATCTTAGTAGAGTTCAGCTATGGCGGGGCGGGAGACTTACGAGACTACACGGGAGACTAGACGATTAAATGCGTAATAATAATAAGATTCTAGAAGGTAACTAGGTACCTGTTGAGATTTTTTGAATACTAAACAGAGATAGGAAACTTCTAAGTGTAGGTACATACCAACCTCATATTTTCTCGCTTGTCAGCTGTCTAGACGGCTTCTTACGAAATTATTTAACCGTATGTTATCGTAGGTCACTCGTAGGATCCCAATCACAGGCAAGTAATTCACTTACTTCAGCAATAGGTATCTTTTTAGGCATCAACAAGTCTCACTCACTTTAGCACTAGTTAGGTAGGCACATTTACACAAGATACAGAGATCAGGCGAGCTCTTGTAGCGGTTAGATATAAACAATTTAGTTATTATCGCCATTTTACGAAGAACAGCCGCGTAGGTATACGCCGAGCGACAAGACCTGGTTTGATACCCCCGCCAGCCCCGCATTGGGTCGTTCACCGACTAGGCAGACGGAACGTTTGAAAATTACGCGTGCTCTCTAACTCAGTCCCGTCGTACTAATATTCCGCGGCAATCACTACATTATGGACCCAAAGACGCGTTTCATATTCATTTGAAACGCAACGTAATAGTATCAAACATTGATTCGCGCACGTCGTCATCACACCTAGCTCGGCTCGTACTGTCGAGTGTGCGCGAGCGCGCCACGCCTGTGGCCGTGGCGCTGGCGTCGCTCGCTTCTGTTTGTCGATACCGCCGGCGGCCGCGCGGCTTTGTTTGTAGATAACGGCGGCGGCCGCGCGTCTTTGTGTGTGTGTGAGTGAGAGTCAAAGATTGTGTGTGTGGACAGACCGGACAGCTAACAACATTTAATAACGGAAAGACTTATTTGGTAGTTTTTAGGTAAGTTACTTCACGTAACGTTTACCTTCAAAACTCAAGAACTTCACGTAACTTCAACCTTCAAAATAAAATGTGAATCTAGCCTAATAATTGTGACAAACTTACGACAATTTGCCTCAGTGAAGCTAAAGGCGATTTTACCTTTTAGGAATGATGAATCTATCTATCTATCTATCACTTTACATCTGTGACCATACTGACGTAATTGACGTCATGACGTCAAGAAACAGCTGCCTTTAGGGTTGTCACTTCGTAAAAAATCAGCTGTTCATGTTGAAACTTTGATGCAGTTTTTTTCCGATATACCGATCGAAATTCGAAAAGTCGTTGAACAAAAGTTGGTCCCCGGGGGGGGGTGGAAATTCACCCCCTTTCGCTTAGTACACATATAATGTTACACCTTGTATATGCAATAAATATATTGTTGTTACTGACTTGCTCTTAAGCGAGGAGTGTATGAGCCTCGCGAAGGCCGCGGCCGCCTCTGCGTTGGTAGCTTGCGGCAGCAGCGCGGCGCGCACGTAGCTCACGGCCGCGCTCGACACTCCCGGGACGCCAGACGACGCCATCTATAATTGTATTAATGACATTTTATTGAACACATAGGTAGTTATTATTATTTATTTTTTCTGGAGAAAGTTATTTATTTTGTTCACAATGATAGCACAACCCAAATAGACAAGCTGGTAGGTATCGGTTTTTAATTACAAACAACAGAAAACAAACAATGAAATAAAAATCTAATTTTGCAAAAGACGTTCTGTAAGGTACTTAAATATAAAATTAAATTTTGACAAAATGCAGGTATAGCTCTACGTACGAAGCACAGGAAGTTCTACGCAGAAATTACATGATAATGTTTGTCCCGAGGCGGGATCGAACCAACCTAATGGACTTTCACCCACCGCGCCACAGAGGTCATCAAATCTGTCATCCGTTAGATAGTCTATACTAATATTATACAGGGTGTTTGGTGCATTGTTTGCCAAAATGAAATGGGGGTTGGAGGGGGTTTTTTTCTACCTTCCCAACCACCTCAGAAAAAATTTGGCCCCGCGGAGTATTTTATGTATTTTTTTTTAATTTTGTATTTTATTTACAAAAGTCTGCACTAGAATTTGGATTTTAAAAAAATATGCAGTGTAGCCTCCAAATTTGTGATTTATTTTAATTGGTATTGTAATGTTCTTCAGTTCGATCGAAACATTCGAAACCATAATTACTCGTAAGCGATAGCCAGATTTTTATATCGTCTTACAAAGTTTCTAAAAAAGCTAAAATAATGTTACCAGAGCGAACAGGTCCAGGATATGGTCGTGATGCGCGCGCACGATGTTGAACGCCATGCAGCACAGCTCCACAAAGTGCTGGAAGCGCTGCGTGGGGCGCTCGCCGCCGTTTATCACGTACACCATGTCGTGAGTCAGTACGAACGGCGCTCGGTCTCTGCCAGAAAAGTTATTTGTCTTTTGAACACAATAAACGAATAAATTGCTGTGTGGTGCGGGCATAGATTTCACCACCATCTCTTCCCGTGGGTGTCGTAAGAGGCAACTAAGGGAAACACACCGGGGGGCGGGCAGCAGCGCCCTCTGTAGAACAACGCCACCGAACTGCGATCCCCAACCCGGCAATAACCCCCAAATGATAAAATGCCATCTATGGCGTTCATTAGGGGAGGCCTATGGCCAGCAGTGGACTATTAAGGCTTTGCCAAACAGAACGCGTTATTACGCCGCGTCAAGGCGCTAAGTTGACGCCGCGCTATAGCGCCGAACTGTGTTGTACTATGATGGTACTCTACTGTCACACAGAGCGGCGGCGCTAGCCGTACGCAACGTTTTGTCGCTGAAAAGCTTTATAGGCTGAAGTTGTTGTTGAAGGACAATGCAATGATATAAAAACCAACCTCTTGAAGTTGCCAAACATCTGCGCGTCACCGAGGAACTTGCCAAAGTCGATGTGGAACAGATGACCCGATGTCTTCAGCATTATGTTGTCGTTGTGTCGGTCGCAGATGCCGAGCAAGTAGGTCGCTACGCTGTAACCGGCGCAGGACGCTGGAAATATTGACAGAGATTGTAAGAAAGAAAATTTATTAATTGAAACACATGTGATAAAACTTCAAAACAGTAATAAAGTAGCCTATATTTATTGTGTATAGTACATTTGTGCGATCTGTAGATATTTGTTAAGAGTGGTCTGGTCTGGTCTGGTCGTTTTCTATTTATAATAAAAAATATCTATATATGTAATATATTTTATTATGTATATCAGTCATCTAGTCTAGTAACCATAACACAAGCTCTGCTTAGCTAGATGATGCTGTGTAGATTGTCAAACATTATTTATTTATTATTTAAAAGCGTCATCATCACATCAACCCATTTTAGTCCACAGCTGGACATAGGCTTCCCCTTATGACCGCCATAGCACCCTGTCTTCACCCTGTCGCATAAAGCACTGATGCAAAACAGTCAAACAACAGACAGTATATAATGGCTAGCCGTCGCCGTGTAGACAGCATGTTATCTACTCGCAATTGAGCCGAGATTTTGATCTTTAAGTTTTTTCTTACCAGTAAAATTGTCCCTAGCCCTCTGGTACTCAAGTTCCGAAGGATTGTGCTTGGCGAGCCACTCCGCTATAGGCTTATCTTTGAAGGATCCGGTGATACCCCATTCCGTTTGGATTTCCCTCAGCGTTTCTGCTTCTGAGACTATTTCTATCATACCTGAAAGTAAGAAAGAATAAGGCTAATATCAATCTATACCAATATTATAAAAGCGAAAGAAACTTGTCCGTAGTTGTTACCTTTTCACTCATAAAATGGTTAAACAGATAATAAAGAAATAAGGTAAGGAGGTTTATCAAGAACATAAATTCAAGTGTAATAATAAATACACCTACATTTATTAATAGAAAAATATTAGTCCGAATAAATTCTAAAATTTTAGCAAAATTCGCTCCCTGTTTGATTATATGGGGGGTATCTTGAGGAATTTTGATGATTCTTTTTACAAACAAACTGATCGGCACCACTCCGCTAATTTGCGGAGTTGGCACCCCGCGCTTAACCCGCGCCCCGCGAATATGCAGAGTCGGCGCTCAAGTTGTTAAGGGAAAAGCTGCATCATTTAACTTATATGATGTATAATATAATATATGAAGTAGTATGTTTCAATGAAAAGGCTATAGTCGTTGTAAAATTATCTAAAATAATCAGCATATCTTGACTTACCCCGTTGGTTACTAGTAGGCAGTGCTTGGAAGGTGACCATCCGCAGATCTAGACCAGCTTTAAGCCACAAGCTGTCCATTATCTTGATCACTTGCAGAACCAGTGAATCTTGCCGCAGATCATCGCCGACCTAGGTAAATACATATAAAAAAGTAAACTACATAGCACAATACGATTTGTCTCGAATTTTGTATATATACTGTACTAGCGGCCGGCCCCGGCTTCGCACGGGTATTAAACAAAAATTTCAGAAATTATACACACTAAAACGATGGGTTTCACAGTTTTCATACGGATCTTTACTTTTTTTAACAGCATTGGGGTTTTTGACATTGACTCGACATTCCAAAACTGACACTGGCCGTAGAGAAAAAGCAAGCACCGTGCGCTATACAACCTCTTTTTCTATTCTGACGCGCCATAATAGAAAAAGAGGTTGAATATACAGCCCACGGTTCAATTATTGAATTTTTCATGCGGATCCCTAACTTTTTTGAAAATATTATATAGCCTATGTTCATCACGGAAAATTAAGGATTCTAATGGTGAAAGAATTTTTTAACTCGGTCCAGTAGTTTCGGAGCCTATTCAATTCAAACAAACAAACAAACAAACAAACAATCAAATCTTTCCTCTTTATAATATTAGTATAGATAACAACATTGACTGATATGACAATAGGTCATAAAACTTCAATACTGAGTCATGGATTAAAATAATTACAGCAGCTGGTTCGTATAGAACTAAGTAACTAGAATAGAGCTAGTCAAATTATTGATATGATTTGACAATCTCTTGTCTATTACACATTTAGCGTTTAAAAAAATACATATTGAACCATTCATTAGAGATATTAACAATAATTTAAAAGACTACATTAACGTATATACTATAACAATAAGCATCTTTTAGGCTGTCTTGATGCACAAACCTTGAACATCGCAGGGATCACAGCTTCGTCTACTCCAATAAAGTTGATTTTCAACGGGAGGGTGTTTGAAGCGAAGTATGAGCACGACCTGTAAAATTATTTCGTACAATGACACATTCGAGCCTTACTTAACACTATGAAATATTTTTATGAAAATAATTGAAAATAGCTATTTAACTTGTTTCGACTACCTAGTTCGCGTGAAAAAGTAACAATCTTGATCAAAACTAGTCCTATTTGACTAGTTTTGATCGAGATTGTTACATTGTGTACATCGATATATTCATTATTGATACTGGCTGGCTTTATTTCCTTTCATTATACATGTTCTTTCCTTCGTCTTCGAACTAGATTGTGTGGTTTTTCTGGGTCGACATCAACACACCTGTCCTCCGTATTAGAATTTTAGAATTATTTGTTAAATACTCGTGTGAAGACCGCTAGTATTTTATAGAGTATATTGGCACAAATAACTCACTTGATATCAACATCGTGTACGTATTTGTGCAGCGCGAGCGGCAACGCCGCGGGTTCTTGCCTGAGCACCGCAGCCAGCTTGGTGCCGCCTGACGTCAGCGTGCGTTGACGGCTCGTCTCCTTGGCGCTCTTAATACTGAGCGCCACTTCTGACAGCATCTGAAGACAACGCAAATTACCATCCATCCGGCTGCGCCAAAAAAAGGTTGTATAATTATACTAATATATTATAAAGAGGAGATTTGAATGTTTGTTTGTATGGATTGAATAGGGTCCGAAACTACTGGAGCGATTTGAAAAATAATTTCACTTTGATGAACATAGTCAGTAGAATATTTGCAAAAAGTTAGGAATCCATATGAAAACTTCAATATAGAATTTTTCGTTATTAACGAATTCTACATTTTCAGTAAAAGCCTATAACTCTGAAACCATTGAAGATTTAGTGATTTTTTCTCGGTCGTCATGAACACTGTCCTCCGTTTCCAGCTTGACGTTGAGTTTCGGGACACCCTGTATATATATTGTTAATACTTTAATAACCTTGACAAGCAGCTGCTGCCGCACCAGCGTCTTGTGCAAGCTCTCCCCGCAGACTGCCAGCAAGGCGCGTAACATCAGCCGGTAGCGCCACACACTCGTCATACCGGCCTCGCTCTCAAGCGCCTCCGACGGATTCTCCTCCAGGGATATGCCGAGGAACTCTTGCTCTTGCCTCTGGAATATATTAGAAGACTTGTTTTAACGCGAGTTAAATAAGACATGATAATAATTCTTTATTCTCAAAACTTATGACTAAGACAAAATAAAACTAAAAGTTAACGGAATTGGCGGGCTTATGGCTTAAAGCGATTTCTTCCAGGCAACAAAAGCTTAAAATAGAAGACTATAGGAAGGTGGTGCAGGTGAAAAATAGTTGTGAATATTATGCATTTAGGTTTAATTAGTACAAATTTAACGTGATATTTCAAGAGTTTAAATTAGTACAAGCGGCTTTGCTAGCCTTTCTCAATACTTTTTAATATCAACTTCACGCGAGCTCTTGTTGTTATACGTGCAAAATATCAGCCCGGTATAATTCAGCAGTATTGGTTGGTCGTTATTCTATGACCAACACACACATCAAACTTTTCTTTTTGTTATAAGTCAAAAATTTACGCGATTAATACCCGATATAATCTGTGCAAGTTTCTGATTTTGTTGCAATTAACTAGGTAAAATAAATACGTATTTATACAATGGTATTGATAATGACGTCATCTCTCATGCTGTCCTACTCAATTCAGATCAGTTCTGAGCGAGACAGCATGAGAAATTACGTTATTCTGAAAATTCCATTTCCAAACTGTCCCAAACATAATGTCTCAATCATCTTGATTGAGACATATACCTTTATGATAGTTCAAATTGGACCTTCTTTTCATAGGGCGCCTTTTGTTTACATTTGAATTTCGAATCTCTTTCTGTTCAAATCTGTTTAGAAACTTATTATCTATAATGAATACTTGAGATATGATTACCTGAGGCACATTCGGCAGCGAATGGACGAGCAGCCAAAACAGCCGATGTGCGATAGCAGGTGCCATAAGCGCTCGGGACAACAACAACGCTGCAAACATAAATAATATTAGGAATATAAATAACAAGTCATATTCACTTCAACTTCTGAAATGGCTTTGAGTTTGGTTTGACGCTATTTTCCTCAATTATCCTATTACAAAAGGCTAGCATTATTTATTTATATATTTATTCATTTATTGACATATTAGAAATCTGAGATTTTGTTTTCTTTAGACCTTACGGACAAGTAATTTCAAATACATTCCGTAACATTTGAATGGCTCCAAATTTTTTTTCAATCACAGTTGCGAACGCTTTTTTAATACTGTTCTACGGTGCCACACATATCAAACAGATTTATAATCTAATATAGAAAAAAAAGCCTAAATGCTAAAGCATTAGTTTGCTATACACAAAAACAGTACAAGAAAGTGACACTGGATTTTAGATGATTCTATGCGAGATCTGACCTAGTGCGGGAAATTACTTATGTAAAACCCATATTTGAGTACAAAAAAAAGTTTATTTCGAGTACCATAACTCTTACAATAATTAAATTTAAAACACACAATACTTAGAACAAAAATACAATGAAAAATGAAGTAAGTAAATATCAAATCATACAGAAAATGCGGCAGTGGTGCGGAGCAGATCTACAGCACTATTAATAAGTAAAGACAAAGTATCTCACCCGCTAAAGGACTGGGCTCGTAAGTCTCGTGGCGCAGAGCTTGAGTGAGCTGCGGCAGTATCTGGCACAGATCATCGTCAGACATCTTGTCGATCAGCTGGGCCGCCGTCTCTCGCACCGCTGCGTCCGGGAAACTGGAAATAAAGTTTACGTACATTAATTTATTTATAAATTACTAGAAGTCCGCCCCAAAAAACAAAATACAATTAACTTTATGAACAAACAATACCAAAATGTAATGCAGCAGATGCATAGCATAATACAATACACTTTATTACACTACGGAGATGGCATACAACGGAGATGGCTTCTCCCTAATGTGTGCTGCAGTACGTCAAAAAAGGTCAAATGCCTTGGTTCAGCGAGATATTTTGCTTAGGAAGCAATAATACTTAATTCAGGTAAGGCATTCTACAACTGCCGTGTGGTGCCGGCACAGAATTTCACTACCCCAACTCTCCCCGTGGGTGTCGTAAGAGGCGACTAAGGGAAACACACCGGGGGGCGGGCAGCAGCGCCCTCTGCAGAATAACTCCACCGAACTGCGATCCCCAACCCGCATGCCCAGCGTGGGGATTATGGGCAATAACCCCCAAATAATGATGCCATCTATGGCGCTCATTAGGGGAGGCCTATGTCCATCAGTGGCCTATTATAGGCTGGTGATGATGATGTGATTCCACAACTACTATAAAATAGTTACCAAGGCAGCAGGAGATGCATGGCATACAACGGCGACGGCTTCTCCCAAACCCGCAGCAACGCCAACAGCTGCTGGCGATGCTCGCCGGACCAGTTGGTGGCAGCCAGCAGGACCAGGGGGAGGGCGCCTGGTAGCTGCACCAGGTATTGACGTTTCTCCCATAGTATCTGAAATAATGAAGATTTTTTTTTTATAAAAGTGTATAACTGTTGTTGACAAAGAAAATTACAATTATATAACTAAATTAGAGTTAGTGCAAACAAACAATTGAGCTAACTGTAGTCTGTTGCATACAAACGACAAGTAGCACATGTTATCCAAATATAAAAAATTCAAACGAAGAATTTGTATTTATTTATCTATGCTAATTTTATAAAGAGGAAAGATTTGGTTATTTGTTTGAATTAAATAGGCTCCGAAACTACTGGATCGATTTGAAAAATTCCTTCACCATTTCTACGTTATACTTATACCTAATGAACATAGATTATAGAAGATTTTCAAAAAAGTTAGGGATCCGTATGTACACTTCGGCGTTCGAAGATTTTGGCTTAGTCAACGTCCGCCATTTTGTTGTTTTATCAAAATGGCGGCGAACGATATTTCCCACATATATCGCTTGCAGATACTTAAACATTGCGCGCGTCACTAATCCAGTCTGCGAACAAAAATCTTCGCACCCCATTATGTTAAATACCCGAAGCCGGGGCGGACTGCTACTGTCTGATACAGCTAAGCGAAGAAAGAAAGATTATTTGTCCCCCTACATCAGAGGACAAAATCCATGTTTAATATTAAATACTAACCTAATACTAAGTCATCTAACGAAATAGACTAAAGTTTTCTGAATAAACAAATTTTTATTTTATTTATTTATTTAAAAAAAAGTTAGTAAAAAAAATTAAATAAAGAATAAGCCTTACCTCCCTACACTCGGTCGGCATTCTCTGGTAGGAACCCTGCTCGATCAGGTGCAGTAACTGAGACTGAGTCTGTGCGTCCAAGCTGTCAAACTTGGGCAGTTGGTCTGTGGACAGCGTGCGTTGACTCTCGGCGCTCGTCCACCGCACGCCCGTGTGGGTGTACACTGGGATTTCTGTAAGAGAACCGTGATATTAAGTTTACCACGATAAATAACTAAGGCCACCCATTTTTCTGCCCTTATGTAATGTCTTATGTAATTAGCGACCTCTGTGGCGCGGTGGGAGAAGATTCGCCTGTTACGCCTGAGCGGTTCGATTCCCGCTTCGGGATTAATATTTTTACGATCTACAAATGTGTTCAGGGTGTTCTGGTCGTTTTCTATGTATAATAGAAATATCTATCTATTTACTTGTATATTATTATGTATATTTATCGGTTATCTTGTACCCATAACACAAGCTCTGCTTAGCTTGCGGCTAGATACAGTGGCGGATTTACCAATAGGCTAAGTAGGCTGGAGCCTAGGGCGGCAGATTTAGAGGGGCGGCAAATTTAGCCCAAATAATAAAAAAAAACTTATAATTACGAGTATATGTATACACAATACATTACGTTCGTAATCCGTTTAAAAAAGATTACTAAACGCACTGTAAAATATAGGTACATAAGCGATCATGAATTTTAAAAATATTCCAATAGCGTTTCAATTTAAATTTAGTAACTATTACCCTAATTATAACAAGTACGACAAGTGCGAGTGTAACTCGCGCGCCGAGGGTTTTGAACTTTTGTCGTTTAGGTAGGTAGGTACGTATATGACAACCTCTTGGCGCGGTGGGCTTACAACGCAGGAGGTGGAGGTTTGATTCCTGCCTCGGGACTAATATTTGTAGGATCTTCAGATTATTTGTTCGGGTGTTCTAGTCCTTTTCTGTACACAAAAATAAATCATCTAATGTGATACTTATACTTTATTAAGTATCGTAGTAATACTAATAACACAAGCTTTGCTTAGCTTGTGGGTAAATGATACTGTGTGGATTATCTATGATACATATCTCTTCTCAAAAATTTTGAGAACAACAGTTTTGGTGCGCTGTGGAACTACTATAACAGTTACTACAGAGATTAGTGGGTAGGTAAGTGGGTTGGTACCTACATTTTTTTTCGGCTTTTTTCAACCTATTTCACTAAGTATAAAACTTAGACGATTTTCAAAACCTGTTTTGAATTGTCGAAATCCATACCTTTGATTTGATATTACTCTCAATGAAATAGCCCCCATTGTATGAAAATTAGTTTTTTGACCATATTTCAAAAAATATTATATTTACAGACTTCTCTATATTTTCCTGTAAAATATAGATCTATATCTACAAACGCTTAGTACATTTTACATCAACACTCACTCGGCAATCTTCGGAGATAAGGGGGGGGAATGGTCAATTTTTCGACCTTTTTCAAAATATTTCGAAAAGTATAAAACTTATCGAAATTTCAAAAACTGTTTTGGAATGTGCAAATTGATACCTTTCATTTGATACCCCACTCGGGGGGGTAGTATCCCCTTTAGAAAATTATCCCCCACCTTTTTGACCATATTTCAAAAAATATTATTTTTACAGACTTCTCTATATTTTTCCTGTAAAATATAGATTCATATCTACAAACACTTGGTACATATCACATCGATCGCTCTGCAATCTTCGGAGATAGAGGGGGGTACCGGTCAATTTTTCGACCATTTTCAAAATATATCAAAAAGTGTAAAATCTATCGAAATTTCAAAAACTGTATTGGAATGTACAAACCAATACCTTTCATTTGATACCCAACTCGGTGGGGGTAGTCACCCCTTCAGAAATTTTTCCCGCCCTTTTTAGACCATATTTCAAAAAATATTATTTTTACAGACTTCTCTATATTTTTCCTGTAAAATATAGATCCATATCTACAAACACTTGGTACATATCACGTCGATCGCTCTGCAATCTTCGGAGATAAGGGGGGGGGAACGGTCATTTTTTTGACCTTTTTCAAAATATTTTAAAAAGTTTAATATCTACCAAAATTTCAAAAACTATTTTGAAATCTACAAACGACTACCTTTCATTTGATACCACTTTCGACTTTGTACGTCCCATTTAAAATTTCGATTTCAAAATTTGTATGGAAAATCTTCATTTTGATTTTTCATTTATTTTCATTTATTTTTCTATAAATATGTGCGGGCGCACAAAATGTATTATTATTTCAAATTACAAGTCAATAGCTGCAGTAGTTTCTGAGATATTAAGGATTCAAAACACAAAACAGACCCAAAGCGATTTCATAAGGGTTTTGCAACCGATGGCAAAACCCTAAAAATGATATCTAACGTGTAATATGTTTCAACATTTAAATATTTATTTTCTACTAGGTACGTATGTATTTGCGTAGTAGTTTTTGAGTTGCGGCGCGGGAAGGGAACGAATGACATACTTTACATGACTAGCGAACGCTAAGAGTGTCTGGACGAATTGACAGCACGAGCACGTGCCACGAACGCGTCCGCTCCGCGTCGCGATCGGGTTGCCGCGCGCGAGAAAAGCGCTTTAATTTTTTTTATTAACGCTTTATCTCTTTTGCTTAAAGTCAGAACTAATGAACAAGATTTCATACGACGAGTTAAATGATTTTGCGAATTTAAAATCTGGCAAAAAGATACTTAATGTAAAACTTATTTGATCTCATTGTCACCATTAACCGGATTGTTAACATGTTATTTAATAGAAATTGTTCGTATTGTTTTAAACTGTACAAAATTTACAAAAATTTTTTCGTCTAATTTCTTCTCCGCTTAACGACAGCGCGCTCTGAGTCGTCGGTGGCGGACGGGGCGCGCTCGCGCTCCGTGCCATAAGATTCCTATTGTGTATCTACATACATTGTATTGTATGTAAGCACGCAGCACTTAAATATTTCTTTAAATTATTCTCTCTTGAAAACTCAAACTTTTTTTCGACAAAATTCGTCTCTACTTATATGTATGTAAATGAGCTGGGTGCACGCATCGCATTCATTTACGGCCGATTCCAGCTAGGCAGGCAGATCACGACATTACTTTTAATTTCGTAAATTCAGATTCAGATTCAATAACTTTATTTCTTTAGGCTTACAAAATAAGCACTTAATCAATAGACCTATTTTCTTGTTTTTCCGTAATTGAATTGCTCCCTCCGTTTACTGTTATGTCTTTACTTATTTATAACATACTTTTCTAAACTATTTGGTAACGACCGAAAAAGTCACAAAAAATTTCGCGGCTCGCTCTGCTCGCCGTTAATTCTGAATTATTCTAAGATTATTAACAACCTTGCGAAAATGTCACAATTTCTCAACCATTTTCTGCGGCCGCAAACACAACAAAATATCGGCGCTCATTCCGCTCACTGTTATAATTTTTATTATACTACCACGTGACCATCCGAAAAAGTAATAAAAAAATCTTCAAAATGTAACGCTCGAAGTTATTTCTTTTTTCGTCTTTTTTGTGTTTCTCACATTTTTTTCTTTGTTGCTGGCATACCAAACCAATCTCCAAAATTTCCACCGCAGTTTTTGAAATTATTCATGGTTATTATTTTTCAATCGGTTTCTTTAAGTGCTTGGTTGAAAACCACTCCGGGTACTATCATAACTAGCATAAGTATATGAAGATGTTGCATATTGGGTCTAAGGCTCGACCCCCCCCGAAAAGTATTTCTGGCTACGGCCCTGGGTACCAGTGTACTCGTCACTACATAGCGGGTTGCAAAAATAATCTAGTAACTGACAGAAATATCACCTAGTTCACAATCATACTAATAACGCGAAAAAGCCGATGTAATGAGGACGATAGAACAAAAATCATAAAGTTGCAATTTCTGAATAAATGTAACTTATTGAATTTCAAAAGTCAGTAGGGGCGGCAAAAATTTAATAGCCTTCTAGCGGCAAATTTGTAAATCCGCCACTGGCTAGATAATGATGTGTAAATTGTCCAGCATTATTTATTTATGACTATTATTATGTATATGGTGAAAATATGCTCAAATTACTAATCATGTTTGATTAGTAATTTGAGTGAATGCATTCCGTTAGTATCGAAAATTCATCCATCAATGAGCCTTAAAGGACACTTTAACAGCTGTAAATTGAACCGAAATTCCTTTTTGTTTGCTTTGTTGCCCAAATTACAAATCATTTCGGGTATTATGTTTGTATCGGAAATTCAACCATCGCCGGAGCCTTAAAGGACATTTTGTTGGGTTTGTTGGTCTCTTGTGTTGTATTACGTACGTACCGATGTTGACCATAGGGCAGGCATTGGGCAGGACATTTTCACAGGTGTAAATTGAACCGTATTTCCCCTTCGTTGGGGTTTGTTGGTCTCTTGTGTTGAATTAGTACGTACCGATGTTGACCATTGGGCAGGCGTTGGGCGGCGCGTGCACCGGCGTCGGCGCGGGCCCGGTGCGACGCTCGCACGCCGCCGGCCACAGCGGCAAACAGTAGTTGCCTGATGCTAGCATACTGCAATACAAATACACGGTAAAAATCATTTAGATATTAAATGATACAGCGAGGCAATGCAGCCAGCATCTTGGGTACACTTCCAACTGGTGTTGATATCAATACCAGTTGGAAGTGTATCCAAGATGCTCAGCTAAATTGCTGTGTGGATTGTCCAGCATTATTTTATTCAATTATAAAAAACCTCTGCGCTGTTGCCATCGACGTCACCCACGCATACCTTCCCAAGAACCGGGAAGGCATTTATCCAGCTCAAGCTATAATATACGAAGATAATATAAGAAAAATAATGACGACTTACCCATCATAATCAAACAGTTGTATCGAAGCCCAGCCCAATTCCACCTGCTCCATCTGAACATCTCCTGTCGATTCCTCTTTCCCCTCCTCTTTGTTGTCTATGGCCGGTTGGCTGTCGTCCGGCCGCTGAGTCCGCCCGAACAGAGTGAACACGAGACGCGATTCGCGCGGGAGTTCGTTTATTGGTAGATCGTCTAGGTTCAACCTGTTCAATGAACGCATAAAGTTATAGATGTGTTCAGGAAAAATTATAACACAAGCTCTGCTTAGCTTAGGGCTAGACGATGCTGTGAAGATTGTCTAACTTTATTTATTATTATAATTGTCTGTGTTAGGTGTACAACATTTCGCATAAAAATTATGAATATTATAATTATACCTACTGACATCTAACTGGCCTTTATTCACTATTAGAGCTACTTGCTTATACTGATCCACTGCTGGACGGAGGCATACTAATGATAATCCCATAATCCCCACACTAGTCATGGGGGTCACAGTTCAATAGAAAATTGTTCTGCGCTGCTCCGTTAGATTCCTTAGTCGCATCTCACGATACTCACGGGAAGACTTGTATTTTTTTTTATCAACTTTAAATTATATTACCAAGAAAACTTTTATAATAACACTAAGTAAACCACAGAGGTTTGTAAGTTGGCACACGGCCAAAAGTCCTCACCACGTATCGAATATGATCCTAGGATAGAACCGCACACGGCCAAGAGTACTCACCACGTATCGAATATGATCCTAGAATAGAACCGCACATCGTCAAGAGTACTCACCACGTATCGAATATGATCCTAGAATAGAACCGCACACGGCCAAGAGTACTCACCACGTATCGAATATGATCCTAGAATAGAACCGCACATCGCCAAGAGTACTCACCACGTATCGAATATGATCCTAGAATAGAACCGCACACGGCCAAAAGTACTCACCACGTATCGAATATGATCCTAGAATAGAACCACACATCGCCAAGAGTACTCACCACGTATCGAATATGATCCTAGGATAGAACCCGCCGCACTCTATCTTGGAGGACTGCGTGAAGTTAGGCACTTTAAGCGGGCGCGTGCCGTGGTACACTTGCGCGTGGAACACGTACTCGTCGTGCGACCAGCACAGAGGCAGGCAGTGGACCGCCTCGATGCAGAATAGTGTGGTCTCTGATATCGTGTGTACTGGTACGGCTTCTGTGTGACAAATTAGATTTTAAGGACGCTTTATAGAAGGAGTTAAGTTACTTAGGGAGAGTGATGCTTTAAAATGGGTTTTTCATAGATCATACTATATCAAACTCAATCTGTACTAGAATTAAATACTGAAGTATTACACAAAACAAATAAAACATCATTTAATTTTTTTAATGAAAAGCCGAACTTACAAAAAAATTATCTTAGAAATTAGAAAACGGCAACTTGTTTACTTTGGAAGTCTGGTACAGAAAATCATAAAGATTTTATGACTGCATCAATATGTTTCAATTCTTTCATACACAAATAAAACTTAAATCATATTCGATACACCTGTTTGAAATTTTCGCACAGACAGACACGTATCAAATACGATCTAGTCGCAGCCGCAACCCCTAACACAACATGGCGAGCAAAGCGAGCCGCACTTTTATTTAAAAAGTCTGTATGGGTTATACTTAATTTTAATTAATTAGATTTACATGATCTCGTACTTACTGGCAGGGTTATTAGGCGACATGTACTGCGTATCAGTCATATGGAAGTCTAGCAGGCGTGTCCTCGTGTATAGAGCGAGCAACGAACGCACGGCGTCTCTCAGACGGCCGCACTGTAGTCCCACAGACTCCCGTTTGTTTGCCGCGCGAAGTGACACGGCGCAGTAGGGACCGTTCTCGGCTTGGATCTCCGGAGTTAGCTGTTGGTTGTTTGTACCCTGAAAGAAACGTGTTTGGTCTTAGGACAAGTAGGCTCATAAAAAAACTTGAGATCTATTTCGATCGATTCGATCGTTTGATATTTATACAGATAGAAAGTATAGGGCTTCTGTTCAGTACATTGTACCTTTTCGAATTCCCATATCCTTCTTTTGCTGCGCGTGTGAATATACTGATTTTAGGTTACGTTGTTCATATCCATCAATACTGTATGGTTATTAGTATGTTTTTATACATAAGTACAGTGGCGTTCATTGTTATCTCGTTTCTTTTATTGTTATATTGTTCCCATTTACGTTTGAAGTCTACTTCTAAGTAGAATCTTTGGGTAGAATAAAGATAGCAAGCTGTTTTATAATAAAACTAGCGATCCGCGACTTCATACGGGTATTTCACAATAATTTAATAAGCGGAAGTTTTTCAAATCAGTTCAGTAGTTTCGGAGCCTATTAAATTCAAACATACATACAAACAATAAACTTTTTCCTCTTTATAATATAAGTAGACACACGCCACAACTTAACATTTCTTTACTTGATATCCATACCTGTGCAGTACAAGCCTGTGCGAAAGCGTTCAACGTATGCGTTATATGTAAGGTCTCGATGCCGCCGGCCAGGGCACAGATCGCTTTCACAGCTTGGAACACAGCCTTGGGCGAACAACTGCCTTCGCCGCACGTCACGCCGACTGCGCGGGATAGCTCGCCTTCGAGAGTTTCTGAGGAACCGATAATATATTATTGTTTTGGCTATTTCTGGACTTTACTAGTTCATGTAAAGACAAACCTCACAAGGTTTATATGGAACAAATATAATGTATAGCTTGATTATTTTTTTAATGCATAAATTAAAACATATTGTGATCGTCTATCATCTTATCAAATAAATTATTATACAGGGTGTTTGGTGCATCATTTGCCGAAAAGAAATGGGGGGTGGAGGGGGGTTTTTGCTACCTTCCCAATCTCCTCACAAACTGTTTGGCCCCACGGAGGATTTTATGTAATTTTTTTAATTTTTATGTGTTATTTACAAAAGTCTACGCTTAAACTTGTGAATTATTTCAGTTGGTAATGTTCTTCGGTTCGATCGATACCATAAACACTCGCAAGCGATAGCTAATTTTTTTTTTCAACACCCGGAACAAATAATTGCAGATCTTACAAACATTTATCCCGAGGCGGGAATCGGACCTACAACCTCCTGCGTCGCAAACGGGCCTTCATTAAGTAAGTTAATTATTACGTCAATAGTATAGTTTTCTCCTCACCAAGTAGTATAGACAAGTTATCAAACGACAGCATCGCTGTAGCCCCCTGCGTCGGCAACAGATCGTCCAAGCTGAGGTGTGTGTCCCTAGCGTCGTCTCGCTCTGTCCTGGCCAGAGAGTTATCCCTTCCCTCGTGCAAACAGAGTGTTACGTCCTTCTCTAACCGCACGCATTCGCGTATATAGTCGTACTCGCAGAGGTTACTGCCCGGTGTTAGGTATTCGTTCGCTCCACGCACCTGATTAGGAAATTAAAAAAGGAATATAGTTTGTATAATAAATAGTGCTGGGCTATTCACATAGCATTATCTAGCCCCAAGATACTGGAGGGGTGGTGGGGTACTGGATGACTGAAATACATAATAATTTACGAGTACACATAGTTTTTTTTTTATTATACATAGAAAAAGACAATAAAACACTGAACAAATATTTGCAAATCATACAAATATTTGTCCCAAGGCGGGAATCGAACCCTCAACCTATAAAACCCGTAATTTTGATTTCAAAATTTGTACATAAAATTTTTAATATGATTTTTATCAATTTTTCTATATGTCTGTATTATTATTATTCAAGTCAATAGCTGCAATAGTTCAGAGATATTAAGGATTCAAAACATAAAACAGAAAAAAGCGATCCCGTTAGGGTCAAAACCCTAAAGGCTTTGCCAAACAGAACGCGTTAGAACGCCGCGTCAGGGCGCTAAGTTGACGCCGCGCTATAGCGCCGAACTGTGTTGTACTGTGGCGGTACTTTACTGTCACACAGAGTGGCGGCGCTAGCCGTACGCAACGTTCTGGCGCGGCGTTAGGACGCTTTGACGCCGGGCGTTGTATTTTTTTACAAAATTTGTTTGTAACGTCCAACTAAAATACTACAATATGAGTGAAAAGCTGATAGAATTGGTTCGGGAACACCCCTGTTTATATAATACGAAGGATAATATTCTCCTAGTTCCTTTCTCTTTTTATTAATGTCGTGTACCCATATTCTTTTTCTCTGTGATCGTGATAAAGCGTATAAAAGTAATAATTCTTCTTCATGTGAATCACTCGACATCTCAAAAGCAAATAATATTTCCAAAGACTGCTTGCTGCTAGCTATCTACACTACGCTCTGGTGAATGGTAACCTACGTTGCGAAGGAGCGTGACGCTAAAGTCAATTCGAGGAGCGCGACGTTAAAGCGCGACGCTATAACGCTATACCGCGGCGCTAAGAACGCTTTTCTGTTTGGCAAAGCCTTAACACTATGGTTTCATTAATCAGTTATTTACAAGAATACATAACTATTATCAGTTCTTATAACTATTATTACTGTAAATAGGGTAGAAAATAAGCTGTTTAATTTGCTTACCCGTAACATGTACCCTGACATATCTTCTCTTATATCTTCCTCCAGCGAGCAAACGACGGTGAGTATCACATGCTCAACCGTCGACTCAACTGAAATAAAATAACATTATTATTTACTAGCGACGCGCCCCGGCTTCGCACAAGTGTAATACTGATACTTATGCATGTTGTAGCGACCTCTGTCATCATTGCCTGAACTACATTGACAACTGCAAATGTCAATAGAGGTTTGCAAGAATTATCGGAACAAACGGAAGCAAGCGCTTCAAACAGTCTCCGCTAGATGTCGACAATAAACTCTCGGAGTGCAAAAACAGAAGCAATTTCTGAATCGCACTAACTCTTGTTTCAGTAACATCTAACTGATTACCACTACCCGACATCAACTGTCGGTCGAAAGACCACTGGAGTAAGTGCGCCAGTTGGGCGAACTACAGTGCAGAGGAGATTTTCTTCTGTTATTCTTTGGGGGAATTCCACCTTCTACCCCCAAACATGTTATATCTACAAAATTTCCTCTTGAATCACTCTATTTATTAAAAAACAGCAACTAAAACATTTACAGAGTTTTAAGGATATAATCATGTAAAAAAAAGTCAAAATCTAAGTCGCTTTCCGCTGTCTGTCTCTAATAGATAGCGGGAAGCGAAGAGATTCATGAAAAGATCACAGATCTTATCATCAAAAACCTCTATACACAAACTAGCGGTCCACCCCGGCTTCGCACGGGTCATCGTCATCATCACCAGCCTATAATAGTCCACTGCTGGACATAGGCCTCCCCTAATGAGCGCCATAGATGGCATCATTATTTGGGGGTATTGGCCATAATCCCCACGCTGGGCATGCGGGTTGGGGATCGCAGTTCGGTGTAGTTGTTCTGCAGAAGGCGTTGCTCGCCCCCCGGTGTGTCGCACGGGAATTTAACAAAAATTTTAGTTTTGTTAGTAGTTTTGTTTGTTGTAGTTTTACGGAACCCTAATTTTAAGAAACCTAGATAAATACTACTGTGAATACAAATAATAGCAGATCATGGGCCAAATATGCTCATAATACAAATAATTTAGGTACTATGTATAGGCAACTCATCCATCACCGGAGCCATAAGTTCCTTACCATCGGAGGTGAAAGTGATAGGTTCGTCGCTATGCGCGTGGTGGACTAGAATCTTGATGCTCGTGTTCGGAGGGTACCTCCCGCCGGACCTCGCCGCTATCACGTGGCCAGGGTTCGTTTTTATGTCCGTGTGCGAGAATTTTTCTGAAACACGATATAATTTATTAGCATTATGGGTGAAAATACGATGCACCTTACTAAATAGATATCTAAGATAATGTTTTTTTCCAATTTTAAACCTATTCCAGTAATTAATTATTTGAAATTGAGTCTTGGACATTTATAATTATAAAACAATATCAATTCGTCTTTGGCATGCCATTATTGAGTGACATTTCTGAAGTATCTGTCATTGTCACTCGCTCATCAGTCAGTTTGTATAAAGCGCACCAAAATTCAAATACATAATAGATAGGTAAGTACATATTATTTATAACATAATAAAAAACATAAATTAGTCGATAGAAAAAAACAAATATAAGTATGCTCATCATCATCATCAGCCCATGTTAGTTCACGGCTAGACATAGGCCTCCCCTAATGAGCGCCATAGCTCCTTGTCTTCAACTTGTCGCATTCAGTATCTGCCTGCAGCCTATTCGCAGGTTGTCATCCCACCTGGCAGGAGAGCGTCCTACACTACGTTTATATAGTCGCGGTCTCCACACAAGAACACGATTAACAAAGTTCTTGTCGGTTCTTCGCGAGATATAGCCAACCAACTGCTACTTCAGTTTGCAAATTTTTTGATCGGGGTAATCTCTAGGAAATTATATATTATCCCAAAAAAGTTTCGATTTTGACGACTAGTCGGGTACTTGATTTCGTGGTGTAGTGGTCAGCACACTCCCGTACTGAGGGAGGACCGCGGGTTCGAGTACCGCCGAGATCGAAAATTTGTGGGATAATATTTAATTACCCATAACAGTTACGCACATGGGTAAATCGGTGTCACCGTCTAGAAATAAATAATGAAATAAGAAGAACACAGGTTACTCACTTCTGACATCTAGTACCATTTTCAAAAACGCTTTGTGCTCGCTGTCGTAGTTTTTAGTCCTTGTTCTTACGATACAGTCGTATAGTTTGTTCTGGAACAATACGTGCCATTAACTTTAACCTATCGATAAATCCATTGCACTGTAACGTCTATTCTGAACAAAAATTATACGAGGTAGAAGTAAAGTAAAAGTAAGTAAGGTAAAGTCCTGCGTCGTAAGCGGACCTTGGCCCAACGCGCCAAGACGTCGTCAATATACCGTCAAGTACCTACCTATACGACAAAAGTTCAAAACCTTCGACGCGCGAGTTACAATCGCACTTGTCGTACTTGTTTGTATTAGCATAGCACGGGTGCTATGCTAATACAAAAACCTACCTCTTGAATCAGTCTATCTATTAAAAGAAACCGCATCAAAATCCGTTGCGCAGTGTTAAAGATCTAAGCATACATAGGGACAAACAGACAGACAGCGGGAAGCAACTTTGTTTTATACTATGAGTGACTAGCGACCCGCCCCGGCTTCGCACGGTTGTAATTTTGATATTAATGCATGCTACACCATATAAACCTTCCTATTGAATTATAAGTTGGCTCGATAATAATCGAAACATTCGTCAGAACCCATATTTTTCGAGCCAAGAGATTCGCGATTCTATCTGTTTCTAAGAAATTCTTCATTCTGTCATTCGGTCTTCATTCACTCACCTGTCAAACATAACTTCGTAGTCGTGCATGTGCCAAACATCAAATAAATTAGTAATTCATAAAATACTCACTGTTGTCGATCGCAAAGCAACAGCCGGTACCGTCGGTATAGATTTCGGCGGAGGCGACGGCATTACAGGGCTCTCTTTTTTACTTATCGTAGCGTATATGGGCGTATCTCGCATCTCAGTCTCTCCATACAAAAAGTCCAAGGGATCATACTCTTCGTACACGCTGCTAGCTGAATGTTCACTCGCTACTACATATTCTGTTGGAAAATTTTGGATTGATCTACTTATATTAATAATTAAATAATTGTAGATTAATGAAACTATAAATAATGACAAATATTGTTGGAATTATCCAACAATATTTATCATTATTTATAGAAAAATATTTGATTACACATGGAAACAACCAGACCAGGCGGAACAAATATCTGGGCAGATAGTACAAACGTTGGCCCCGGGGCGGGAATCGAACCCACCCTATTGACTATTCACCGAAGTCGCATACGGACCTTCGCCCACATAATATTAAAATGACGAAACTTTGTAAAAATGTGAAGACAACACCAAAACTACAACGAAAATTCGAAGTCGAACTGAAATTTTGCTGAAATGTTCATCATCATTTCAGTCCACTTGCACCGACTGCTGGCTATAAGCCACGTGGTTCTTGCGCCATTCTTAGCTTTCCTTTATAAGCACCATCATCATCTCAACTGATGGCCTGGATAGGAAGCCTGAGGAAAAAATCAAAAACTCTTTAGCACCATACATTAGTAACAATTACCAATTCACACAGACATTCAAAGTGCTTTTTTCACTCAAATGGGTGTATGATGAACGGAAGGCGTGTACTTCTTTAACCGACACTTTTGCACTAATCTTTCTCGAAAACAGTGATTTTCTGCTCAATGTCGCTGAGCAAGATCGATATTTGCTTAGATAGAGTCGAAATCTTTTCCAAAATTGTTCCACACCAGCCATTTAGAGCCACAAGCTACGCTTGCTCTATTCTTGACTGTTTCGCTATATCGAGTCAGTAAGGTGAAATAAAAACCACATTTCTCTCACGTTGAATTAAAAAAAAAGTATAATAACGTAGAATTTTAAGCGCCTAGGGTATCGATTCTACAGTTTAAAGATCTTAATGTATACTCAAAAAGATCAAACAAGATCACTTAGGGTAAGTAACCATTGGCAACTAAACATAAGTATTTCTAAGGTAGTTACGGCGTTTTAAAAGCTAGATAACAAATAACAGGAACAATTTTTTGCTAAATTACCTCGTTATTATTGTAATGAAATGAAACACAAACCACTCACCAGCATTCTGTTCAGTTAATAGCGGATCGAACGCCTCTAGCACACTAACTCGTACGCTACCTTGCGCGTTGAGCTTCCCGCCGAAATCTATGAGGTTCATCGAGGGTAGACTTCCTAGGGCGTCGTTTAATTCGTTCGACTGAAATTAATATAAACATATTTGGTACATATATGGTTGTTATCACGATATCTAAGGACCCTTTGTCCTGAGTTATCATGAATCTGTGATAATCAACAAGAATCTGAGACGGGTTTCTGACTTCTACTCTACTATAAGCTGCTTAGAATATGTTTAAAATTTAAATTCTATCTGGCTTACGTAATGTTGAGTGATGCAAGATTTTAAAAAAGAGAATATTTTCTTTTTTTTTTAATGTGTTCGTCTATGAATAATCTAATTTAGTCACACCCCCTGATTCATAATGATCTGTTAATTTAAATCAGTTACAATAGGTGTTATTTCTCTCTCTTACTTATGTCAATAAGGCATAGCTTTAAGTTGACTATTGTGATAATGATAATCCCAATAATCCCCGAAAATACTAAGAAGAATAAACCGACATCCTATATCTGAGAAATCTGTGTCGGATCAACCACCTTTGGTGACCACAGGAGTTAGTAAAGTGGATTAAATCTTCACATAAACTAAACTAATTTGGCAGCACTAACGACAATGATGTCCTGCCGAATTTCGGCCAATACGACCAGTCTCAATGGTCAAGCTGTGTCATGTGCGGGTGTATTGTACAGCAGCTCTAAAATGTTGCCATCCTGTTCTTTACAATGGAAATAAAAAGGTAAGAGTCCTGTCAAATAAGAAAATCGAAGCGTTATTAAGGTGGACAGATACTAACTTCAGATGATTTCCTCGAAGAATTGCTTTCCACGCTATCTCTTACTGGTTCTGACTTCACGACCGTCTGCGGTATTTGCGGGACACTCGCTGGGTAGGTATGAATTTGGTTCAAATTAGGGTAGATAGACGCTGGCCGCGGCGGCGGCGGCCGAGCAATCATATTGGTAGAACTGTAGTTGTAACTAGTTTGCGGATACACGTATGCAGGCATGCGTGGTTGAGGCGTCGGAGTGGCCATACGCGTTTGACTGTAAGGTTGGGAATATGTCGGCGCTCTGTACGGCGGTTGGGCTTCGAGCGCGGCGTGAGGCGAATAGTAGCTGTAGTTCGGTTGTGGTACTGCCATAGGCTGAGGGACTGCCTTCGGCTGTGGACCAGCCATTGGTTGTGGGGTAACCATTGGTTGCGGTGGCGCCGGCTGCGGCGTAGGCATTCCATACGGCGCAGCCGGCGGGTACGGGGGATGGACGTATGGTGGATAGTTGTATGAATACGGCGGGGGATAGTACCCCGGCCTTTGGTTGTAGTTATTCATATTGCTCAGCTCTGTGGTTACACTTAGCTCCTCTGTTTGCTGTCCCAATCTGAAATAAGTAAATCATTAAAATGCCGTTGATATCAGTATTTATCAAGTGACGCGATATCTATGTACCTAATCAGATGATACACCTTTCTGCTCGGTTCATTTTAAGGTGCTCCTACGCTTTTCGACCTTGAATTTTTTGGTTTAGTTAGATTATTAACATTCGTTTTAGAGTAACTATTAGAAAGTGTTTTAACTTAAGATAGTAACGAAATCGTACCACCATTTCTTGAAACCTGTTTTTAGGCTTGAAACCAAATTTAATCAATCAATTAAATCATTTATTTACGAAAGCATCGTGGTACAATTTAGATCTCATATTCAATGAAGTTTCCATACTTTTATATGTAAAAATATGAGATAATCATTAGCGTGCAAGTATTTTAATGGAATTGTGCAATTCGGGGGATGAAGTAAAATAATGAACACACTTCATTATGACTTTAAGCGTATAACTACGAACCGCACTCACCCTGTTAACCCTCATGAAGAGACTTGAAGAGATTTATCCAAAAGGTAAAAAAAGGTTCGCAGTTAGCCCTGTCATAATGACGTCATACTATACTATTGAATAGAAAAACGAGCATACTTATTGATCTGGTCAATGTACTCCTTGAAGGATGCATGTGGGTCTTTGGCAACCTTGCTGGTGGGGCTCGCGAATGATATGAGGTCGCTGCTGTCTTCAGTGGGACTCGAGCCGGATGATCTAGCGCAGATGGATTGTGGTACACAGAGTTAGTAATAATTGTGATTAGTTACCAGTTAGATTACCAATGGTTCTGTAGAAAGGTTTGAGGACTGTTCAGACCTACGCGGTTTTTTATTGGGATTCACCTATAGAAATCGACTAGAAAAAATAGTATAAATTTATTCTAATTACACCTAACTCAGTTTTTATTTCAATTTATAAAAATTGACAATGCATAAAATGAAAATAAGATTTTAATGTCAAGCTACAGATAAGGTTGTCTAGAAGAGATCCCTCTTAGCGATAAAGTGCAACTTTGTTAACTTTAATTTTCATGATTTTGTACATATTTTTTTCTTTGCTGTACAATAAAGTGTTTTGTATTGTAATTTATTTGTTTATTTTAACAACAATTTTACAAAATACTACATAAGTATAGGCATTTGCCGGCAATCATCAGTGGTGACGGAATGTGCTTGGATTTCGCTCGGTTTCGCGCGGTATCGCGCCGGAAGTATTGTGTTTTAAACCTCTATCTGCTTGCGCAGCATTTAATAAATAGTTTTCGATACTTCAAACAAAATATTTACTATAATTTTTAAGTATGTAAATAAACATAATAGTTTCCCATCCAATGTTTGTTTGTTTTTTATTTTAATTTACACAAAATGGCTGAGTAGAATCAGTTTCCCTGCATTTCTGTACAAGCAATAAATGTTATTCTTATTTCATATTCAACTATGAAATTGCTGTTTTGTGAGTATTTCATGAAAAGTAATTTGTATAAACATTTTTTTTTTATAATGACAAGTCTTATTTCCCAAACATTTTATGACAACATTGCGAAAAATATATGTAGACTTCCAAAAAACAAACGATCACTAGAAAATACAACGAATTTAAGCATTCAAAGAGACTATAAATGATATGAGCTGGATAAGCCTCAGCCTAATTATTTATTCGAATTTTAAATACATGCAATAATTAAACATAGGTAGCATTATAATTTGGTCAAAAACTGGCAATTTCATATTTAAAGATCATTATTTCCATCTTAGATATTGGAATTTTAAAATGTAGATAATCAGAACAGTATGGGGCCATTTCATTAATTCTTATCAAATAGGTTTGTGCATGTACTAAGTAGGTTAATAATAACTGCTTTTTAACCATAGATATTTTTGCTATCAAAAGTTATTTCCTGTGATGTTTCCCAAAATCACAGCTCAAATAACAAGTACGACAAGTGCGAGTGTAACTCGCGCGCCGAGGGTTTTGAACTTTTGTCGTTTAGGTAGGTACGTATATTGACGACCTGTTAGCGCGGTGGGCTTACAACGCAGGAGGTTGCGGTTTGATTCCCGCCTCGGGACTAATATTTGTAAGATCTGCAGTTACCTACTATTACAGTTACTACAGAGATTAGTGGGTAGGTAAGTGGGTTGGTACCTACAATTATTTTTTCGACTTTTTTCTACGTATTTCACAAATTATGAAACTTAGACGATTTTTAAAACCTGTTTTGAATTGTCGAAATCCATACCTTTGATTTGATATTGCTCTCAATGAAATAGCCCCCATTGTATGAAAATTGGTTTTTTGACCATATTTCGAAAAGTATTGTTTTTACAGACTTCTCTGTATTTTTCCTGTAAAATATAGACCTATATCTACAAACGCTTAGTACATTTTATATAGATCACTCTGCTATCTTCGGAGATAGAGGGGGGGGAACGGTCAAATTTTCGACCTTTTTCAAAATATTTCGAAAAGCATAAAACCTATCGAAATTTTAAAAACTGCATTAAAATGTACAAACTGATACCTTTCATTTGATACCCAACTCGGTGGGGTAGTCACCCCTTTAGAAATTTTTCCCGCCCTTTTTTGACCATATTTCAAAAAGTATTATTTTTACAGATTTCTCTATATTTTTCCTGTAAAATATAGATCAATACCTACAAAAACTTGGTACATATCAAATCGATCGTTCTGCAATCTTCGGAGATAGAGGGGGGGTACCGGTCAATTTTTCGACCTTTTTCAAAATATATCAAAAAGTATAAAATCTATCGAAATTTCAAAAACTGCATTGGAATGTACAAACCAATACCTTTCATTTGATACCCAACTCGGGGGGGTAGTCACCCCTTTAGAAATTTTTCTCACCCTTTTTTGACCATATTTCAAAAAGTATTATTTTTACAGACTTCTCTATATTTTTCCTATAAAATATAGATCAATACCTACAAACACTTGGTACATATCACGTCGATCGCTCTGCAATCTTCGGAGATAGGGGGGGGGGAACGGTCATTTTTTTGACCATTTTCAAAATATTTTAAAAAGTATGAAATCTACCGAAATTTCAAAAACTATTTTGAAATCTACAAACGAGTACCTTTCATTTGATACCACTTTCGACTTTGTACGTTCCATTTAAAATTTCGATTTCAAAATTTGTATGGAAAATCTTCATTTTGATTTTTCATTTATTTTCATTTATTTTTCTATAAATATGTGCGGGCGCACAAAATGTATTATTATTTCAAATTTCAAGTCAATAGCTGCAGTAGTTTCTGAGATATTAAGGATTCAAAACACAAAACAGACCCAAAGCGATTTCATAAGGGTTTTGCAACCGATGGCAAAACCCTAAAAACGAAATACCTAAATTAAATGTCACTTTAAATAAAACAAAAGTAAGTAACACTGGAAATTAAACAACACTGGAAATACCTATTGAATATGTTTTTTAATTTTAATAGGTATTCAAATCCATAAAGAATTTTACAATCAACACCATACTACTGTTTATAGTGACACAACAAGACTAACCAGAGTTTAGAAGTAGCATAGTTCACTGTAATAATCTTCAGACTTACTATGAACAAAGCCTAGGATTCTTTCATACTTATCTATCTTGTTTGTTATTTATTTTGAAGTCTATAGAAATATGTCTGCTTTTGATTCTGACTTGTCTTTGAATTATTTTCCGCAACTACGCAATAAATGGTCCCTTTTAGCGCGAAAACTAGTTTTCCTAATCTAACATATCTAGCCGAGCACAATGTTGTCTCATAGCATAGTATAAACAAACATCTCAATATCAACGAATCTCTGATACAACTTAATGTCATTGAAGTCTTCAAATATTTGAAATTAATATATAATTTTCTCAATCTAGCCTATACAACAAAATGCTATGCTAGGGGCTGCAGCATGCTTTTAATGAGCAAGTATTCTCACATGTTATCCGCAGTGTGCAAGTTAGCGCGAGGGGGTTTCCTCGGCGGCGGAGGCAGCGCGGGCAGCGGACCGTCGCTCTCGTCTCGTCGTCGACTCGCACTGGCCACCTCGGAAACATTATCTAAAACCAGATAACACCAATCATTATCAACTATCGATGAATGATATATACTGATAACACTGTATACAACACTAACAATTGTTTGTTGATTATTGGTTTATTTTTAGACATTTTAGGACAAAAAAATTAGACTTGTTGAAGTGTTTATTTTGTAAGCCTAAAGAAATAAAGTTAATGAAATCTGAAATCTGTTTTAAGTCACTATAAAATTTCATAGCTTTCTAACAGCTATGAAGGTGATATTTTTTATGATTGCTCCCACATCTGTCTTTGCATGACCTAATCGGTTTTAAAGTAGCCTATGTCTTTTCTTAATCTGATCCGTCAGCTGTTTAGATAAGGAATGGAAACAGGTAATTTTTTATCTTGTGCTAATTCGGCCTGTTCCCATTCAGGTTGTACAGTAACCTTGGCATCTTCATTAAAATTTCCATGAGCATGGGCCATATCAAATTAGAACTAGAGTTAGATGGGGCAGAATATAGTGACCGGGTTCTTTGGCAGGCACAAGTGGGGCTGTAGCCAGAGTTAATTTTAAAGGCAGGCACATACAGCGGTATAAACACCTAGACTATTCTATTTTATAGAAATAATAAACATACAATACAAATAAGAGGTAATTCCACAGAGTTCTACCCCACTTTGGTACAAATTACCATTAACTATGCCAAAATTTATGGAATGTTTCAATTATGAGAGTAAACCATTTGTTTTTTTTTTTGGGGAAACAAAATCCACCAAAACTTATTTTTCAAACTTACAGAACAATTTCGAGTTAAACTTATAAAATTAAACTACTTAATTCGTTAATTAAATTGGCATTATCTGCCCTTTTTTGTTCTTAATCAACAACCAACTCTAATTTCACAATTGACTCCAAATTATGCTACTCATAACTCACTCCATTTCAATTTCAAAAATAATAAATACACCCTGATAAAATAATTTCATTACATTTCACTGATTCCATGCCACTTGTGGGTTATTGAACAGCACTTCCTCTGAGATGGGTGGAAACCAAATCAAACTTGATACAATTATGGTTATTTAACTATACATAGGTATGTACATAAAATGATTCAGTGGTAAGTTTTAAAATGCTTTTGTCAATGTTTGGATCAAAGCTACTCAAAATCAAAATCAAAGTGCTTTATGCCTTACAGGACTTTTGTCACAAAATACAAATTACATAATTAATACTGGGAAATAAAGTCACTTTGATTCTTCTTCTAGATTATGTATCTATGTAGTTATGGACTTATTATGGTTACTGAGGAATTCTTTAGCAATAAATGTGCCATCGGATCACACAGTTGTTATACTTTTAACCCGAAAAATGTACGCAAAGCCAAATACAGAAGTTATAGAAGCTATTGTTATAAATTGTCCAATCAGCAGGTAAACAAAACAAAGTATGGATTCATATTCACCTGAAGCCAGCAGCTTCTGTCTCCGAAACTGATCCAAAGCCAGACTCTCCAAGCTGAGAGCCTGGGCCTTTTCCAGGTCAGCCTGGAACTGCAGATCGTACTCTGACATCATCAGATCTTCAACAACTGACTAGGTACAGCCAATAACGTGGGAATTTTATCATTTCTAAAATTTTGTACGAATGTTAGCTTTCGTATACCAAAACAACCCGTTTTAGAACTACTGAGCGAGCATCGTTGGCTTGTTGATTGTTCCACAAAATCGCGATATTACACAAATATGATCATTCTGTTTGATTTACTGGGTCACTATTTCATTATACTCTTGCCTTGCTTTGCTTCAAAGAGATTAGGTATTTACCACTCACTACCACTATGTTTTATTTTGCTTGTTTGTTGCTTCAGTTGCTTGTCAAACTCATCCCCAACTCATCCCGTTCCAATTAAAAATTATCAAAACTAAAATAAAAAAAAAAATTATGAGTGACGTGATGAATGATTGTTCTGATGAATATTGTTTGTTTCAATGAACAGAATTCAGAAACCAACCAGTTTAAAAAATTCTACCTTGTTGTTTGTTTGCGAATAAAAAGAGATAGCATTATTATCAAACACACAAACAAGAAAGAAAGAAAGTTTCGCTCAGCTGTAAAAAACAACGCTCGCGTTCATCTTTTGTTGGATTATAATTTACTCTATGGTACGTTTTCGTTCATTCTATTCAGAATATTTACGCCTCTTCATAGACTAACAATCCTTATCAATCAAAGGAACATCGTCACATATCGTGGAGCATAGACAAAACTCACGAAGACGGTCTTACCGGAAATTGTGTAAACTTCCGGTATAATCTTCTGTGTGAGTGGACCTGAATAAACAATGCACTCTACCATATTGTGAGTGCTAGGAGTGACGCCAAAGATATCAGCGAACGATGTTCAAAAACAGCTTTTATACCGCTGCTGTTATGCTCTTAGTTATGCTGTAATGCTCATAGTTATAATTTTGGTAATGAAATGACTTACCAAAATGATAAGGACCACAAAAGAGCATAACTACACTGACAGTCATTAATCCTAAAGGTGTGCATGCGGATGCTGATGCAGATATAGGGGTTGATGATCCGGTCCTAGACCCCCTGCATGCCAGATCCACTAAGCAGGTTGCTCTTCGATCACCGAAGTGCAATCTGCTTCTAGGGATCTAATGTCATTTTGCTGACCGAAGTTCGGTCAGCAAAATCGCTTTCTGGTCACATGTGGGATATTTTTTTTGTTTGAGTCGATTTATTGTTGAACGTGATGAGCCGTCTATATTTTTTTTTTTTTGATGAGATATTTATTTTGTAGTAGGTACCTGAAAGGCCTACCTACCTGACCCAAACTGTATACCTACTGCACAAACAAAACCGCACATAAATCAAATTTTACTACAACCACTTTTATTTCACTAGGCTTTGCTACCCTTATAAAGCCGCGTTGACACGATCAGAGTCAGCTCGGACCGAGTGGATTCGGATACCTACTCGGACGCAACTCGCATTGTGGCAACCCATAATACAAATACAAATCATTTATTCATAACACAATGTTATAAGTCAGGTAATAAGTCAGGTAGGTTACAGTTTGTAACTAGTTATTATAACTTACTTATAAAATATTATATTTATTTAATAATAATTATAAATTCTGGATAAAAATAAAAACTAATAATAAATTAAGATTTGAGCATTATACAGAGCATTAACAAATGGGCAGTTCATAAAACTCGTTAATCGAGTAAAACGAGTTCTCCAGTAGCCATTTTCTTAATCTCGATTTAGAGGCCGTTGTGGAAGTTGCATCCCCTCGGACTTTGTCCGGCAGCCTGTTATATACAGCGGGACCCATGACGTACACGGACCTCTCCGATTTACTCAATTTATGTGATGGTGTGACTAAAAGATGGGCTAGCTTATTGCTGCGGAGAGCGCGGCTGGTGTTTACGCCTCTACGTTTAAAAACATCCATGTTTTTATGGGTGAACATCGCTGGTGGATAAGTTCGCAGGCGAGAGTCATTATGCCCAGTTCCTTAAAATATTCGCGGCACGACACGTCGTGCCGCGAGCGAGTAATCCGAGAGCACTCGGGCGACGAATAAGGGTATCTATAATGTAAGCATTCTATATTAAACTAGCGGTCTGCCCCGGCTTCGCACGCGTATTAAACAAAAATTTCAGAAATAATACACACTAACACGATGGGTTTCACAGTTTTCATACGGATCCCTTACTTTTTTTAGCAGCATTAGGGTTTTTGACATTGACTTGACACTCCATAACTGACACTGGCCGTAGAGAAAAGAATGCAACAAGAAATGCGACAAGCCGAAGACAGGGCGCTATGGCGCTCATTAGGGGAGGCCTATGTCCAGCTGTGGACTAACATAGGCTGATGATGATGATGATGTAGAAAAAAACCAAGCAGCGGAGCCATAATAGAAAAAGAGGTTGAATATATAAAATATTATACCTATAGCCTATGTTCATCACGGAAAATTTAGGATTCTAATGGTGAAAGAATTTTTCAAATCGGTTTAGTAGTTTCGGAGCCTATTCAATTCAAACAAACAAACAATCAAATCTTTCCTCTATAAAATATTAGTAGGTATAGATATAGGTATAGAAAACGCAAGCAGGTAGATATGATAGCTTTAATACACCCAGAGCCTGATACATGATGTACATAACATTACTATGTAGGTATAGTTCTTTTTATAGATTATATTTTATATTATATGATTATATTTTATTTTATAGATTCAGATTTGTTTAATATTCCTTTAACTTTGGCACCTATTGTTTTGAGTTTTTTTCATATAGTTTTATTTTCGTAGCTACTTTGTCAGTCCAGTTAAAAAACATATGTTCTGTTGAAATTGTGTTATCATGCCCGATAAGATGCCCTATCTTATAGATCTTAATTGTACGAAGACTTTTTCTTTTTGGTACTGTTTTTCTTATTGACTTTTTGCTGATTCACTGGGACGGGACTGCTGATGTTCCGCAGCGGGCTCCGAGTACTGGTTAGTTTACTCCTTGCTTGGGACGTAACCACTGGGACTGGTTTTTTATCCCGTTTCCTTGCCCTATCGTCGTCGGGAACCACGGCATCGCCTTTATTCCCATCCTTTCTTTTAGAATCTATTGCTTTGGCCAGTTCATTTTCTTTTGAAGGAGTAAACGATTTATTAGTTCTTTTCACAATCTTTTTCTTTTTCTTTTTGGAAGGTTTATTTATCTGACTTTTTTCAGCGCTTAAGACAATCTGCAAAGAAAAGAAAGTCGAATTAGCTTTATATGCTTGAAATCAGTAGATACTTAGCTAATAAAAACCAACTTTATTAGTTATTCTGTGGCAAAACAAAGGTGTTGCCTTGCTTGTTTGAGCAGAGCGTATTTAATTCCTACAAAGAAAAATATACAAAGATGGCCGCCATCTTAATTTTCAATGCGAAGAATTACTTACAAGTAATTCTGCACCCTGAATTTAAAAAAAAAAGAAAATTATAAAGTAAAAAAACAATTGTGCGCCATCTTGAATTTATAAAATGACAATAAACTATGTACCGGTAAACAAGAAGACCAATCGCCTTTTTCCTGGATAGTGCTAACAGCTCTGAATGTCTCATGTACACAGACAAGAAAATATGAACTCACATCTAAGACTCTACACCGCCTTATCGGGCATGATAACACAATTTCAACAGAACATTTATGTTTTTTAACTGGACT
>OZ007524.1:2368632-2473164 GCA_963931895.1 Eupithecia pulchellata | reverse complement strand
AGATAGCGGGAAGCGACTTTGAGGTTCATGAAAAGATCACAGATCATCATCAAAAACCTCTATACACAAACTAGCGGTCCACCCCGGCTTCGCACGGGTCATCATCATCATCACCAGCCTATAATAGTCCACTACTGGACATAGGTCTCCCCATGAGCGCCATAGATGGCATCATTATTTGGGGGTATTTGCCCATAATCCCCACGCTGGGCATGCGGGTTGGGGATCGCAGTTCGGTGTAGTTGTTCTGCAGAAGGCGCTGCTGCCCGCCCCCCGGTGTGTCGCACGGGTATTTAACAAAAATTTTAGTTTTCATACGGAACCCTAAATTTTAAGGAACCTAGATAAATACTATATGAATACAAATAATAGCAGATCATGGGTCAAATATGCTCATATTACAAATAATTTAGGTACTACGTATAGGCAACTCATCCATCACCGGAGCCATAAGTTCCTTACCATCGGAGGTGAAAGTGATAGGTTCGTCGCTATGCGCGTGGTGGACTAGAATCTTGATGCTCGTGTTCGGAGGGTACCTCCCGCCGGACCTCGCCGCTATCACGTGACCGGGGTTCGTTTTTATGTCCGTGTGCGAGAATTTTTCTGAAAATTTTTTTCATTATTTCATTATGGGTGAAAATACGATGCACCTTAAATAGATATCTAAGATAATTTTTTTTTCCCAATTTTAAACCTATTTGACTAATAAATTATTTGAAATCGATTCTTGGACATTTATAAAACAATATCAATTCGTCTTTGGCATGCCATTATTGAGTGACATTTCTGAAGTATCTGTCATTGTCGCGCTCATCAGTCAGTTTGTATAAAGCGCACCAAAATTCAAATACATAATAGATAGGTAAGTACATATTATTTATAACATAATAAAAAACATAAATTAGTCGATAGAAAAAAACAAATATAAGTATGCTCATCATCATCAGCCCATGTTAGTTCACGGCTAGACATAGGCCTCCCCTAATGAGCGCCATAGCTCCTTGTCTTCAACTTGTCGCATTCAGTATCTGCCTGCAGCCTATTCGCAGGTTGTCATCCCACCTGGCAGGAGAGCGTCCTACACTACGTTTATATAGTCGCGGTCTCCACACAAGAACACGATTAACAAAGTTCTTGTCGGTTCTTCGCGAGATATAGCCAACCAACTGCTACTTCAGTTTGCAAATTTTTTGATCGGGGTAATCTCTAGGAAATTATATATTATCCCAAAAAAGTTTCGATTTTGACGACTAGTCGGGTACTTGATTTCGTGGTGTAGTGGTCAGCACACTCCCGTACTGAGGGAGGACCGCGGGTTCGAGTACCGCCGAGATCGAAAATTTGTGGGATAATATTTAATTACCCATAACAGTTACGCACATGGGTAAATCGGTGTCACCGTCTAGAAATAAATAATGAAATAAGAAGAACACAGGTTACTCACTTCTGACATCTAGTACCATTTTCAAAAACGCTTTGTGCTCGCTGTCGTAGTTTTTAGTCCTTGTTCTTACGATACAGTCGTATAGTTTGTTCTGGAACAATACGTGCCATTATCTTTAACCTATCGATAAATCCATTGCACTGTAACGTCTATTCTGAACAAAAATTATACGAGGTAGAAGTAAAGTAAAAGTAAGTAAGGTAAAGTCCTGCGTCGTAAGCGGACCTTGGCCCAACGCGCCAAGACGTCGTCAATATACCGTCAAGTACCTACCTATACGACAAAAGTTCAAAACCTTCGACGCGCGAGTTACAATCGCACTTGTCGTACTTGTTTGTATTAGCATAGCACGGGTGCTATGCTAATACAAAAACCTACCTCTTGAATCTGTCTATCTATTAAAAGAAACCGCATCAAAATCCGTTGCGCAGTGTTAAAGATCTAAGCATACATAGGGACAAACAGACAGACAGCGGGAAGCAACTTTGTTTTATACTATGAGTGACTAGCGACCCGCCCCGGCTTCGCACGGTTGTAATTTTGATATTAATGCATGCTACACCATATAAACCTTCCTATTGAAAGAAAGAAAGAAGAAAGAAAGAAAATAAATTTATTTGAAAACCCAGTAACACACATAAGTACACACTAAAGTAAATAAGGCAAATCAAGGAACAAAAAATAGAAAATAATAATGAAAAATAGAAAACAATACGATAAACACAGAAGAAAACAGAACTAAAGAAACAGTGTTACAAGGGGTCCAAATAGGTCCCCGTCTCAGCATTTATGCCGCTACCAGCTAATTAATAGCAAATAGCGACGCTTATTTTCAGACTGGGCCCGACTTGGTAGAGTGTGTGTGGTAGAGAAAGGGTGACACAAAAAAAAAAAGTTTCATTTATAGATAATAGACACGCTAAATAATAGGTAGGTAGACACATGAGAAGATGAGAAAAAGAATACATGGAAGGATGAGAAAATACATAAAACAGGCAAAGTGCAATAAATAACTAACTTAGGTTTTTAGTCTAATTAGATTTGATTTAACTTGATTTTTAAACAATTTAAGTCGAATTGGAACTGACACATTTCTCGGTGAAATAAGAACTCGGCGCCAAAAACAAAGAAGTTGAAGTTGGGATGGGAAAATTGGGAAAACATGTTGTAAATGAAAAGAAATAGATGTGAAATTATTAATATTAACCAATTAATACAAAATTGTGGCGCATACAGCAATTATTTCGTGAATTTTGTGGTGGACTGAGTATAATGCAAAGGTGAAAGTGGGAAAATGGAGAAACTAAAATCATGATGTAAGTATAAATAAATATCACCGTGAGCAGTCTACTTTTATAAGTTTGGTCAACTTTTTGTAAGCTAGGGTGTTGGGAGCTGGATGTATTTATATAATAGCTATTTAGTCTTTTTAGGAACTAATATAATACCGCCGTAGAAAAGGGATTAGAAGTCAATTCAAGATGGAAAACAAAGCAATATTAAAAAAGTACAACAAAAAAGACACACAACAACAGATAATGGATTCACACATATACAGCAAGAGACTTTCTATTTGTTAACCTACTGGGGACAAGTCTATAAACAAAAACAACAACAACATATTTTAACAGGAAAAAAGGTTTGTAAAAAATCAAAATTAGAATTAATTAATTATGTAAATATAAATAAAATAAATAAAATAGCTGGTCAATTGATAATAGGCAGGTAAAATCATCATGTAAATAAATAAACAATAGTAATATAGTACACATTTTAGTGGATATCTTAAATCTTATTAGAATAGGTACAATAAAGTACCCAGTAATTTTGTTAGGTGTAAGAAATATTAGGCATAGATCATTACATTGTCATTTTATTCACATAGGTCACTGGCTGAGAATTTGAACACCGAGCAGTTGATCCCTAAGCCTTCTCTTGAAAATAAACACAGTTTTGACAGCCCGCATAGGTGGGGGAATGATGTTCCAGCACTTCGAGGCTGCAAATTTGAAAGAGCCTCGAAATGCCCGTGACTTGTGCTGTGGTGTTTCAAAGACAGGAGTACATGTTCTACTTGGAAATCGAGAATTGCCACGAGCCAATGTGAGTTTTTCAAACAAGTACTTAGGACACTGCTTAGTGATAACATTGAAAAGAAGGGATGCAAGATGGAGCTTTCTGCGGGCTTCCATCTTAAGTAGGTTTGATGAGTTTAAAAATGGTGTTATGTGAGAGCGTGGAGGAACAAAAAAGCAGAATCGTGCACATGCATTTTGTACACGTTGGATGAGTTTAGAAGTTCGATTTAGAAGACAGGGCCCATACACTGTGTCACAGTAGTTCAGTTTTGACAGGATAAGTGATTCACAAAGTGTTATTCTGACAGATTCAGTAAGGTATGGGCGGATTTTGTATAGGACCTTTAAACGATAGAAACAGTTTCGCACACTATCGGATATGTGTTTTTCAAAGTGTAAGGAACTGTCCATGGTCAGACCCAGATTCCTCGCCTCTGAAACACGCTCTACAGTCATACCATCAACAAAGATGTTTGCTGTGTAATTGTGAAGGCTTTGTAATTTCTGTCTGGTACCTATAAACATATACTTAGACTTCTTAGGGTTTATAACTAAGCAGTTATCTCTAGACCAACTGCAAATTCTGTTAAGGTCAGAATTTAACTTATCAATAGCACTGTCGAGCTTTTTCGGATGGGCTGATATGTACAACTGCAAGTCGTCAGCGTACAGATGGAAATTGCAGTGATTTATGGCATTGACTATATCAGAACTATATAATATAAATAGGATTGGGCCGAGGATGGAGCCCTGTGGGACACCCTGGGGTACTGGTTGTAATGTGGAACATGGCGTAGTCCCATTTGAAAGTTGGACATACTGGTATCTGTTCTCTAAATAACTATGAAACCAATTTACAGTTGCCGCATCAAAACCATAGTAAGAGAGCTTGGAAATAAGAAGAGAGGTATTTATAGAATCAAATGCGCGGGAGAAGTCCAAGAGAACGAGAATATTAATCATACCACAGTCCTGACCAGTAAGTAGGTCATCTACAACATCAAGTAGAGCTTGTCTATTGAATTATAAGTTGGCTCGATAATAATCGAAACATTCGTCAGAACCCATATTTTTCGAGCCAAGAGATTCGCGATTCTATCTGTTTCTAAGAAATTCTTCATTCTGTCATTCGGTCTTCATTCACTCACCTGTCAAACATAACTTCGTAGTCGTGCATGTGCCAAACATCAAATAAATCAGTAATTCATAAAATACTCACTGTTGTCGATCGCAAAGCAACAGCCGGTACCGTCGGTATAGATTTCGGCGGAGGCGACGGCATTACAGGGCTCTCTTTTTTACTTATCGTAGCGTATATGGGCGTATCTCGCATCTCAGTCTCTCCATACAAAAAGTCCAAGGGATCATACTCTTCGTACACGCTGCTAGCTGAATGTTCACTCGCTACTACATATTCTGTTGGAAAATTTTGGATTGATCTACTTATATTAATAATTAAATAATTGTAGATTAATGAAACTATAAATAATGACAAATATTGTTGGAATTATCCAACAATATTTATCATTATTTATAGAAAAATATTTGATTACACATGGAAACAACCAGACCAGTCGGAACAAATATCTGGGCAGATTGTACAAACGTTGGCCCCGGGGCGGAAATCGAACCCACCCTATTGACTATTCACCGAAGTCACATACGGACCTTCGCCCACATAATATTAAAATGACGAAACTTTGTAAAAATGTGAATATTTGTGTGAAGACATCACCAAAACTACTAATTAAGTCGAACTGAAATTTTGCTGAAATGTTCATCATCATTTCAGTCCACTTGCACCGACTGCTGGCTATAAGCCACGTGGTTCTTGCGCCATTCCTAGCTTTCCTTTATAATCACCATCATCACCTCAACTGACGGCCTGGATAGGAGGCCTATGTGGTATATGAGACATACAATGACTGGTCCCGCATCCATTGGTGATTTCGACAAGGTCCTTAGCGATTCTTCGCTAGACTATCGATACGATATAAAAAATCAACTAAGTAGTAATACAAAAGGAACCCCCACACAAAGTTCTTAAAAACCGATTTTTAATAGTTAGTATGAGGAAAAAATCAAAAACTCTTTAGCACCATACATTAGTAACAGTTACCAATTCACACAGAAATTCATAGTGCTTTTTCACTCAAATGGGTGTATGATGAACGGAAGGCGTGTACTTCTTTAACCGACACTTTTGCACTAATCTTTCTCGAAAACAGTGATTTTCTGCTCAATGTCGCTGAGCAAGATCGATATTTGCTTAGATAGAGTCGAAATCTTTTCCAAAATTGTTCCACACCAGCCATTTAGAGCCACAAGCTACGCTTGCTCTATTCTTGACTGTTTCGCTATCTCGAGTCAGTAAGGTGAAATAAAAACCACATTTCTCTCTCGTTGAATTAATAAAAGTATAATAACGTAGGATGCTAAGCGCCTAGGGTATCGATTCTACAGTTTAAAGATCTTAATGTATACTCAAAAAGATCAAACAAGATCACTTAGGATAAGTAACCATTGGTAACTAAACATAAGTATTTCTAAGGTAGTTACGGAGTTTTAAAAGCTAGATAACAAATAACAGGAACAATTTTTTGCTAAATTACCTCGTTATTATTGTAATGAAATGAAACACAAACCACTCACCAGCATTCTGTTCAGTTAATAGCGGATCGAACGCCTCTAGCACACTAACTCGTACGCTACCTTGCGCGTTATGCTTCCCGCCGAAATCTATGAGGTTCATCGAGGGTAGACTTCCTAGGGCGTCGCTTAATTCGTTCGACTGAAATAAATATAAACATATTTGGTACATGGTTGTTATCATGATATCTCAGGACCCGTATCATGATATCTCAGGACCCTTTGTTTGTTTTAACGCAGCCAATAATCCCCGAAAATAGTATGAAGAATAAACCGACATCTAATTCTGATAAATCTTGTGTCTGATCAACCACATTAAGGGACCACATGACTACAGGGGTTAGTGATGTGGATTCGATCATCACATAAACTAAACTAATTTGCCGAATTGGGGCCAAGTCTCAATGTCTTTAGCGCTGTTATGTGCGCAGGATGTATTACATACAGCAGCTCTAAAATGTTGCCATTCTGTTCTTTACAATGGAAATTAAAAGGTCAGTGACATTCTGAGTCAAATAAGAAAATCTTAGCGTTAATAAGGTGGATAGATACTAACTTCAGATGATTTCCTCGAAGAATTGCTTTCCACGCTGTCTCTAACTGGTTCTGACTTCACGACCGTCTGCGGTATTTGCGGGACACTCGCTGGGTAGGTATGAATTTGGTTCAAATTAGGGTAGATAGACGCTGGCCGCGACGGCGGCGGCCGAGCAATCATATTGGTAGAACTGTAGTTGTAACTAGTTTGCGGATACACGTATGCAGGCATGCGTGGTTGAGGCGTCGGAGTGGCCATACGCGTTTGACTGTAAGGTTGGGAATACGTCGGCGCTCTGTACGGCGGTTGGGCTTCGAGCGCGGCGTGAGGCGAATAGTAGCTGTAGTTGGGTTGTGGTACTGCCATAGGCTGAGGGACTGCCTTCGGCTGTGGACCAGCCATTGGTTGTGGGGTAACCATTGGTTGCGGTGGCGCCGGCTGCGGCGTAGGCATTCCATACGGCGCAGCCGGCGGGTACGGGGGATGGACGTATGGTGGATAGTTGTATGAATACGGCGGGGGATAGTACCCTGGCCTTTGGTTATAGTTATTCATATTGCTCAGCTCTGTGGTTACACTTAGCTCCTCTGTTTGCTGTCCCAATCTGAAATAAGTAAATCATTAAAATGCCGTTGGTATCAGTGTTTATCAAGTCCACACACTGACGCGATATCTATGTACCTAATCAGTTGATACACCTTTCTGCTCGGTTCATTTTAAGGTGCTCCTACGCTTTTCGACCTTGAATTTTGGGTTTAGTTAGATTATTAACATAGTTTAGCTATTAGAAAGTGTTTTAACTGAAGATAATAACGAAATCGTACCACCATTTCTTGAAACCTGTTTTTAGGCTTTAAACCAAATTTAATCAATCAATTAAATCTTTTATTTACGAATGGTGGTACATTTTAGATCTCATATTCAATGAAGTTTTCATACTTTTATATGTAAAAGTATGAGATAATCATTAGCATGCAAGTATTTTAATGGAATTGTGCAATTCGGGGGATGAAGTAAAATAATGAACACACTTCATTATGACTATGAGCGTATAACTACGAACCGCACTCACCCAGTTAACGCTCATGCATGAAGAGACTTGAAGAGATTTATCCAAAAGGTAAAAAAAGGTTCGCAGTTAGCCCTGCCATAATGACGTCATACATACTAAATAGAAAAACGAGCATACTTATTGATCTGGTCAATGTACTCCTTGAAGGATGCATGTGGGTCTTTGGCAACCTTGCTGGTGGGGCTCGCGAATGATATGAGGTCGCTGCTGTCTTCAGTGGGACTCGAGCCGGATGATCTAGCGCAGATGGATTGTGGGACACAGAGTTAGTACTAATTGTGATTAGTTACCAGTTAGATTACCAATGGTTCTGTAGAAAGGTTTGAGGACTGTTCAGACCTACGCGGTTTTTTATTGGGATTCACCTATAGAAATCGACTGGAAAAAATAGTATAAATTTATTCTAATTACACCTAACTCAGGTTTTATTTCAATTTATAAAAATTGACAATGCATAAAATGAAAATAAGATTTTAATGTCTAGCTACAGATAAGGTTGTCTAGAAGAGATCCCTCTTAGCGATAAAGTGCAACTTTGTTAACTTTAATTTTCATGATTTTGTACATATTTTTTTCTTTGCTGTACAATAAAGTGTTTTGTATTGTAATTTATTTGTTTATTTTAACAACAATTTTACAAAATACTACATAAGTATAGGCATTTGCCGGCAATCATCAGTGGTGACGGAATGTGCTTGGATTTCGCTCGGTTTCGCGCGGTATCGCGCCGGAAGTATTGTGTTTTAAACCTCTATCTGCTTGCGCAGCTTTTAATAAATAGTTTTCGATACTTCAAACAAAATATTTACATATAAACGATATGAGCTGGATAAGCCTCAGCCTAAATATTTTTTCGAATTTTAAAAACATGCAATAATTAAACATAGGTAGCATTATAATTTGGTCAATAACTGGCAATTTCATATTTAAAGATCATTATTTCCATCTTAGATATTGGAATTTTAAAATGTAGATAATCAGAACAGTATGGGGCCATTTCATTAATTCTTATCAAATAGGTTTGTGCATGTACTAAGTAGGTTAATAATAACTGCTTTTTAACCATAGATATTTTTGCTATCAAAAGTTATTTCCTGTGATGTTTCCCAAAATCACAGCTCAAATAAAAACGAAATACCTAAATAAATGTCACTTTAAATAAAACAAAAGTAAGTAACACTGGAAATTAAACAACACTGGAAATACCTATTGAATATGTTTTTTTAATTTTATTAGGTATTCAAATCCATAAAGAATTTTACAATCAACACCATACTACTGTTTATAGTGACACAACAAGACTAACCAGAGTTTAGAAGTAGCATAGTTCACTGTAATAAGCTTCAGACTTACCATGAACAAAGCCTAGGATTCTTTCATACTTATCTATCTTGTTTGTTATTTATTTTGAAGTCTATAGAAATATGTCTGCTTTTGATTCTGACTTGTCTTTGAATTATTTTCCGCAACTACGCAATAAATGGTCCCTTTTAGCGCGAAAACTAGTTTTCCTAATCTAACATATCTAGCCGAGCACAATGTTGTCTCATAGCATAGTATAAACAAACATCTCAATATCAACGAATCTCTGATACAACTTAATGTCATTGAAGTCTTCAAATATTTGAAATTAATATATAATTTTCTCAATCTAGCCTATACAACAAAATGCTATGCTAGGGGCTGCAGCATGCTTTTAATGAGCAAGTATTCTCACATGTTATCCGCAGTGTGCAAGTTAGCGCGAGGGGGTTTCCTCGGCGGCGGAGGCAGCGCGGGCAGCGGACCGTCGCTCTCGTCTCGTCGTCGACTCGCACTGGCCACCTCGGAAACATTATCTAAAACCAGATAACACCAATCATTATCAACTATCGATGAATGATATATACTGATAACACTGTATACAACACTAACAATTGTTTGTTGATTATTGGTTTATTTTTAGACATTTTAGGACAAAAAAATTAGACTTGTCTAAGTGTTTATTTTGTAAGCCTAAAGAAATAAAGTTAATGAAATCTGAAATCTGTTTTAAGTCACTATAAAATTTCATAGCTTTCTAACAGCTATGAAGGTGATATTTTTTATGATTGCTCCCACATCTGTCTTTGCATGACCTAATCGGTTTTAAAGTAGCCTATGTCTTTCCTTAATCTGATCCGTCAGCTGTTTAGATAAGGAATGGAAACATAGGTAATTTTTCATCTTGTGCTAATTCGGCCTGTTCCCATTCAGGTTGTACAGTAACCTTGGCATCTTCATTAAAATTTCCATGAGCATGGGCCATATCAAATTAGAACTAGAGTTAGATGGGGCAGAATATAGTGACCGGGTTCTTTGGCAGGCACAAGTGGGGCTGTAGCCAGAGTTAATTTTAAAGGCAGGCACATACAGCGGTATAAACACCTAGACTATTCTATTTTATAGAAATAATAAACATACAATACAAATAAGAGGTAATTCCACAGAGTTCTACCCCACTTTGGTACAAATTACCATTAACTATGCCAAAATTTATGGAATGTTTCAATTATGAGAGTAAACCATTTGTTTTTTTTTTTTGGGGAAACAAAATCCACCAAAACTTATTTTTCAAACTTACAGAACAATTTCGAGTTAAACTTATAAAATTAAACTACTTAATTCGTTAATTAAATTGGCATTATCTGCCCTTTTTTGTTCTTAATCAACAACCAACTCTAATTTCACAATTGACTCCAAATTATGCTACTCATAACTCACTCCATTTCAATTTCAAAAATAATAAATACACCCTGATAAAATAATTTCATTACATTTCACTGATTCCATGCCACTTGTGGGTTATTGACCAGCACTTCCTCTGAGATGGGTGGAAACCAAATCAAACTTGATACAATTATGGTTATTTAACTATACATAGGTATGTACATGAAATGATTTAGTGTGATATATTTTAAAATGCATTTATCAATGTTTGGATCAAAGCTACTCAAAATCAAAATCAAAGTGCTTTATGCCTTACAGGACTTTTGTCACAAAATACAAATTACATAATTAATACTGGGAAATAAAGTGATCACTTTGATTCTTCTTCTAGATTATGTATCTATGTAGTTATATGGACTTATTATGGTTACTGAGGAATTCTTTAGCAATAAATGTGCCATCGGATCACACAGTTGTTATACTTTTAACCCGAAAAATGTATGCAAAGCCAAATACAGAAGTTATAGAAGCTATTGTTATAAATTGTCCAATCAGCAGGTAAACAAAACAAAGTATGGATTCATATTCACCTGAAGCCAGCAGCTTCTGTCTCCGAAACTGATCCAAAGCCAGACTCTCCAAGCTGAGAGCCTGGGCCTTTTCCAGGTCAGCCTGGAACTGCAGATCGTACTCTGACATCATCAGATCTTCAACAACTGACTAGGTACAGCCAATAACGTGGGAATTTTATCATTTCTAAAATTTTGTACGAATGTTAGCTTTTGTGTACCAAAACAACCCGTTTTAGAACTACTGAGCGAGCATCGTTGGCTTGTTGATTGTTCCACAAAATCGCGATATTACACAAATATGATCATTCTGTTTGATTTACTGGGTCACTATTTCATTCTACTCTTGCCTTGCTTTGCTTCAAAGAGATTATTTACCACCACTCACTACCACTATGTTTTAGTTTGCTTGTTTGTTGCTTCAGTTGCTTGTCAAACTCATCCCCCAACTCATCCCGTTCCAATTAAAAATTATCAAAACTAAAATAAAAAAAAATTATGAGTGACGTGATGAATGATTGTTCTGATGAATATTGTTTCAATGAACAGAATTCAGAAACCAACCAGTTTAAAAAATTCTACCTTGTTGCTTGTTTGCGAATAAAAAGAGATAGCTTTATTATCAAATACACAAACAAGAAAGAAAGAAAGTTTCGCTCAAAAACAACGCTCGCGTTCATCATCGTTGTTGGATTATAATTTACCATACTCTATGGTACGTTTTCGTTCATTCTATTCAGAATATTTACGCCTCTTCCTATATCCTTACCAATCAAAGGAACATCGTCACATCGTGGAGCATAAACAAAACTCACGAAGGTCTTACCGGAAATTGTGGAAACTTCCGGTATAATCTTCTGTGTAAGTAGACCCTGGACAAACCCTGGATGATTGAATAAACAATGCACTCTACCGACTCTACCATGTGAGTGTTATGTTATGAGTGACGTCAAAGATATGAGCGAACGATGTTCAAAAACAGCTTTTATACCGCTGCTGTTATGCTCTTAGTTATGCTGTAATGCTCATAGTTATAATTTTGGTAATAATGACTTACCAAAATGATAAGAACCACAAAAGAGCATAACTACACTGACATTCATTAATCCTAAAGGTGTGCATGCGGATGCTGATGCAGATATAGGGGTTGATGATCGGGTCCTAGACCCCCTGCATGCCAGATCCACTAAGCAGGTTGCTCTTCGATCACCGAAGTGCAATCTACTTCTAGGGATCTAATGTCATTTTGACTAATGTCAGCAAAATCGTTTTCTGGTCACATGTGGGATATTTTTTTTGTTTAAGTCGATTTATTGTTGAACGTGATGAGCCATCTATAATTTTTTATTTTTTTTTTGATGAGGTATTTATTTTGTAGTAGGTACCTGAAAGGCCTACCTACCTGACCCAAACTGTATACCTACTGCACAAACAAAACCGCACATAAATCAAATTTTACTACAACCATTTTTATTTCACTAGGCTTTGCTACCCTTATAAAGCCGCGTTGACACGATCAGAGTCAGCTCGGACCGAGTGGATTCGGATACCTACTCGGACGCAACTCGCATTGTGGCAACCCATAATCCGAGAGCACTCGGACGACGAATAAGGGTACCAATAATGTAAGCATTCTTTATTAAACTAGCGGTCCGCCCCGGCTTCGCACGCGTATTTAACAAAAATTTCAGAAATTATACACGCTAACACGATGGGTTTCACAGTTTTCATACGGATTCCTTACTTTTTTTAGCAGCATTGGGGTTTTTGACATTGACTTGACACTCCATAACTGACACTGGCCGCAAAGAAAAGAATGCAACAAGAAATGCGACAAGCCGAAGACAGGGCGCTATGGCGCTCATTAGGGGACTATGTCCAGCAGTGGACTAACATAGGCTGATGATGATGATGATGATGTAGAGAAAAACCAAGCAGCGGAGCCATAATAGAAAAAGAGGTTGAATATATAAAATATTATATTATATCACGGATTTTGGAATTTTGGATTATAATGGTGAAAGAATTTTTCAAATCGGTTTAGTATTTTCGCCTGCGTATCAGTAGTACTACTAAGAAGTACAACTGGTAGTACAAATGACACACCGTTGTATCTCTAGTACTACCAGTAGTACTAGTAAGCATCCATAAGTATTTAAAACAGGTATACTTACCGCGTGTTATCATAAATTTTGCTATTTATTGATATCCGCTGGAGTTATTTTGATGGCACACACAAAACCAAACTAAAAAGGAATAAATATTAAAATAAGAAGTAATTTAGTACACAAGTGAATTTTAGGTAGCACTGGAGTACTATTGTGGGATTTTATAACTGTGAAGGCTGTGTATTTAGCCACTTGTTACTCTTTATTACACGTTGTATGGTTCACACTGCGTCCCATATAGTGCCGTAAGTCAGCTTAAGGCTGACTTATGTCCGATGTTACTGCTTAAACTGCTATTATAATGCTATTATACTGCTAATGTATGTACAGCCAATGTGAACTTAAGGCTGTCTAATTTGTGCCCAAACTGGTTCTATAAGAGCATTATAGCAAGCTATACAGCTCTTATACAGCTTACTTATACAGCTTGTGGAGTACATGTGAACGACTAGACATCTTATATAGAACCCCGAATGCTACTTGGGATGTAAGCAGTACTGCTAAGAAGTATAACTGGTAGTACAAATGACACACCTTTGTATCTCGCCTCCGTATCAGTACTAGTACTACTATTGTAGTGTCTATTCTGTTTAGTCTGTAGGTATATACAACTGATCATTTAGTTATCATGAAGTATCATGACAATCGATACTCTTTATTGATAATTCTAAACTGGCCACTTGTAATGTAAAATGAAGTATGATACCTCTATACATAGAGCAACGCGGTCCTCCGGCGGACCGGAGCGCCGGCCGGAGGCCCGCGTTGCTCTATGGTGCTGCCTCTTCTCCCAGAAGCACAAATTGAAGAAGGGTTTAGTTATATACTGAAGGAGAGTGAAATTGTAGGAAGTAAGAAAAACCTACAACAGTTTTTACTTTACATAAAAAAATACTGGATGCCGAAAAAAGCTTTATGGTGTAGTTTCGGTGAGCGACACCGGACGAATAATGTCTGTGAGGTTGGAACGGTCAATTCAATAAACTTTTTAAAAGAAGACCAACAATTATACATTTTTTAAAAATGATCAAGTAGGATGCAGTTAACGCTGTGAATTCTTTAACATTAGAACCAGCAAATGCAGTTGGTCAATCAAGAAATTGACGACGAATTGACCTACCTCTCTTCTTGGAAAATTACGTTAAGTGAAGAACAAGGGCGCGCTCTTACCGTTATCGTAGTAGATAAGTTTTTTTTTTAATATACTAGAGACAAGTTTTCTGTTGTAGAGATACAATTTTTCTGTTGTAGAGCTAGTTTTCTGTTTTTTTTATACTAGAGAAATACAATTTGTATCATTTTTACTACCAGTTGAACTTACGTTTTAATAAAGTCGAGTAAATTTACTTGAATTTTTTGTAGTAGTACTACTGATACGAAGGTGAGATACAAAGGTGCCTCATTTGTACTACCAGTTGTACTTTTTAGCAGTACTACTGACATGGAGGCTTACTAGTACTACTGGTACTACAGTACTAGAGATACAACGGTGTGTCATTTGTACTTCTTAGTTGTACTACTGATACGGAGGCGTATTTTCGGAGCCTATTCAATTCAAACAAACAAACAATCAAATCTTTCCTCTTTATAATATTAGTATAGATATAGAGGTAGATATAGAAAACGCAAGCAGGTAGATATAATAGCTTTAATACATCCAGAGCCTGATACATGATGTACATAACATTACTATGTAGGTATACTTCTTTTTATAGATTATTTAGGTACTTATAGGTTTGTATATAAACAGTTTGATTCAGATTTGTTTAATATTCCTTTAACTTTGGCACCTATAGTTTTGAGTTTTTTCATATTTTTATTTTCGTAGCTACTACGCTACTACGCTGCTAACTGGACTGACAGTCCAGTTAAAAAACATATGTTCGGTTGAAATTGTGTTATCATGCCCGATAAGATGCCCTATCTTATAGATCTTAATTGTATGAAGACTTTTTCTTTTTGGTACTGTTTTTCTTATTGACTTTTTGCTGATTCACTGGGACGGGACTGCTGATGTTCCGCAGCGGGCTCCGAGTACTGGTTAGTTTACTCCTTGCTTGGGACGTAACCACTGGGACTGGTTTTTTATCCCGTTTCCTTGTCCTATCGTCGGGAACCACGGCATCGCCTATATTCCCATCCTTTCTTTTAGAATCTATTGCTTTGGCCAGTTCATTTTCTTTTGAAGGAGTAAACGATTTATTAGTTCTTTTCACAATCTTTTTCTTTTTCTTTTTGGAAGGTTTATTTATCTGACTTTTGTCAGCGCTTGAGACAATCTGCAAACAAAAGAAAGTCGAATTAGCTTTATATGCTTGAAATCAGTAGATACGTAGCTAATAAAAACCAACTAGAATAGTTTTTCTGTGGCAAAACAAAGGTGTTGCCTTGCTTGTTTGAGCAGAGCGTATTTAATTCCTACAAAGAAAAATATACAAAGATGGCCGCCATCTTAATTTTCAATGCGCAGAACTACTTACAAGTAATTACTTACAAGTAATTCTGCACCCTGAATTTTGAAAAAAAAAGAAAATTATAAAGTAAAGAAACAATTGTGCGCCATCTTGAATTTATAAAATGACAATAAGTAAACTATGTACCGGTAAACAAGAAGACCAATCGCCGTTTTCCTGGATAGTGCTAACAGCTCTGAATGTCTCATGTACACAGACAAGAAAATATGAACTCACATCTAAGACTCTACACCGCCCACGCTGCGCTATTCCGCCCACCGTAGCGCGTGCTACGAATTACGATACTTTAACGCGCGCCGTAGCATCGTAGCATGCTCTACAAAGGTCTATAAAAATTATTGGGTCTAGAATATTATCAGCAGGCCGCAATAAAAAGAGGTCCTGTCTTGTTCTTGTCTCATCTGTTCCCCCATTTGCTACTGCAGCACTCATTGGCCACCTACACACTTTAGTTACATTATTGTTAATTGCTTTTTTCTACTTATTGTAGGTATCTTTATTGTGTAATTTTAATTTTTTTTAAGATTGTTATTTTGTTTTGAGTCATGTATTGGCAAATAAATCTTTGGCTAGTACGAAAGTTAGTGCGCGTTGAAGTCTTTTGTATGCTACGCTGGTCCGTCGTAGCATCGTAGCATAAGCTACGGAGATCTACGATAAAATACATTAAATTTCTCATTATGAGGTAAGAAGGGAGAGGGAGAAATAGGCGAGATCAGAAACCACTACTAATGTACCTACCGAGGTCTTAGGGACAAACCAAAATAATCCTTAAATTGTATTGGAGATCAGATAATTCTATTCTCTTATCAAAATCTAGAATTTGATCTTCATACCTGGTCATAGTACAAGTCGTCTTGTTCTTGGCGGTCACAGAAAGCCAATATTTTGTTGCAAACTGTCCTCAAGTTTTTTAAACGCTTCTTTCTAACTGACGCTTTTACATGACTTGATGACTCCAAATGCAGAGTTCTGAAAAAAACGCACATTATAATAACTTGATGTCTTTCAAGTCGAATTTCAGCTACGTCTCTATGTATATAATATACTAGCGGTCCGCCCCGGCTTCGCACGGGTATTTAAAAAAATATATGCTTTCATGCGGACCCCTAATTTTTTGAAAATATTTTATAGCCTATGTTCATCACGGAAAATTTAGGATTCTAATGGTGAAAGAATTAGTATTAGTAGTAGTAAGTTAGTTTCGTTTCCTATTCAATTTAAACAAGCAATCAAATCTTTCCTCTTTATACGTAAAAGCCATGTCCCAATCTCTGATTGAAATCCCAGCCAACTTCAGGTGTTTTTTTTGGGATACCTATCTAAGTCATTCCTTTGTTGTTCGGGATAACTCGGATTCTAATAAGACACAGCGATAATTATTTAGTTTATTAGTTTCCTTTTACAATTGGTAAGAGTTGGACTAGCTGGGTTACATTATAGCTCTGACGGCTTGCAACTGTCTGCAGTTAGCTCAAGTTTAGTTGTAATTACCTACTTATTGGATCAAAGTGGTCCGCCCGGCTTCGCACGGGTATTTAACAAAAATTGAATCCCTAAACTTTTTGAAAATATTCTATAGCATATAGCCTATGTTCATCAGGGATATTTTCGGATTCAAATGGTAAAATATTTTTTCAAATCGGTCCAGTAGTTTCGGAGCCTATTGAATTCAAACAAACAATCAAATCTTTCTTCTTTATAATATTACTTAGTACCTATAGATAGTAAGTTTGTTTTTTTGTGATGAGGTACATCGTTTGACCAGAATCTGACATGATTTTAAATGACGATGTGTTCAACGTTGAACGGACTATTCGAAGAGGGCGTAGAAGTCACCTTTATCTTTGTCTTGAAGATCTTTAGATCAAAGATTACACTTTAACATGACTTTAACGTCATACTTACTTGATGACTTTGGGCTTGATATTAATGTCTGTGGCGTCTCCATCATCGAATAGCATCGTCGCTTTCCAAATATCTTTGAAGAGTTCTCTGCGTTGCGCGTAGCTCTTCCTCTCTATTGGATTGTTATTCATGATAGGGCCGGGCAACTGTTCAACTGGTTCCTATAGTCTAACACGAGAACATTTCAGAAAAGGTTTTGATCGTCATGTTGCTTCCTTTGATTTGGTATTCCATTGTAATTTTGTACTCCGTGGATTTTGTAGTTGGTTTTGGTCAGTTGCGGTCAAAGTTCAATACCAAATACTCAATTTGCACAGCACGTTGCGGAGTTAGCTCTTTCATTGGGAGAGCGGGCAGTTGTTAATTCATGTAGGTATAATATCTATAGGTATATTATACATACCGCTGCCCGCTAAGGATGAGAAAGAACTACTCTCCGTTTTGCCTACCTTGCTGATTACATGTCTGTAATTGGGTTGTGATAGTATCTACGAATATTTGTAACGACGGTTTACTTTAATTTGACTTCTTTTTACGGACTTGGTTACGAAATAAAAAAATAGCTAAAATATAACCCTGAAATCAAGTTATGTCATTTTGATTTTGTCAATTTCGACCGATGAAATCAATCATTCAGAATCCCTTAGTACCATGAAGTATTATTACAGTAGGTATAAGGTATGTATGAAGGCTGATTATGTATGGCTTTGGAAGTATAACAGTCCCTCATTCATAATAGTCAGCATTTGCTGATTATCAGTATGTCTTCTTCTATTGACATACTCAGAGTAGAGATATAAGTGATATAACATTATTTAGAAGCTGTTTCAAGTTAGCAGACCATTGTGAATAAGGGATGTAAGTACATATATACGGATTAGTTGCATTTCGAGCGTCGCCGATTAAACAACCAAGTTGTAGATCGTGCATTCTGCTATGCAGTGAAAAAACTACCTTAACCTTTTGTCACATCCATTTCTTTTACAATTGCTTTTTAGTGGAATCCCTCCATTAAAGACCAAGTTATGTGAGGTACCTCTAATAATAATAAATTATAGTGAGTTTTTAAAAGGTTTGCTACTCTATGGTTAAAGCTAAGTTGTAGCACAGAAGAACTATATAGTAGCACCAAGGAACTTATACCCAATCTGATAATATAATCTGATAATATAATATTAATATAATCAATCAAATTGACAATGCACATTCCAGGTTGGGTATAAGTTCCTTGAGTAGCACATAGTGAAAAAGTATGTGGGTACATCATAAAGCACTCCGGTCCGCCGGAGGCCCGTGTTGCTCTGTGGGGTACATAATGAAAAAGTACTTATAAAGTACTTACTTATAGTTACGCACGAACGTGTAGGTAACTAAAAAATATACCTAAACTAATTTTAAGGTTTAACACTACGATAGTAAATAGGTCTGTTTTATGTGCCTATGTTAGACTAAGGTAGGTATAATTTTATATGGACCGTATTCTTCAAGTATTTTACATCTAGAACTTGACTAAGGTTGCCTGATATATTTAATTTATAAATAAGCCAAAGGACAATCCGCAGCAAATACATTGATCATGATATAAATAAGCGAATACCAAGGAATAAGGTTCGCGTGTGGGTAACTTCCGAACAATAAGAATGTTAGAACCGATCCCATAGACCAACAGGTGACCGTGAAGCCATAAAAGCACGCCCACTCAAGACCTCGCGTCAGTAAGCCAGTCGCTTCCATCGAAACAGCTTCTATTATACCTTCACCGTAAACGGTAACAAAAAATGTGATACAAATAAACCATGTTACAAATATGTCAAAAAAATATGACCCGAACGCTTTATGGGTGGCCCTCAGTGAGCAAAATCATGAGAGCAACTTGTTCGATGCTTACCCCAAATTGCTGTCGCGGTTACTCCTGGAGGAAGAAGCGGCCAGGCAGGATGGTGACACGAGTGAGGCGGAGAAGCTGGTTCTCCCTAGTGATAAGGAATGGAGGCTGCAACTCTACTTCTTTATGGTTTCCTTGCAGAAGGGCGTCCTCAAGCAAGTATCAAGATTATGTGTTTAGCGCCAGCGAGACTGATAACTTTTTAAAGTAGTGTTAAAATCAGAACTTTTGACTACCTATGTGGCGCAGTGGTCGAATGCCAGAGGAAAAAGTTCGCAAATTCATTTATATCTGCCAATATTTTAACAGGATTTCATTGGATTTTTATATCAAATAAAATTAAAACATAAATAACTAAACCACTTGCAATAATAATACACAAACAACATACAAACTCATCCTGATTGCTTGTATCTTGAAGACCATGAGTGCGTAGGGACTGAAGATATTCTGAATGAAAATCATCGATATCAAAGTGCTTTATTTTCTTTAGACCTAATTTTATGTGCTGCATGCACACAACACACCTAGGTAGGTCCACGTTTGGTTAGGTACCTTATTAAAGTTTTCAAACGGATTGAACTCGAAAATATTATATCGCCTATGTTCAACAGGATATAGGTTTCTAATGTAGAAAACAATTTTTAAATCGATCTAGTTGTTTCGGAGCCTATTAAACAAACAATAACTTATTTCATCTTTAGGCTGTTTTAATTATACCTTTATTAACAAGGAAAATAACAAATTAATAACAGAAGCAAATTAGAATTACTTTTTTTAGTTATTTATACTTTACTTTATTTGGAGAAAAAACAGTTTTACACGCTTTATGTCTAACTTAAATACTAACGCATAGCCAATTATGTATCGTCACATTACATTACAAATGAATAATGCTGGACTATCCACACATCATCATCTAGCCCCAAGTTAACAGAGCTTCAGATATGGGTATTTGAACAATTGCATAGATAGTTATTTTTACCAACAAAAAAAAAACGACAAGAACAGCCGGAACAAATATCTGCAGAACGTACAAAAATTTGTCCCGAGGCAGGAATCGAAACCGCAACAACCTGCGTCGTAGGCAAACCTTCGCCACCGCGCCACAACCAATCGAGGTAACGACTGACTGTTACAAACAGTTAATTATTACACCCCAATTTAATCAATAATCAATATGCCCAGTCATTACTTACTTAAGAACATAATTTGGTTCGATATAAAAATAAACACGCTAACAAAGGGTGGCATGAGGTTGAATTATACCGTGTGTTACCTACGTTACGGCCGTGACCTGACGGTAGGTACTTTTATTTACAGATCGCGATAGCGGAAAGTTGAACTTTACAATCTATTCGCGGTCTTACACTATTGCCTTGACCAGCCACCCTCATCGACAGCTGTTCAATCTACTGATTGATAGATACTTCTACTCAGTTCAATCAGTACCTACTCAGTTCAATCAGTACCTAATCAGTTCAATCAGCACATACTCAGTTCAATCAGTACCTACTCCGTTCAATCAGTACCTAATCAGTTCAATCAGCACATACTCAGTTCAATCAGTACCTACTCAGTTCAATCAGTACCTAATCAGTTCAATCAGCACATACTCAGTTCAATCAGTACCTACTCAGTTCAATCAGTACCTAATCAGTTCAATCAGCACATACTCAGTTCAATCAGTACCTACTCAGTTCAATCAGCACATACTCAGTTCAATCAGTACCTACTTAGTTCAATCAGTACCTACTCAGTTCTAGGATATAAGATACGTTGTGTCAACAGATACTGAATGAAAACTAAACTAAGTCTCATAAATATAACACAGAAAAACAAGATAATAGCAAGATAACAAAACAACTTTTTACAAGTTAGTGTAATTGTTTTTAACTCGCTATTATCGCGTTTAACATTTTAGATTCAAATGCGAGCTCGAAAACAGATGAGAGACGAAACATTGGCCTGGCTTATTCAATTTAGGCCTATTTATCATTAACATATATGTACCTATATAGGTAGATAGAAATTTCTTTATAACACAATTTAAAAAACATATTGTTCATATAGAAAAGGCAATAATGAAATCGCATCGTTAAATATAGTGTAGTGTACTTTATCGAATTTATAATTATTATATATATTTATTTTTCTCTATTGGCTTAGCAAGATGTCTAGCCTTAACATCTGGCTAAGCCTCGATATCAATGTAATTTTGAAAAAAAATCAGAAGTATAAATTACTTTAACTATGTAAACTTTTTAATAGCGCTTATTATCATCGGGAAAACAAATATAACGAGTAAAACTGCCAAACTGGCATTTACCGGCTTTGACGGGAGTAAGGCATAAACATCAAAAATCAAAAAAAGTATAGGTAGATAACAAATAAAGCTTACAAATTATTTTCAGTTGTTGCTAATGCATTATAAGTTCGGCTTTTATCCTTTTGATAAATCTTCATTCTTAACACCTAGGTCGTGAACTTGTGAATTTAAAATTGGACCTAATTATACTTTGAAATTCTCTCTCGCTAATTTATTGGGCTAACTTTTGATCTCACTCAGCAAGCTCCGGAACCTATTTCACTATGGCAGCAAATCCACACCCTTGACTTAATAAAAATGCAATCAATAGACCTCCCTCAAAATCTTCATATCATGTAAGTTGATACAAAAATATAGTTTCATGGATGGTTATTTATTGGCTAGGCAATATAATAATAATAATAAAATATTGTTGGACACGTTGGACAATCTACACAGTATCATCTAGCCCCAAGCTAAGCAGAGGTTTTGTTATGGGTACTGGATGACTGATATACATAATACAATATATTACATAGATACATATATATTTTTATGATGGTACCTAGGCTAAAACCAATATCTATTCTTCGAATTCCGCCCGCGTGCGGACTACCCAAGACCTATTTATAATTAGGTACATAATGGGCCCCACGCAAGCGGAACGCGGATCGTCTGCAGCGTGACACGCACGCGGTCTAGATCCGCAAGCGAGTGGCAATCCGCATGACAGGAACGGGCCCTAAGCCGCTCTCTTGAGGCGACGACGCGACGACGACGTTAATGGTTCTTCATCTTATAGCCCATTAGCGCCGAAACGATGTACCTACGGCAGTTAAAATTGGAAATAAATTCAAGTTTAAGGTAACTTCAAATTCCAGGGAAGAAGATGTCGAAAATTTACATGTCAAATCCACGGAGGAGCCTCCTGAAGAATGGGCGCCGTGGAACCTGGTGGTGCAGACCAAGAACCCCCGTGCCCCGCCGCCTGTGTCCGTCAGAACCGCACCAGGCCCTGCCTGGGACATTAGACAAGTACGAAAGCTTTTTATTAAAATATTTGTTTAACAACTTCGCTGCCAATCTGATTATGAGGGTGCCTTGAAGAATTCCGATATGATTTTTTTCAAACAGACTGAGCGGCATTACTCCGCTAAAATTTTATGGGTGCGCTTAGTGAGTTAGATATACATATAATATCTTATACCGATTTCCAGCTAACCAAAAACAGCGAAACAGCATCCAAAGTAGCCTGGAAAAGTTTTAAGAAAGGCTTTATGCCTTATATAGGTACTAATGTTCTACTATGGGGTCGGTTATTAATAAATAAAATAAATGAAAAGTCTACTGGACGATCCACACTGCATCATCTAGCCTCAAGATAAGCAGAGGGTTACTAGATGACTGATATACATAATACAATAGATCACATAGATACGAGTATATTTTTTTATACATAGAAAACGAACAGAACTCCGTGACCAAATATCTGCAGATCGTATACAAATATTTGTCACGAGACGAATAACGAGCGACAAATATTTTCATTACATGTTGTTTTTTGTAACGTATAACGTGCTTTTTTTTCATACTTACGAGTATAATATTGACTGAGGATTTTAATATGTAGCTCTAACCAGCTCGGCGCTAAAAGAACCTACTCGTATGTACCAGTTTGACATTTCTTTGTTTATTGCCTAACAATTTTACTCTCATCAACAGTATTATGTAGAGTACAGTGTTTTCCAATAATTTATATCAATGGCTCTGATGAAACTATCATCTGAGTTACTGCCTCTACAAGTTTATGCTCCAGTCGCGCGCTGTGCGTTGAACGGAGTACACGCATACCTACGTTATTGTGTTCTCTTATCAGTAAGCTTATCAGTGCGGCCGAGTCCGCTCGGTCGCAGCACGATGATTCATATGGAGGGATCTGATCACGAGGCGCAAGATTTGTCTGAGGATAATATCTTCTCCGATTGTCAACTCGATAGATTGAATAAGTTGAAGAGAATGAACAGTGCAGATGATAACGGACATGTTAGTGACGCGGATGGAGAAGAGGGATATATAGAAGTACGGCAGAGACCAAAGAAAAAATTGAAGAAGAATATTTCAAAGAATGGAGGACCAAAAGCTGATACTGAAGAAATGGTAAAAAGTCCAGTCCCGTCGTCTTGCATGAAAGCTACTACGGATCCTGACTGCGAGATAGGTTTGACTTCCACCGAACCCTTACCTAAACAAATGGCACTAGCTAAGTTGCTACGGAGCGTGAACATTACAGGCATTATTCAAATAAAATATAAAAGTATCTACAGAGTTCAACTAACTTTTGATAGCAAGATAAAGGCTGAGTCAATTTTTAATTGCGAAGAGTTAAACAAAAGAGGTATTAGATGCCTGAGAACAAATGAAATGATTTCCCGCTATGGGATAGTGAGACAGGTAGATATAGAAGTGAATGATGAAGAGATTAAAAACTTATTTAAGTCCGAATATGAAATAACGTCAGTATGGCGCCTGAAAAGACAGACAAGCGAAGGGACCTGGGTTGATAGCGAGACGGTTCGCTTGTGTTTTAGAGGTAACACCATTCCCCCGTATGTTGAAGCATACGGGTGCAGGTTTATGGTGGAACCCTATATCTTCCCCGTCTCACAATGTTCGGGTTGTTGGAGATATGGCCACAGAATAAAGTTTTGCCCGGTTAAAAAACTAATGTGTCCAAAATGTGGTTCGAATCATAGCAACTGCGAGACGAAAGACTTTAAGTGCATTAACTGCATTAACACATGTCTTTAGAAAAATCTAAATATCCTATATTTAAGAGAGAGAAAGATATTAGGGAGATTATGCGGGATGAAAATTGTACATACAAAAAGGGATTTGAAATTTACCAAGACCGTAAAAACTATAAACAGACCGAGTTCCCTGAATTAAACACCGTAAACACAGGATCCTTGAGGGTTGAAGATCGCGACGTTATAAGTGGAAGTTACAAGGATCCTTTGTTGGCAAGAAAACCACAGAGAGTGGAAGATATTGCGTTGTTCAAAGAAGACAATGAAATGACCAAAGATAAGAATGAGGAAGTAAAAAAGACGCAGAAAAAGAAGAACCAGAAGAAAAGCTCCTTTGAAAGACCATTAATAGACACGGATATGCAGAGTGAGAGTGAGAAAGAGAGAGAAAAGTCTGAGAGAAAGAAAAGCTTTAATTTTATGCGATTATTTAACAAAATAAGAGAGATTATATCTTCGAAGAAGATGCTGGAGGAAAAAATATCTTTAGTTTTAAGTGTTGTGTTAGAGGAGTGTTACCCTTTTATAGCGGAATGGTTTAATTTCGGGGATTGTGTTAATAAATTCCTGTCCATTTTTAACAATGGATAACAGACGTAATCAACAATTTATTAACATAATCCAGTGGAATTCTCAAAGTATAAAACCAAAGCTGACAGAGTTCGAATGTTTATTGTGTCAACAAAAAGTGCATATAGCATTAATTAGCGAAACGTGGTTAAATGAAGACTTGAACGTAAACATTAGTGGTTATAGTTGGTACCGGAAGGATCGCAGTGACTCATACGGTGGGGTAGCAATTTTAACTCACAAATCAATCAAAGTTGAGGTATGTACATTAAGTTTGAGAAACTCTGGTATTGAAGTTTTATTAGTTAAGATTTTAAATTGTAAATTAGTTAAGAACATAGTATCTATTTATTGTCCGTCGTCAACACAACTCAATCCGATTGGGATGAGTTGTTCTCTCAATTTGGTAGCAAAACAATAATAGCAGGTGACTTTAACGCACATCATACAAATTGGTCATATAAAAACGACATGAGAGGAGTTCAAATATTAGATTCTACCTTGGATTATGGTTTCATTTCAATGAACTCTGGCCAACCAACAAGAGTAAAATTAGTAAATGGCAGAATACAAGAAACGTCACCCGATATTACGTTTGCTTCTTCGGATATTATTATTCATTTTAAATGGACAGTGCTTAACGAGAATTTAGGAAGCGATCATTTAGTAATAAAAATATGTACAAGTTATCAGGAATCGAATCATTACATAAAAAGGCGTAATTTTAAAAAAGCCGATTGGGCCGCTTATTCTGAGTCAATTAAAGAATTACTTAGTAATTTTTCCCCTAACTTTTCCCCTATTGGATTCAGTTTACAGAGTAGATATAATTCATTTATTGAAATAATTAACAGGTCAGCTGATAAAAATATTCCGTGCTCAAAGATAAATAGTAATCCGGAGTGCAAGTTCATACCTAAACCGTACTGGAACGCTGACTTATCAAAACTAGTGGCTCAGCGGCGTTTGGCTTTAAGTATCTTTCGGCGAAATCCCACCCCCGATAATCTAACGGCATTAGAAAACAAGAACTTATGTGTTAAGTCTGAATTATCACGAGCAAAGTCTGCAAATTGGCGAGAATTCTGTGATTCTATTGATAACATTACTTCTGTGAGGGAGATGTGGCGCCGAATGAAATGGATAAAGGGTTACAGGCAGAATAAATTTCAGGCTTCCGATGTTATGAAACAGGAATTGCTTTGTAACTTAGCACCCGATTATGTGCGTGTACCCAAACCAATATTTTTATCGAGTAATAGTATATTGGAACAACAGTTTTGCAGTCAGGAGTTAGAGTCATGTTTAAAGAAAAACGATACCGCCCCTGGGAATGATAACGTAACCTATTCCATGATATTTAATTTACCGGAAGTAGGAAAGATATTTTTGCTTAATTTATACAATGATATTTACAACTCTGGATATGTACCACAGCAATGGCGGGATATCAAAATAGTTCCAATTCCTAAAACAGGTTCTGACGGGAATGACATTAAATTAAGACCTATATCTTTGATCTCGTGTTTGTGCAAAATTTTTCATACAATGATAAAGAAAAGACTTGAATGGTTTATTGAAAAAAGTATCGTGTTATCCCCTAATACGACTGGTTTTAGAAAAGCACAATCTTGTTTAGATTCAGTGGCGCGGTTAGTTAGCACTATACAAGTTGGCTTTGTCAAGAATATACCTACACTGGCTTGTTTTCTCGATCTTGAAAATGCCTATAATAATGTACTTATAGAAAAAATTACGACGACTTTAGATAGTTTGAATGTTGGTTCTAAGATTAGTAATTATTTTTGGGAATTTTTAAGTGAACGCCATCTGATGATCAGGGATAATAACATGTCCAATGAATCAAACATGGTCAGGTGGACCTCAAAGGGCTTAGCCCAAGGGGACCCAGCTTCTCCATTAATTTTTAATATCGTGTCCTATGAAATTTGTAGACGTATTTGTACCGAAATTGCACAATATGCTGATGATTTTGTTGTTTTTGCTAGTCATAAAAATATAGATTTGTGTGTATCGGATGTGCAAAATGCTTTGAATGATATATCTGTTATTCTAGACTCAATTGGTTTAAATATTTCAGCACAAAAGTCAAAATTCTGCTTATTTAGCAGAGGACGCAGGAATCATCAAATTGAGTTGAAAGTTAATGGCTTACCTTTGTTTTGTGATGTAAATATTAAATACCTCGGTATTTGGCTTGACCGCTCACTTCGTTGGAGTAAGCACATTAATGAACTTTGTGATAAGACTATGAAATTCCTTAATATTCTGAAAATTTTGGCAGGTTCTGGTTGGGGGATTCATCCGAAACATTTGCGGAGACTATACATAAACCTAATAAGAAGTCGTTTAGATTTCGGTAGCTTTTTATATGACAATAGCGCGAATTTGCATACTTACAAAATTGATAAGATACAAAACAAAGCTCTTAGAATTATCGGCGGGTTTGTTAAAACTACGCCGATCCATGTCATGGAAAGTGAGGTTTGTATACCTCCATTATTTTTAAGAAGAAAGTATTTAGCCTTTAAATTTTGTATTAAAGCTAAATCTTGGACAAATGGAAAGACTGCAGAGTACCTGAATAGGCTGAGCTGTCTTTATTCTAATAACTATTGGGCTAATAAAAAAAGACCATTATTGATGTCAACGTTTGATATTGTTAAGAATGAAAAAATAGCTTCTTCGAATCCCCTTGAAATGTTTTTGTTCGATGTATGGCCATCTAAAATTAACGTTAAAAATATGATCGTTGACAATTTAGAATGCGTTCAAAGGGCCAAAAGAGATTATAATCCTAGCATGTTAAAAAGTGAGATTCTATGTGAATTACATAAAAAATACCATAAATGGTACAAACTATTTACAGATGGGTCGTTGAACGCCAACAGTGTGACCGGTGCTGCTTTTTATGACCCTTTGCGTAAATATGGAGAATGCTATAGAAATACCTCCTCTGTTTCAATTATGACGATGGAGTTATTCGGAATCTTAGAAGCGTTAAATTACGTACAATACAATGCATTATCCAACCTAAAAGTTGTTGTATTAAGCGATTGCAAAAGTGCATTACAACATTTACAAAGTTGTACTGCTGAAACTAGATGTATATCACTAGCTTATAGCATACTGCGTAAACTTAAGTATTTGAATGAGAATAACATCGATGTAATTTTGCAATGGATCCCATCACACATCGGCCTTTCCGGGAACGAAGAGGCTGACCGCTTAGCAAAATCAGCGATCGTAGACGGAACGGAAATATATATTCTACCTAATTATACGGATTTTCTACCTAAATTTAAAAACATGTGTTGTGATTTCTGGAGCGAATATTTCGATGAACGATCGAGGGAAAAAGGGATATGGTATAAAATAATCCAAAGCCAGCCTCCTCGTTTACCATGGTTCATGGGTGATATAGGCAGGAGAGATATTGTAACGGCACACAGACTTCGTTCCGGACACATGCCATTAAAAAAGTTTGCTTATCTAATGGGTAAAGTGCCGTCACCGAATTGTGAAGCGTGCGACAAGCCAGAGGACGTGTACCACGTGCTGATGGAATGTACCCGGAACCAGGCTGAGCGCCGCAAGGTTCTAGCTGAGCTCAACATCAATACGCTCAATATTGGTGCTTTCCATCAAATCCTATCATACCCAAATAGTAGTGAGGCCAAGTTGCTATTTGAGTTAGCACGACGCGCTCAAATGACAACTTAATTTAGTTATAAAGTTAGGTAGGTATAGTTTAGTTAGTACCTAAGGATTATCTAGTAGTTTTGTTTTATTTCCTTGGAATGTTATTCTCCTTTAATGTGTATACCAGAAGTTATCTCTTATTTTGTTTCTAAGATTTTTTCTATTTGTAATATGTACCAGTCAACTGGCATGAACATGTTGTTCAAAAGTTGTAAAATATGAATAAAAAAAAAAAAAAAAAAAAAGTTTATGCTCGTAGTTTTGTTCGCGTTGTTTCTACAGAAACTTTTATAACTTTGTTCTATATAGGTAGCTGCAGACAGATGCAGGATGCGACAATCTGAAGACAGGGCGCTATGACGGTTATTAGCGGAGGCCTATGTCCAGCATTGGACTAACATAGGCTGATGATGATGATGTTACCATGGCAACTGATTTATGGGATAAAAACCTATTTTATTCCCCATCTAAACCTACCCTGTTTAGTATCTCGCGGTCCGTTTAGTAGTATTGGCATAAAGTACCTGAAAAGAACCTGAAATAATCATCCATCCAAACTTTTACATTTTAAATATTAGTGTGAGCACAAGGCCCAAGCTTCTTTTTTACAGGTGCTGAAGGCAGCTAAACTGCTCTGCAAGCCTCCGCGGAGCGTTGAGTTCACCGACGAGCAAGATATGCGCGGCGTCTACTCGCTCATCTATGACTGTTTCCGCTGTAAGATAATTGATTCATATTTGTCATTTGATTAATCACTAGAGATATCATCACCGTTCATACTCTGTTCACGTTTGGACAAAGGCCTCGTAATAAGCGCCGTATTCGTTATTCCCAATATGGGTTAATTCTAACTCCACACAGGGACTGCGAGTTGAGACTTGACTTTTTCCCCGACTTTACGCTGCGTGATTCTGGAATGATTTGAGGATGAGTAGATTTTACTTCAAATCTAAGGAACAGAGTAATAAGATCAATGATCGACTTTATCAGACAAAGCTAAGAATAGCGCTAAACTTGTCGCCTCTCAAACAAAAAAAAAACCATGCTTCATCCGTCTCGCTGTACTACGCCACAGACATTTGACATCAGGGACCTAGTTAGCGAATATATACATATAATACCTGATTTTGGGTTCTTGCTTATATATTACCTCTATAGCACGGTTGGCGCCAGGAGTTGAAAAGCACAAAATCATTTTGTGATACAGATTTAATATCGTGAAATATTAATAACAGCACCCTCAGGTGCTGAAACGGAAAGTTGTTATAAATCAGAAGTGTCACGAACCTGTGAACTCGGCGTGTAGATGGCTGCCGTAGATTGCCACACGCTATTTCCCAGCGATTTTACTACCATTCTGTGGCGTTATTTAACTTCTATCACACAATGCCTACATGATAATGTCGCGATAAATACTCGCGTGCTGAGCTTGGAACGACTTTGTTCCCATCAAACTGTGTTATGGCTGTTTTATTACCTATTTCTATAAAGTTACACTGCAACTTGCATCTAGATATAAACTCAACGTCCTAATTCCAGCCGAATTGCGTCATCTCTACAAATTGTAGATTTTATATAACTACCTATTACTAAAGCTATACAAAATGTAGGTAAACTTATTTCGTTCTGAATTTGCTGTTAAACTAGGTACAATAAGTTTCTATTGTAAGCTAACTAGCTCTTTAGCCTTGTAGAAGTGGGTCATCGAATGGTATTCAATTCAAATCGATTTCTGTAGCTTTTTTATGAAAAACAGACAGATTCTACGCGATTTGTTTTAGCTTTTCATTATTCAGAACTTCTGAATCAATCAAAAGAAATTTCTTTTACCACGCGACATATTTTTTGTTCTTTTGATTGATTGTGCTTGCATCGGCTGATTGGGACGCAGGTAGACGTAGAGTACCTACACATATTCAATTTATAAAATGCAACTAAAGGCCAGGTGTATAAAGTAGCCATGTTGTATATTATCATTATCCTAATAGCTAGGTCTGGGCACAGTAATATGTACCTATACTGTGGTCTGGGCGAGAGGCCTTACGAGGCACCTTATAAACTTATAATTTACTAGCGGCCCGCCCCGGCTTCGCACGGGTATTAAACAAAAATTCCAGAAATTATACACACTAAAACGATGGGTTTCACAGTTTTCATACGGATCTTTACTTTTTTTAACAGCATTGGGGTTTCTGACATTGACTCGACATTCCAAAACTGACACTGGCCGTAGAGAAAAAGCAAGCACCGTGCGCTATACAACCTCTTTTTCTATTCTGACGCGCCATCATAGAAAAAGAGGTTGAATATACAGCCCACGGTTCAATTATTGAATTTTTCATGCGGATCCCTAACTTTTTTGAAAATATTATATAGCCTATGTTCATCACGGAAAATTAAGGATTCTAATGGTGAGTGAATGAAAGAATTTTTTAACTCGGTCCAGTAGTTTCGGAGCCTATTCAATTCAAACAAACAAACAAACAAACATACAAACAAACAAACAATCAAATCTTTCCTCTTTATAATATTAGTATAGATAATTCGCCAAATATGACGTCATAACATAACCGTAACACAATCCAGCCTCAAAATTACAACTCATTCATCAAATTTTCTTTTCAGATAAGACTGTTCTGGACCAAGCTCTCGACGATGTGGACTTTATCGGAGAATTCCCGCAAGTAAGTTTACATTTAATGAAGTTATTAGAATGTATACTTATTAACATAAAAAGCTTGTAGGCTTGTATGAGCTCGGTATATACGCACCGCATTTATACTGGTGACTACAAGGTCAGCTGCGTGTTTACCATTATAGCTTCGACATCTTTCTTTGACTAAATCTTAATACATTTCGACTGCTGCCAATCCAACAGTAGCGTGCAGTAGAGACCTAGGTATTCATTGATTACGAGTATTTTTGTTCATACGGATTTGAAACGATCGATCATGAACTTGCCAGACAGAAGGTCTTTTATTCCCTGATAAAATCAAGGTTGAATATTTAAACCTCATTAGGGCAGGTTCAACAAGATGTTAAAAGAATACCGTGTAACTCGCATTACGGTACTGTCGTGACAGAAGCTATTCTTTCCGAATGCTGAGTACGCTCACGAAAACGAGCTTTTTTATTTACGATCAGTTATTTCGAAACGAACGAAAAGAATTGGCATTGGTAGATAACGAGTACGATAAAATGTTGAACTTACTAACTTAACATAACACGGAACTTGCCGTGCGGATGTTGAAAGGGGCGTTTTCGCTGAAGGGTGTTAATGGCTCCATTTATAGCGCGATGAAATTTACCGACTAAGTACGAAGTTGGATGATCTCTGGTTTAGAAATATAAAGTTGTGGTAATAAAGCATATGACACGAAGACAAATTAAAGCAGTAGGTACACTTGCCACAAGATTAGGTATCTGAAAAAAGTGAAGATTGAAATTTTCACTGCGACCGCAGCTGACGCATTCAGGACTCCGTTTAACTCGCAAGTGTAATGAATATTCAACTGCATACTTGTATTTCCACCAACAAATATTCGAGCGGAAGGAACTAAGCAGTCCGAGAGTTGTGAAATGAAATGACCATCTCTTTAGACGAGTAAGAAATTTGTTTAGTCAACATTATTTCAATACAAAAAAGTTTTATCTAGGAAAAAGCCAAAAATTTTATTTGTACCTACGCCAAATCAGTTTTTCGACATAAATTAGTTTTGCATGGCATTTAAAGTTATCAAAGGAATTTAAGGACATGCCAATACGTTGTTTAAAATAGACTCAATAAATTTTAATTGAATGCAGACATAACTTTTTTTAATTTAATTTCTAAATCATATGTGTATTGTGTTGGTTTTTAGGTTTATTAATATTCAATTAGTCCAAAGCTACTGGCTGTATTGCATTGATACCACTGATACAACATTGTAATATTTGACGTTTTCTGTGAATGATTCTATTATCATTTTCCATTGGCTGTGAAAATCAACGGCTATAAGGTTTTGTTATTTATTATAGTGCGAAAGCCCTTAACCATCACGGTTATGAAATTTTCGAAACTTTGATTATTTCATATTATTGTAGCGCAATTGGTACCCAGCGTTTCCATACTTAGGGAGTTTGGGTTCAAGTCACGTAAAAGGAAAAAAAATGCGATTTTTAATTTCTTTTTAATTATATACGTCATGTGACCTATATCTGCGACTAAGAACCTAAACGACTAGATAGTAGTTTAGCTGTCCCGTTCAGATCACATTTATTTTGATCAAAAGATCTAAGCCTCAAGCGCATGATGTCTCGCTATCATCTTCAATCCCATCCTTATCCACACGACTTACAGAATAGACCCGCCCCGGCTTCGCACGGGTGCAACGCTGATACTAATACTTTCCTCTTGCATCACTCTATCTATAAAAAACCGCATTATAACCGTTGCATAGTTTTAAAGATCTAAGCATACATCGGGACAGACAGACAGCGGGACGACTTTGTTATAAATGTAGTGATGACGAGGAACAAATATCTTCGACAGTTCGCCGAACACCGTCACGCACTATGGCTATTTCTCATGGAGCTGGCCAGGAGGCGCTGGGGTGCCAGACCGAGGGGGGAAATGGAAGTAGCCACCAGGCTTCTGGAGGAAGCGGGACCACCCTTAAAAGACATCGAAAACGAAATATGGCAGCAGAGAGTCCACTTTGCAGCTGCTATTGCTAGGATCCGAATTAAGAACAAAGCGTTCATGTGAGTAGAATTTGAATGAACGAGTGAACAGTTTATTGCAACATTTACAAAAATTATTAATATTCTAATTTAAATAAAAAAGTTAAAATAGGCGGTTTCATTGCTTTATCTTTCTAAAGATATATAAGTTAATTAAGATTATGAACATTAAAAGGTCAATATCAACATTATATACATATAATTTACATAGGTCATTCAAAACAGTTGCTAGGTAGGGAGTCTTATTTCTTCTGACTTATGTCAATAGAAGAGGGCTGAAAAGCAATGCGCTAATTTAGCAGGATATTGTGATTAGTGTGTTATACTTATAAGTAATAATACATACAACTATTTTTGATTCCAGATTGTCAGATCTTTTACCCGAACATCTGAGGGATGACCGGGCGAATGGTTGCGCGAATAAACCAACCGCTACCGGATGGGTTAACACTTTTAAAGCTAAGCAAGTGTTTTCTATTACTTATTTATTGGACATAAATCAAAATAAAGTAGTTAGGTACTTAGTTAATAAGATTTTAACAATTAATTATTTTAAGATGATTTATTTTGAAAAATATTTTACACTTTTATCGTTTTACGCACAATCTTAGACGTAATTTAAAATTTAAAAATAATCACTTAAATCCCTAATTACAAAATATTATTAGTAATATTTAACGAGTGTTTATCGCCAACAGATAATACAAAACAATATTACATTTCTCAAACAATGCTGTTCCCATTTTGTAGAGGCGATAGCTCAGGTACTTCAAACTTTGATCAGGACAGAACACTAGCGGGTATGAAAATAATGAATTGACTGATCCCAGCCCCACTCTTCCCGTGGGTGTCGTTAGAGGCGACTAAGAGGCACACACCGAGGGGCGGGCGGCAGCAGCGCCCTCTGCAGAATAACTCCACCGAACTGCGATCCCCAACCCGCACGCCCAGCGCGAAGATTATGGGCAATAACCCACAAATGATAAATAGCTATGGCGCTCATGAGTGGAGGCATGTCCAGCTATGTATTGTTGAATGAAAAAACAATTATACACACAAACAGTGTAAAGATTCTGTTATTTTAAATATTAATAATTTTTATAACTCGTCATCGTATAATTTTAGGAAAGTGGCGCTTCTTGTGAAACATTTACATAACTTGGGATACTCCTACAGCAATTCCCAGATGCTTTGTGCCGGCGAGTACCGCTTCGATAGAGTTTGTCCAAGGTACTCGTAATTAACACTTTTACTGTACCTACATCATCATCATCATCATCAGCATATGTAAGTCCACTGCTGACATATGTTTCGAATATCGAACAAGTTGGAACTAACTGATATATAATATCAATGTCAAAAAGTGCTCTCTATGCAGCTAAAAAGTTAGCGTGTCAAATAGTATTATTTTTGATTTTTTTTAAATACCTTAGGTGCATTATTATTTCTATTTCTGTGGACGAAACGTTGTTCTTCCTATATTCTTAGTGCACCCGTTAAAATGGGGATTCATAGTGCACCCGTTAAAAATTGTATCGAGCAGTTCAGCTATCTGTACAACAGTAAGCATTCAGCTCGATAGTATTTACAATACTATAGTAGTCAAATTTGGTTATCATTTATTTATAATTTTCTTTGTTAATAAATATATTCGAAGAGTTTCTTTTCGACAGGTTCATAACGCTTAGACCCCCGGCCGATGTTTCAATTGGGCAATTAGACCTCGTGAGGGAAGGAGTCATCGTGTTACAGGTTAGTGCGTGACTTGCGTGAGACTGCATTGAGAGCTTTTGATTTGTTTTCTTATCGGGTGTTTGTTACACTCATACTCGATGGTTACACTTAATGAACCTTAGCACTAGGAAACTTTAAGTTAAACTTAACTTGCCACTGCCACTTAGTGCTAGACTAGATTTGTTTGCGACTTGACTTGTGAGAATTAGACCTTGTCTCAAAATCAAAATCACTTCTTCTTCTTGGACACTAGGACTCTAGGTGACTAACTGCGGGTGCTAATAAACTAATGTGTAAAAAATACCTATTTACAACAAAATCACTTTATCAATACGCTCCGAAGGTGATTTGATCGTATTCAAAATCAATGTAAGCAAATAATTGGAGTATAACGAACCTATAATTTATACATCAATGAATTTCTAAATGTTTTTTTTTTATTTACTTTTGACATCAAAAGTTCTGATCGTTTTCTACTATCCGTAAGCATATCTATGTGATATATTGTAATAATGGTCTCTATGCTTGGGGCTAGATGCTGTGTGCATTGTCCGGCATTATATATTTATTTAGGTTTAAAGAACTTTATTCTCATACAAACACAATGGTTCACTTAGAATGAGATACAATTTGAAAATTAATCTAGGTTTAACATATAAATTACCTACCTCTGGTACCTAAAATTAAATTATAGCTAAATGTTATTACGAGATCGTTAATTTACAATAGGTATTTATTATTGGCATACGTACCTAAGTCGAAATGAGAAATACCCTTATTATATTAAATATTTTTAAACTTACGCGATCTGAACACATAATTATTATAGTACTATTTTAGCAGGTATTTACCGCGTTTATTTACCTATTATATTAACAAAGAAAATTACAAATTATATACATAACAGGAGCGGGAGTTCTGCGAAGGTGCGTCTACGCTCTGCAGGGCGCTGCGTATGAACTCGCTCTGCGGCGTAGTTGCGCAGACGCACGCCTCCTCCCCCCGCTGCTCCGCGTACCTCGCGGCGCAGTTGAGGGAGCTGTCCGCTGTGATCCGGGCGAAGGCACCCGCCGCGCCGGTCACCCCGCAACTTGGGAGGCTGGTCGTATTCGGGGCTGGGGATAAGTGAGTTTTAATTCTAGGAAATTAAATAATAAGTATCCTAAAGTAAACTCAGCGACACCCTTCGCACGGGTACAATGCTGATACAAAAAGCTTCCTCTTGAATCACTCTATGTATTAAAAATACCGCATCAAAATCATTGTGAAGTTTTAAAGATCTAAGCTAAGCAAACATAGGGACTGACCATTGAACTATTACTAGCGTAACAGCGAAAATACTATGTATAGTGATGCGCTTTTATGGCTTAATTTTACTTACCGAACTATGATCATTTGATTATACCTAAATAGGTTTATGTTCACAGATGGATGAGACAGCTATGACATTATCACTACATAATACCTACACCATAAGAATCAAAAAGTACCTACCCAACTTACATAAAAGAGCACAAACTTTACTCACGGAATCAAATAGGTACTTTCACCGATCACAACTTTCCCCGCAGTATTCAATCGGCATGCGAGCGTTCGATTTTCAATAACCATGCAAGAGTTCTATTTTCAATTTCGTTTTCAGAGTTGAGAGTTATGTTGATGCCCTTCGCCAGTTAGGCATTGAAGCGTCATCTCTGCAATCCGATGCCCCAGTGCGGGTACTTAAAGACGCGATATACTGTGACACGCCGGATGTGACGTCAGCGTTGGACGATGTCGTTGCTGTGCTTGCCACGCCACCGAACTCTTACTCGGCTGTAACGGACCCTATTGACTTGGTGTGCGGGCGAGGAGGCGATCTTGCTTTGTTAGAGGTCAGTGTTAGATCTAAATGATTACACCGATGATGATTCACCAATGTAATATTGACTATCACTGGGCTCTCCTCGTATCGTCATCCTGAAGGTGATAGCTGAAAATCAGTGTTTAGAGCAATATTATGATGACAAAGCTATCTACCGGCTCAGATTGACAGCATTGGAGGCGTTAGCATAACTAAATCCTTTTCCATTTATAGGTTTTGACGGAATCTCAAATCGATGGGCAGGGAAAAGCTCGTGTCCAGTCAATATTAGAAGAGCAAAAGAAAACTTTGCGATCGCTAATGTCTAAACCTCAGGCAAGTTAGTTTAGATCAAAATATAACATTAGTATGCGACGACGCAAAAGTCTCAAAAGACTCAAAAGTCTTAGATCTTCACGTCGCGACGTGAAGATCTAAGACTTTTGATTATGAAAAAACTTCGATTGAGGGAGGTTGATGGCCACTGGAGGGTTTTCTGATGTAGAAGTACCTACTATAAAAGTAGCATGTAGCATTGTAGCAGTGTAGCATGCTTTGCAATATAAACATGGATTCAGCGAAAAAAAAACGATCTATTTGTTGCTAAATATGATTGTTTATATAAGCTAAAAATAACAGCAGCTCAAGGCACAATCGAACAAATTCACTGGAATACGCGAAAATACGCGAGCTGTCCAGCGAATTTGCGCGCCTCGCGTTATGAACCGAAATTGACGCTTCCATTCCATTTCGCGGCGCGGTGTAAATTGAGCCTAAGAATTATACCAGCAATTGTTTTTTTCTAGATCCAGTTGATAATGTATGAGACACATTCGGCTTTGGACGCGGAGAACAACGCTCAGGTGACCCGCGCGATCGCGGAGGCCAACAGACTGGCTCGCGAACGACACGCGATGCTTACTAAGAAACATCGCTCTGGGGTAAGATAACGACAATTATTTACTACAATTTAAATATAGAGGTAAAATTGCGACGTGTGACCTGAGAGCTGGTCAGTTTCTGGCGCAGAGCATCAGCATTGCCACATAGCGAGGCAATGCAGCCAGCGTCTTGGGAACACTTCCGATTGGTATTGATATGGACCAGTTGAGCCACCACTAGTTTGTTGGAACTCTGCAATAACCTCATTTATAAATCCTTATAATTTGGTTATTAATTTGTAATTTTCTTTGTTATTAATGTTTTATTTACCCCAGTATGAGTAATATCTGGAACTTTTGGTTAAATTTTCAATACCAATGGATTCACGAACACTAATATAAAAAATTTCATATCAAATATCAGTGGTTTATTTAAATTAGTAAAACTGAGAATCAAAGTGATCACTTTGTGGGTAAAGTGACTTCTTCACTTTACCTTGCTATTTCCGAGTTGAGTGAAACAAGCTATACGTTTTATTTAAGTATCTACCGCGTTAGCCATGCTGCTAGAAGATGCCCGTATTTTTAAGTATATTTACAGTAATCTTTGTATTTAGAGACTACTTAAACTAATTTACCCAGCCTAGCTCTGTGCTTATAGCAAAGTTCTCCCATTTCGAAGAAGGCGTACCTAAATGCAGTACAAGTACCTTGTTAATGATATTTTGGACCTGTAGGATCAGATCAAAGTCTCCCTTTCCACCTGCAGCCTTATTGTCTAACTTGAAATCCATTGTAGACCCATTCAGAATGTTGTCGGTATTGTCTAAGGTATTCAACTGGTCTTCGGTTTCAGCTATTTACACAATACGAAAGTGACAATCGAAGTCCAGGCTAGGTTTGAAATGCCAAACTGAATCCGATTACGATTACCAGTTGAGTTAGACAATAGAGCCGCTGCTGATGACATAAGCTTTAAAATTAAACTGATTTCATTTTGCCCATAGAGTCCTTTAAAACAAGTGACCGGCACCGATCTCACCGGGGTAGGATCAATGACGTCGCTGACGAATCTGCCTCAAACGGACGCAGATAATGAGGAAGACAGGTCTCCGAAGCAGACAGCCTCTACCCCCATCACGAGGAGAAGTGCTCCGCAGAGTGCTGGCAACACCAGACAACCAGATAGCAATGTTTCCCGACCGGGTACTGATAAAGCTAGGCCGATTCCTCCCATGCCGCATCCGGATACAGAAGGCATGCCGAGAAACCCTGATCTGGATCTTGCTGACATTGAGGTGAGTATGCATCACAGGAAGTACAATATTGGGGATTTAAAATACCAGATGATTTTGGTTGAAAACAATACATCACATGAGAACGGGGAAGTTTCGTCAAATATTCCCATCCAAGCTCAGCCAGTGTGTCAAACAAAATAGACATACACTCAATGAATTATCAGCGTTTGTCAATGTTTTCAATAGAAGTAAACAGGATTAGATGAATTGGATTACAAATTCAACGTTCAAACGTCATCAGTGCGTTGCAACGAGTTTGGTCCCTATAAAATATATATTGTTAGACCACCCACACAACATAACCTAGCCCCAACCAAGCTAAGCAGTTTGTGTTATGGGTACTAAATGATGACTCTTTTAGGGTTAAGCTCACATGTCCATTATTTTCTTGAACATCATGTATGATATAACTTGTGTGTGCCATAAAGAATTTAAGAAATATCCACAGATTAAGTATTCACTCACAGGTAGACATTTGTACCAGGAATCGAACTGCTATCTCCTGCGTCGCAGGTGGACCTTCAACCACTGCGCACCAGAGGTTCATACAGATGGAATGAAGGATGAATGCGTGGATTTTGATTTTTCTATTTGACAGGTTCCCGGCTGTGACTTGTTCGAAGTAGGCGTGCTGCCGACCATTGGCAATGGCCTGGACATTAACTATATACTGGACAGAGACGGGTGCTTCCTGGGTCTAATACAGAGGAAGGTCAGTGTTAGAATGTGCATGCTGTTTGGATTAAGTTTTAATGTAGAGTTTTTAGTGGTACTGTTAATGTGAGGTTTTTGATCGGTTGTAAGTACTTTCTCTTTGTTTTTGTGTGTGTGCTAATAAACTTAATAGTCTATTCTATTCATGCCTAAGTTATAGGTATATAAATAAATAATGGACAATTCACACATCATTATCTAGCCCCAAGCTAAGCAGAGCTTGTGTTATGGGTACTAGATAACTGATATACATAATAATATATGAGTATATAGATAGATATTTTTATTATACATAGAAAACGACCAGAACACCCTGAACAAATATTTGCATATCGTACAAACATTTGTTACGAGGCGGAAATCGAACCCGCACCCTGATGCGTCGCAGGCGGTACTTCGCCCACCGCGCCACAGAAGTCATCTTTTAAAATAAGGCGTATTTTAGAATAAAAAGTGTCCACTGTCAAGTAAGAAAATTATAATTAAATATGTGAACTAAATTAGAACTAGCAACCAAATTGTAAACCATTGAACTTAAACCAATCAATACATATCAAAACAAGCAACTCTACACAGCCATAACACGACGGCTACTATTTCATGTTGCTATAAACAGATGCTATGCTATAAACCTAGGTAATCACCCGACTGGACGCCAAGTTTATGATACAAGTGGCCGAGGAGCGCGGGCTGTTCGGATCCGGGGCGGCGCCGGCTCAGAGGCGTAAGCGGCCCGACCACGCGCCTACCCAGAAGAAGCGAAACAAGATACGCAAGCCTAGCTTTGAGGTAATCGGTACCCGCTCTTGTACCTAACTAATACCAATGAGTATTAAAATCATTGACTAATAGCAACTACACTGGCCTGAAAAAAAGATCACACTTTCTAAATACCACAGTGTGGACATATTTTTCCAAAACCTACCGAAACTCCTACAGATTGCACCGGTAGTTACAGAAACTAAATGTTTAGATAAGTACCTCTGTATGTATTTAATTAGTTTAATGGATGCGTAGCAGAACTAAAAACGTAAAGTAGGTAACCGATATAGCTCAGATCACTTAGTTATTATCCAGAAGCGTGGTAGTGGGTAACGTAAGCTATTATGCAATATGAGAGTTCACCTATCCGTAGGTAGACCGCGTGGCCGCGCCCACGTACGCTTCACTGCTGCGGTCGTCCCACGAGCGCCGCGGCAGCGCCCCGGCCGCTATGACGGGCGTACAAGCGCCCTGCGAGAGGCACGTGCGACGCCAGGCCGCTGCTATGTCCACTATGGGCTGCTGTTGTAATGGACGCCACAGGTTTGTAAAAAAACCAGCTATCTGCTTGGCTTTATCATTAACTAACCGCCCCGCTTTGCACGGATGCATGATAACTGATAAGTTATAAATAAACCTTCCTTGAATTACTTGACAACGTTTAGTCCGGTTAGTCAAAGTAACTTAGCTACGCGGCAAGAAATTTAGATCCTTAGGTATCATCAACCCGTACCTATGAGTCCAATGGGTGTACCTAGGTAAGCCTAGATTTACCTACAGCCTTTACTCATTGGTATTAGTTTGCATGCACTTAATAAGAAAACTCATCTGCTGATTTTTTCCGTTGGTCACACTTAATTTCTAGAGCTTTGACTACGCGCTTATCACATAACACTTGATAAACACTGGCATAATCTGTTTTGTTTGTAGAGCAACACCTGTTCAACAATCAATCAATGTGCACATGCAAATAACATCAAGCAGGGATCTCTCAAACATGAGAGAGCAACGCGTGAAGAAAAATAGAATTGACATGTAAGTTGTAAGTGTAGTTTCTTTTTCCGTTCTTTAAACAATTTATGTGTTTGATTGTAATGTCAGAGTTGCTGCTAAGTATTTAAGAGCGTGCCATACCTCAGCCAAAATTCAAATTTCGAGCAGGATGACAAGATATGATTTTCGTATGAGTGAGAAGCACAGAGCGATAGACGTGCTCCGTATTTTGCTCCGCCAAAACTGTTATGCCTAATTACAAGTTATTTACACAACTAATCGAAAAATTAAAAAGACGAAAACGAAGAAATTCTACTACGTTTCTTGACAAAACAAAAAAATGAGGTGGTTCCTGAGATAAATAGCAAAATGTGTGCAAAACATGTATTTTTCAAAAAATAAAAGTATCGAGAAAATTTTCACCAATCGTGTTTTTGAAAAGACGGAATCCAAGATAAAAGTTCGAATTATCATTTACCTAAATATGAAGGTGGTAGCTTTCACAGATTCTGAGATAAATAACGATTTCTAACTATAAAATTACATAAGGTACACTCTTAATAAAGCTTAGTTTTGATCGACCTCCTAAATGATTTCCTACACCTATTCCGATTGGTTCGCAATAAAAAAGGCTAGCTTTTTTATGGTCTTAAAGTTTCAACATTGAACAAAATAAAAAAAAATTAAACCTTGTTACGTACTTCAAATTCTTTAAAAAACTTCTCTAGTCTTATCTCCTTTCTCAATATGCAACATGGCATGAAAACCTTTTAGGTACATACTACGAGTAAGTTTACAAATTTTCTTATTTTTTTTTTTAGTTCAGTTGATCTGTAACTTCCTTTTTTGCTTTTTTTTACAAAGAAACTTTGTAAGACGATAAAAAAAATGCTGTTGCTAACGAGTAATAATGGTTTCGATCGAACCGAACAACAATACAAATTAAGAGAAATATGTCTCTAATTGCTTCCATCCTGTTCATTTATATAAACAATGTAACAAAAAAACGTATGTTATGTACCTTTATTTATTTTGTTCATTGTATAAGTAGTATTGTGTCATTTCCCAGAGTTCCGTACCGGCGCGCGTCCGCCGACGCTTCCGGCGCGAGTCAGCCGTGCCGGCGCCCCTACCCGCTCGTAGTGAAGGAAGTCCTATTCAGGAAGATCACTCCCCGCAAGAGGATATTAGAAAGGCGTTCTATACAAACTAACTTTCCTTTTTACAGCATAGATTAAGATCTGACATAGCTATTTCCAATAGGTATTTACGCGCTGGCTAAGACCTCAGATTACGTGACCTCTCAGAACACGAAGCGGCGCGGCGGAACAAACATTTTCGAATTCAAAGCATGTCGCTTCAATGTCATCCACGTAAGACGTGCTAAAATATTTAAGCCACAACTCCACTGTGCCCGCTGCAAGCAAAGCGTGCGCCGCGTGGGCTAGCGGCTTTAGTTTGTTGGGGACAAACCTAATTATGATGATATTTACAACCTTCATTAAGAAAAGGAATCGCGAAAGTTGAGAAATTTGTGTAAATCCCTTTAGTTTAATACATTCCCTCCTTCGGATAAAATGGCATAAAATTCTTATTATTTAATAGAACTCTTTTAATTATACATTGTATAAAAATGTCTTAATTGTACAATAGTTTATACTTATGATTTAAAATAAAAATTGTATCATCAAATCTAGTTTAATTGAAAGTCAGACGTTGTATAAATAATCAAACTTTATTGTAACAATACAAATACATCGTGGGCATACAGGTATATGCACTGCGGGATCACTTGTCTTTGCAGACCGATGATAGTCTAAACGTAATTCACAATAATAATAATAAATCAATAATATCACTACTATAGTGAGACAATAATCAGCCAACGCTTAAGGCTCCGGGCACGGATGAATTTCCCATACAAACGTAATACCAAAATGATTTGTAATTTGAGTATACTTTAATCATGATCTGCTATTATTTGTATTAGAATAGTATTCTATCCTACAGCATTTTTTTTTAAAACACTCGTTTTTACAAACGAACTCTGATTTTTTTCAAAGAAGACACGTTTTCTTATTATTTAAGTAAATTAAGTATTTTCGAAAAGCTTGTGACAGGAACCTGTACAAATACTATTCTAATACAAATAATAGCAGAACATGGTGAAAATATGGTTTATTCCCGCTCGTCCCCACGCTTCGTCCCCAGAGGGCACCAACGGGAAGTTTACTTCCCGTTCGTCCCCACATTTGTAGACGTGGGGAAGTAAACTTCCCGTTCGTCTCCATTTAAACATTTACATTGCTCAAATTACAAATCATTTTGGTATTAAGTTTGTATGGTAAATTCATCCGTGTTTGGAGCCTAAGCCGAAAACTGACCGACCGGTACGGGTAGTATAGTAATGTACTAATCGCAGCGAGCATGATTAAGTTGTGTTGCTAAGATCCGTTTAAATCCATATACAAACTATATACAAACAATGAGCGTAGCAGACAAAAATATTATTGTGTATTTACGCATACATCGTACCACGGCCGGGCAGACGCCGACGGACACGGGGTATGCCGGCAAGTATTCGCGGAAATAATGTTCATGTCAGGCTACCTTTTATTCAGTATTGCCAGTTCAAACGCATTATCAAAACAGCGGCGTGGAATCGGACGAGTGTCCGAGGGCTTACGCCCAGTCGTGACACGGTGCGATTTGGGAACTATTTGAACTCAATAAAAGCGCTTGACAACTAGTCTTGTGGCTTAGATTTTTTTTATTCCACACCAAGGTACGTTAAGGAATCGCTTACGTTAGTTATACGTTGTGATGTCACACTGTTTAGGCAAGGAATCTCCTACATAGAGAATAAGGCCCTTGCCGGGCAATGTGAATAGAGCAACTGTACACACTGTGACAGGAGTTATATTTCCTAATACAATTAAATCTTCCACAAAGAAGTGTATTATTTTCAACAAAAATATGAAATGTGCTTTTTCTACTAAAGCTATTCATTCAGTAACGGCCGATGTGAACGACCGAATCCAACTCCAATGTAAATAATATTGTAAATTGCCTCCATTCCATGACTATGACATTTCCATGCACTGGACACTGGCAGAAATGTGCCAAAACATACACATTCTGCCATATCAAAAAAAAAAAGACATTGAGATGTAAATTAACGGTGTTAATGTCTGCCATTGCACGTGTCATAATGTCTGTAATATAAACGGACCTTACACGTACTTTACGCCCGTTCCGATCATTATCAACCTTATTGCTGAGAAGCGAATCAAAGCATTCCAAAGCCTTTCGAGTAGTTTATTGCTTTCATCAATCTGTCTTGCAGTTTCTCTTTGCTCTCATATTCAGGGAGTAACAGCACGTTGAAGCAAGTGTGAGCTGTGGGCAGTCTGTCGCAGTCTGGGCCGTTTCTCGCGATCACAAGTTTGAGATGGCTGAGCCCCCCGACCGGAACCCTGTCGGATCCGGTCGTGAACTGGAGGAGTTTCCTCTTGTCGTCCAGTTCGAGGCTGTGGACGATGCTCCAAAAGTCCTTGACTGTCTGCGACTCCGCTGTGAAGCCGCCGTCGTATTCTGTAGATTTTTCTAGTTCGTTGAAGTCGAAGTTCTGAAACAAATGTAGGAGTGTTTGAGGTTTGACGGATTATAACTATATTAGTGGTCCGCGCACTGGTATTTAACAAAAAAAATATTTTTCATGCGGATCCCTAACTTTTTTGAAAATATTCTATAAGCCTATGTTCATCAGGGAAAGTTTAGGAATGTAATGATAAAAAAAATTCAAATTGATCCAGTAGTTTCGGAGCCTATTCAATTCAAGCAAATACATCTTTCGTCTTTATAATATTAGTAAAGATTTTCTTTGTTAGCAAATATTTTACCCATAAAATACTCGAATACGATCTCCAGAAGTTCCGATCTTTGGCGCCCGTATCATAACTGAGGCTATCAGTTAGGATCTTCGCCAGTGGTACCCGTATCATAACTGAGGCTATCAGTTAGGATCTTCGCCAGTGGCACCCGTATCATAACTGAGGCTATCAGTTAGGATCTTCGCCAGTGGCACCCGTATCATAACTGAGGCTATCAGTTAGGATCTTCGCCAGTGGCACCCGTATCACAACTGAGGCTATCAGTTAGGATCTTCGCCAGTGGCACCCGTATCATAACTGAGGCTATCAGTTAGGATCTTCGCTAGTGGCGGCCGTATAACAACTGAGGCTATCAGTTAGAATCTTCGCCAATGGAGAATACAAAACTGATGGTACAGGCGTACCTTGCTGCCGCAGACCAGCATCTCCACCTCCTCGGGGCGGAAGAGCGCGGCCAGCGGGCTCTCGTCCGTCACCATGAGAAAGCCGCGCCGGAACGCGCGGAACTGCGTCTCCACAGACTGGTTCAGCAGGAAGTCACTGTACATGTCCACGAACTCCTGTTGTGACAGATATTACTTTTTATTATTGTACTCGAAACTATAGGCTTGATGACAGTGACAAAAAAACTGCGTCTCGACAGACTGGTTCAGCAAGAAGTCACTATACAAGTCCACGAATTCCTGTTGTGACAGATAGTTTTATAAACTTTTGATATATTTTTTTAATAATAAATAAATAAATAATGCTGGAGAATCAACACAACATCATCTAGCCCCAAGCTAAGCAGAGCTTGTGTTATGGGTACTAGATGACTAATATATTTAATACAATATATACATACATAGATATTTTTTATTATATATAGAAAAACGTAACCACCGCACAAGCTCTCCAAACTTGGAGCCAGATGTATGAATAGTCCAGTATTATTTTTGTTTATTTTATATCTATTTATTTAGTCCACCGCTGGACGAACATTACTTTTAGTAAACAATTATAGTGTTTTTTGCGTGTACAAAAATTATTCATCAGGCTATCATAGTCGAAAGCTGGACATAGGCATCCTCTAATGGGCGCCATAGATGCCCTAATGACGCCATTATTTATCATTTGGGGGTTATGCCTATTGAACAGATAGAGAAAGTGTACAAATGAGTCGGAAGGATAAACTACACATAATATTTCCGATAGTGTACTGGTGAGTTTTATCTAAGGCGAAGTTTGAAACCGTGAGTTTGAAAGTGATCCAACAACATTGAGCACATAGTCTTCGTACATTTATTTATTTATTTTCCAAAAAAAAGAAACCAAACATGCAAAAAAAAATAACAACGCGGTTTTCCAGGAAAACTAATAAGTTTTTCGTGTTTTTTGAGAGAACTTTTTAAATTTTTTTCACAATCGAGCACGTAGATAGATAGATAGATAGATAATTTATTTGGTTCACAAACATAGGCAGCATACAAACTAACATACCATTAAAAATAAAACTAATACAATAACAAATAAACTTATACAAAAAACAAGGTAGGTAGGTGTTATTCTAAAAATAATTAAAAGAAACAAAAAAACAAAAAATAAGCAATAAAACAAAAGCAAAAAATAAAAAAAAACAAAGGGAAGGTATGCATAAATCAATATTTAAAATTAACCTATAAACCTAACTGTATGTAAGTGCTTCCGTTACTTTTAGATGCAGTACAAATATAAAAGCTCTTTTTATTAGCCGCGACACGATCACAATCTGCTCGGACCGAGTAAACATACCTACTCTGACGCAACTCAGATTGTGGCAACCCATAATCTGAGCCCACTCGGACGACGATTAAGTGTTGCCACAATCCGAGTTACGTCCGAGATCGGAGTCCACTCCTACCGAGCAGATTCTGATCGTATCAACACGGCTTTAGAATATATCTTTTACCTTTTTATTGTCTTGTGTAACAAACACGCTGTCGCCATTTTCCTTCAGCTCGTGGAATATATTGTTCCCGAACACGTCCCGGTAACATATCCTGAAGGTCTGGTAGTATACTTCTTCTAAATCACTGCCTGTGTACTCTAGCATGTCTTTTAGACCGTTGTATAGCGTCTGCAAAATCAAAATAATCTAAATCAAAGTACTTTACTTTCTTTAGACCTTACAGGACTCTTGGACACGTCACAAAATACAAATCACTTTAGTAATACTGGGAAATAAAGTGATCACTTTGATTAATTGTTCACTTCAATCTTTTTAAGGTAAAGTAAAGAAGCGAACAAGAAACCTTTACGAAGGAACCTTTAAGGAAGCGGAAATGTTATAATAATGAATATTTATTTATTGAATATTTTATACAGCTATCATTACAGGCATTTTTGGCCGTGTGGTGCCGGCATAGAATTTCACCACCCCAACTCTTCCCGTGGGTGTCGTAAGAGGCGACTTAGGGAAAAAACACCAGGGGGCGGGCAGCAGCGCCATTTGCAGAACAACTCCACCGAACTGCGATCCCCAACCCGCATGCCCAGCGTGGGGATTATGGGCAAAAACCCCCAAATGATGAACAATGCCATCTATGGCGCTCACCAGGGGAGGCCTATGTCCAGCAGTGGACTATTATAGGCTGTTGATGATTGATGATGATGATGATCATTACAGGCACACCTAATGCGATAGTGCACTTACGAGTATTTAATATACATTCAAATTGAATTCGTCAACATATACTAACATACTATAATTAATCAATATTTTCTTAGATTCCTGTTACATCATCATCAGCCCATATTAGCCCACATCTGGAAATAGGCCTCCCTTAATGATTAATATAGGAAAAATAGGTTTATTACTGCAATAAAGAATAAAAAAAATGTTTAAAAAAATTTCAATTGTAAATAGTAATTCTATTTTGGTTATTTCATTGTTAATAAAGGTTTTAAAAAGAAATTACAGATAAAACATATTTTATTGGCAAAACAAATTATTATTATACAAGAAAAGAAGATTTAATTATTTGTTCGCGTGATAACGATTCCCACTAGGCTGGGCCTGTATTGTGGGAACCAATATGATTAAAAGTAAAAAAAGGGTAAACTGACTGCCCTGTGCTGGGTTTTAAATAAACTTTTGGGGAAACAAGGTAATTACAAAAATAATTGATATTGAATAATTGTTTTTGATCTAAAAAAAGAATCCTATGCTAGATTTTTCATTATTGCATAAAACATAAACAATTTTCGCGGTAAAAAATTTCGCGAAATTTCGCGGTACGCAAACTAAAATGAACTTTCTTGTTACAGATTTTAAACACAATTCAAAGTTGTCAATTCGCCCACAGCGCCACATAGATCTTCATACATAAATAAATCTTTCTACTTACGGGATTCCAATCGGCCAAATCTTCATAGGATCCTTTCTTCCCCATCAGCTTCCTATAGACCACCATGGGGAAGTTGACAGCGAGGATGATGTTATTGTATATCGCGAGACCCAGCACGATACCGATCAGTGTGAACTGCGCCTCCGTCTCGAAGGATGTTGGGTTGAACCTAGAATCAAACTAGTACTGAGTAACTTTTCACTAATCTAACGATGTATTTGCTGCTAAAAACGGTGACAAAAATCGATGTTTGATCTACTAACAAAAATATGGAGCTAAAACGTTGTGTACAGTGCGCGTCAGAATTAAGTACCCCCCCTTGTCTACATAATATTTACGATTACTTCGAATTCCCTTGCAACTTATCACAAATTTTCACATGCAAAAATTTATTACGCCGCCGCCGCTCAGGATCGAACCACCCACCATAATACTCAAAGTCTGAAATTCCCAAAAATAACAACGATAGTGTCCCACATACATTGAGATAGGGGGGGGGGCACTTATATGTGACGCGCACTGTACATACGAATAATAGCAGATCATGGTGCAAATGTACTCAAATTACAAATAATTTTGGTATTACGTTTGTATGGGAAATTCATCTGTGCCCGGAGCCTTAAGGCGGAAACATACTATTAACACGCTACGCGACCCGATGAAACGCGACGCGTGTCGACTCGAATCAAATTGCACTATTTTCTATGACTAGAATCATACTATGAACATCCGACGTGTGTCCACGTCTCAAACTGTAGAAATTAATTGAATTGGCTGTTGATTTTGTTAAAACAATAAATAACCGACCAGACAGTGAGGTAGTCGGGCTGCTGCGTGAACATGCCATAGTCCGGATTGAAGATGGCCTCGACTATCAGCTGGAAGAACTCCTTGCTGACGCCGCCCTCGTCCACGCCCTGCTCGCCCTCGAACTCCACCACCAGCTGTTTCTTCAGGTCCAGGGCGCGCTCCATCGCTACCATCTCTAGCTGGAAACATTTTATTTTATTTATTACTAACGGTCCGGTTCGCACAAACAAGTTTCAGAAATTATACACACAAACAGCTTGGGCTTCACAGTTTTTCATAGGGATCCCTAACTTTTTTAGCAGCATTGGGGGTTTTGACTCTAACTCGACACTCCATATTGACACTAGCCAAAAAATAAGAATTCCTAGAACACCTTGTTCCAGTTACAGTTGACTGATATGATATATGATTACTCGACATCAACTGTTGGTCGAAACCTCGTAAAATAAGTGCTGGATCCTTTTGTGTCTTGCCCCCCACTTCCCATATTCACCAATATCTCCGTCAATTATGGATTGATTTGTTTCTTTTGGTTTTCTACATAAAACGATCCCAGGGATCCCTTTTAAAAATTATATTTCCAAGGAATTACTCATCATCATCAACAGCCTATAATAGTCCACTGCTGGACATAGGCCTCCCCTGATGAGCGCCATAGATGGCCATAGCGTTCATCATTTGGGGGGTTTTGCCCATAATCCCCACGCTGGGCATGCGGGTTGGGGATCGCAGTTCGGTGGAGTTGTTCTGCAAATGGCGCTGCTGCCCGCCCCCTGGTGTTTTTTTCCCTAAGTCGCCTCTTACGACACCCACGGGAAGAATTGGGGTGGTGAAATTCTATGCCGGCACCACACAGCAAGGAATTACTATTGATTCTGAAATATGTAAAAGTAAAAATGATTTTCAATCGAAAGGAATACAGTCAATCCCCAGCCATCCAAACATCCAAACAATCGCATTTATATCATGAGTAGTGGTTGTATTTTGTTTTATTGTTGTTGTATTTTGTATGTGTCTGAAATGTCAAATTAAGTTACATTATTTATTATCAATCTACATAATGTAGTTGCATAGTTGCAAAACGAACCTCCACCAACGCATCCTCAATAATATGCGTCCGCCGCACTTTGAGCCGTAGGAAAGGCATCGGCGGCGAGGCCCCTACCACGGCGTGCAGTAGCGACACCCGACGCTCAGAGTACATCCGGATCCGGTTCTCGTAGTAGAGGCCGAGGGACTTCGTAGCCGGTGTTAGGATGAACGGGTATTTCAGGAACGCGAACTTCCTGCCTGGAAATATGCGAGGTTTAAATTTGTGACTTATATACTAGCAGCCGAATATTTTATAGCCTATGTTCATCAGGGATAATGTAGGATTCTAATGGTGAAAGATTTTTCCAAATTGGTCCGGTTGTTTCGGAGGCTATTCAATTCCAACACACCAACATACAAACAATCAAATCTTTCCTCTTTATAATATTAGTATAGACAAGCGGTCGGTCCCGACTCCGCACTGTTATTAAACGAAAATTATAATTTTTGTAATATAATTTCTTTTCCACTCATTGAGTTACATTATTGAAGTTTACAGTATGGATCCCTAAACTTAAGGAGCAAAAAATACATTATACTAGCGGTCCGCCCCGGCTTCGCACTAGTATTAAACAAAAAAAAAATTTTTTATGCAGATCTTTAACTTTTTTGAAAATATCTTATAGCCAGGAAAAATTTAGGGTTCTAATAGTGATATTTTTTTTTCAAATCGATCTAGTACGTTCGGGAGCCTATTCAAACAAACAATCATATTTCTCTTTATAATATTAATATAGACTCACCTCTACTAATCTCCATCTTATAGTTACCGAAGTCTATATCCATTTCAATAGTGTCACTCAGTGGCTCATTATAGAACTCGTCGAACGACATGTGTGGCTTTCTCGCATCTAATACGTGAACACCTAACTCGATAGCTAAAAAAAATACAAAAAATTAATAAAATAAATAAATTCTTTCACAGACAACTCTTTAATCTATTTTGATAGCACACTTAAGGAGACCTAAAGGCACTTTAGGCAACGGATGAATTTCCCATACAAACGTAATACCAAAATGATTTGTAATTTAAGCATATTTTCACCATGATCTGCTATTATTTGTATTAGATTATTATTTATCTAGGTTCCTGCCGAAAGCTTTTTTGAAAATGCCACGGCCACTTCACTTTCCATCGGGCATAAATCGTGGTTAACTTTAAGCCATAAAAGTTATTTAGGAAAACTAGCGAACCGCCCCGGCTTGGCCCGGGTGCATTTTCTCATTTATGAACTTCTGTATATCTATTAAAAAACGCATCAAAACCCCTTACGCAATTTTAAAGATCCAAGCATACATAGGGACAGACAGCGGGAAGCGACTTTGTTTTATACTATGTAGTTCGCGTCACGTAAAAGAACGCTGGCCTTGAACCTGCGCAGAAGTCGATTTCTAGGTCTGTTTGGTGGTAAGCGGTAGTGCGCGGGGCGGGCGGGTCACGCGGCGCATGCGTGCCGGTGCGCTATTGGTTCGTCAGTTGACATTTGCTTTCAAAGTTGTGTTACCGTCACTTTTCTCGTCAAAATACCGTCGCGCACAAAAGTTTACGAAAAGGTTTTTTAAAGAAAAATTATTAATGAGAGGCAGATAATAATGCCATTTTAATAGGAGCGTCGCGTCGTCATCTAGTTCTCGCGTCACCCTAGACGACCTAATGAATGGATTTGATACATTAAACATGTTTTTTGTAATTAGATTAAACATTCTAAACTGAATCGAAAATGTCTTTCATTTCATATAACATTTTATAATAACCAATACGAAATATTAGTTAAAAATAGGCTTAGCAAATTAGCATACTGTCATTATTGTCGTGCGCGAGTGTACCCATGCGCGAACATACCCCTTCCACTTTCTTCCAGCGTTCTTTTTACGTGACGCGAGCTATAGTGTTAGTGCAAATGTATTTACCTAAAGGGTCATCGGGCTGTAGATTCTTGGATTTCATAGAAGTGGGCGGATAGAGGTGGCCAAGTACGTCGTCTAACGGGTCTTGCTGGTTCGTTATTTCTATGGGCTCTTCCCTTAGTGTGTTGGGCTCCATTACTCCGGCTAATAAGTTTGCGTAATACACTATCTGAAAGAGGGTAAAAGCGGTTAGGCACTGCATCTGAAAGTATGGATATAAATCTTTAACAACACAAATTCAACATACCTAACAAAAATAGATATGACTAGCGATAGTGACTAGTACCGGCTTCGTACGGGTGCATGTGTATACATATAAACCTTTCTCTTGAATAACTCTATCTATTTAATGAAACCGCATCAAAATCCGTTGCGTAGGTTTAAAGTAGTAGTTTTAGTTTTTATTATATTGCATTATGTATATCAGTCATCTAGTACCCATAACACAAGCTCTGCTTAGCTTGGGGCTGGATGATGCTGTGTGGATTGTCCAGCATTATTTATTATTTATTATTATTAAAGATCTAAGCGTACATAGGGACAGACAGACAGCGGGAAGCGACACACATAATGTTGTGTTTTAATAAGAATTTATCAAATCGTTTCACTAGTTTCAGAGCCTATTCAATCCAAACAAACATACAATCCAATCTTTCTTCTTTATTAGTAAGGAAGAAGATGTAACTTGGTTAGATATAGCTAGATAATAATAAAAAAATAAATTTCTTCTTATGGCCTGTAGTAAGTGACTTACTTTCATTAACTTAGTAGCGGAGGTGACATTCTCGTCGTCCTGAACTTGGAACTGCCGGCTGTAGTTGGTGGAGATGACTCGCAGGGTGATCAGCTGTTGTAGCACCTCTATAAGTGACTTACTTTCATTAACTTAGTAGCGGAGGTGACATTCTCGTCGTCCTGAACTTGGAACTGCCGGCTGTAGTTGGTGGAGATGACTCGCAGGGTGCTCAGCTGTTGTAGCACCTCTATAAGTGACTTACTTTCATTAACTTAGTAGCGGAGGTGACATTCTCGTCGTCCTGAACTTGGAACTGCCGGCTGTAGTTGGTGGAGATGACTCGCAGGGTGATCAGCTGTTGTAGCACCTCTATAAGTGACTTACTTGCATTAACTTAGTAGCGGAGGTGACATTCTCGTCGTCCTGAACTTGGAACTGTCGGCTGTAGTTGGTGGAGATGACTCGCAGGGTGATCAGCTGTTGTAGCACCTCTATAAGTGACTTACTTGCATTAACTTAGTAGCGGAGGTGACATTCTCGTCGTCCTGAACTTGGAACTGTCGGCTGTAGTTGGTGGAGATGACTCGCAGGGTGATCAGCTGTTGTAGCACCTCTATAAGTGACTTACTTTCATTAACTTAGTAGCGGAGGTGACATTCTCGTCGTCCTGAACTTGGAACTGCCGGCTGTAGTTGGTGGAGATGACTCGCAGGGTGATCAGCTGTTGTAGCACCTCTATAAGTGACTTACTTGCATTAACTTAGTAGCGGAGGTGACATTCTCGTCGTCCTGAACTTGGAACTGTCGGCTGTAGTTGGTGGAGATGACTCGCAGGGTGATCAGCTGTTGTAGCACCTCTATAAGTGACTTACTTGCATTAACTTAGTAGCGGAGGTGACATTCTCGTCGTCCTGAACTTGGAACTGTCGGCTGTAGTTGGTGGAGATGACTCGCAGGGTGATCAGCTGTTGTAGCACCTCTATAAGTGACTTACTTTCATTAACTTAGTAGCGGAGGTGACATTCTCGTCGTCCTGAACTTGGAACTGCCGGCTGTAGTTGGTGGAGATGACTCGCAGGGTGATCAGCTGTTGTAGCACCTCTATAAGTGACTTACTTTCATTAACTTAGTAGCGGAGGTGACATTCTCGTCGTCCTGAACTTGGAACTGCCGGCTGTAGTTGGTGGAGATGACTCGCAGGGTGATCAGCTGTTGTAGCACCTCTATAAGTGACTTACTTGCATTAACTTAGTAGCGGAGGTGACATTCTCGTCGTCCTGAACTTGGAACTGTCGGCTGTAGTTGGTGGAGATGACTCGCAGGGTGATCAGCTGTTGTAGCACCTCTATAAGTGACTTACTTGCATTAACTTAGTAGCGGAGGTGACATTCTCGTCGTCCTGAACTTGGAACTGTCGGCTGTAGTTGGTGGAGATGACTCGCAGGGTGATCAGCTGTTGTAGCACCTCTATAAGTGACTTACTTTCATTAACTTAGTAGCGGAGGTGACATTCTCGTCGTCCTGAACTTGGAACTGCCGGCTGTAGTTGGTGGAGATGACTCGCAGGGTGATCAGCTGTTGTAGCACCTCTATAAGTGACTTACTTTCATTAACTTAGTAGCGGAGGTGACATTCTCGTCGTCCTGAACTTGGAACTGCCGGCTGTAGTTGGTGGAGATGACTCGCAGGGTGATCAGCTGTTGTAGCACCTCTATAAGTGACTTACTTTCATTAACTTAGTAGCGGAGGTGACATTCTCGTCGTCCTGAACTTGGAACTGCCGGCTGTAGTTGGTGGAGATGACTCGCAGGGTGATCAGCTGTTGTAGCACCTCTATAAGTGACTTACTTTCATTAACTTAGTAGCGGAGGTGACATTCTCGTCGTCCTGAACTTGGAACTGCCGGCTGTAGTTGGTGGAGATGACTCGCAGGGTGATCAGCTGTTGTAGCACCTCTATAAGTGACTTACTTTCATTAACTTAGTAGCGGAGGTGACATTCTCGTCGTCCTGAACTTGGAACTGCCGGCTGTAGTTGGTGGAGATGACTCGCAGGGTGATCAGCTGTTGTAGCACCTCTATAAGTGACTTACTTTCATTAACTTAGTAGCGGAGGTGACATTCTCGTCGTCCTGAACTTGGAACTGCCGGCTGTAGTTGGTGGAGATGACTCGCAGGGTGATCAGCTGTTGTAGCACCTCTATAAGTGACTTACTTTCATTAACTTAGTAGCGGAGGTGACATTCTCGTCGTCCTGAACTTGGAACTGCCGGCTGTAGTTGGTGGAGATGACTCGCAGGGTGATCAGCTGTTGTAGCACCTCTATAAGTGACTTACTTTCATTAACTTAGTAGCGGAGGTGACATTCTCGTCGTCCTGAACTTGGAACTGCCGGCTGTAGTTGGTGGAGATGACTCGCAGGGTGATCAGCTGTTGTAGCACCTCTATAAGTGACTTACTTTCATTAACTTAGTAGCGGAGGTGACATTCTCGTCGTCCTGAACTTGGAACTGCCGGCTGTAGTTGGTGGAGATGACTCGCAGGGTGATCAGCTGTTGTAGCACCTCTATAAGTGACTTACTTTCATTAACTTAGTAGCGGAGGTGACATTCTCGTCGTCCTGAACTTGGAACTGCCGGCTGTAGTTGGTGGAGATGACTCGCAGGGTGATCAGCTGTTGTAGCACCTCTATAAGTGACTTACTTTCATTAACTTAGTAGCGGAGGTGACATTCTCGTCGTCCTGAACTTGGAACTGCCGGCTGTAGTTGGTGGAGATGACTCGCAGGGTGATCAGCTGTTGTAGCACCTCTATAAGTGACTTACTTTCATTAACTTAGTAGCGGAGGTGACATTCTCGTCGTCCTGAACTTGGAACTGCCGGCTGTAGTTGGTGGAGATGACTCGCAGGGTGATCAGCTGTTGTAGCACCTCTATAAGTGACTTACTTTCATTAACTTAGTAGCGGAGGTGACATTCTCGTCGTCCTGAACTTGGAACTGCCGGCTGTAGTTGGTGGAGATGACTCGCAGGGTGATCAGCTGTTGTAGCACCTCTATAAGTGACTTACTTTCATTAACTTAGTAGCGGAGGTGACATTCTCGTCGTCCTGAACTTGGAACTGCCGGCTGTAGTTGGTGGAGATGACTCGCAGGGTGATCAGCTGTTGTAGCACCTCTATAAGTGACTTACTTTCATTAACTTAGTAGCGGAGGTGACATTCTCGTCGTCCTGAACTTGGAACTGCCGGCTGTAGTTGGTGGAGATGACTCGCAGGGTGATCAGCTGTTGTAGCACCTCTATAAGTGACTTACTTTCATTAACTTAGTAGCGGAGGTGACATTCTCGTCGTCCTGAACTTGGAACTGCCGGCTGTAGTTGGTGGAGATGACTCGCAGGGTGATCAGCTGTTGTAGCACCTCTATAAGTGACTTACTTTCATTAACTTAGTAGCGGAGGTGACATTCTCGTCGTCCTGAACTTGGAACTGCCGGCTGTAGTTGGTGGAGATGACTCGCAGGGTGATCAGCTGCTGCAGCGCTTCCAGTATGTGCTGGAGGCTGTCCCTGCAGTGCTGCGCCCATGCCCGCGCTAACTTCGCTTGAGCTGGAATAATTAGGTTTGTTTACCGGGCGGACCAACTCTTTCTTGGCAATATGGAGCAAAAACACAGCAACACTGCTTAGTAGAATCCGCGGGAGCAGTAAACGCATCCTGAATGCGAAATCCACCAAATTCGATCGTCCTCATACCAGAGGATAAAATCCTTGTTTAATATTAAGTTCGTCCCGAGGCGGGACTCGAACCCGTAACCTGGCGAATCTTCGCCCAACGCGGCAAAGAGATCGTAATCCAATGGCTCAGTCGGAAGAACAACCTTGAGGCCACAAAGTAACCATCTATCGACTCAAAGGCTTTATGTCACTATCTCAATAATAGGACAGTTTATTGTGAGCTACAAATAAGATTTTTACTTCTTTCCCAGATTTTTCCCGTAATAACTTCTGATGATGATGTTCTCCTAAGGCTTACCATAAAATATCAGATTATCTAGAACATAAAAAGGTTTGGTACGAGTTTTGCTCCTCGAAAAAAAACGAACTAAGATAAAGGTTGCTCGCTTCTTTACTTTACCTAAAAAGATTGAAGTGAACAAAGAATCAAAGATCTTTTTTCCCAGTATTTATGTAATTTGTGACATGTCCAAGAGTATTTTATGGTCTAAAGGAAATGCACTGATCACTTTTTTTCCCAGTATTACTTAAGTATTTTGTGACGTGTCAAGTCCTGTAGGGTAAGCACTTATCTATACTAATATTATAAAGAGGAATGATTTGATTGTTTGTTTGAATTTAACAGGCTCCGAAACTACGGGACCAATTTGAAAAATTATTTCACTATTGGAATCCTAAATTTTCCTAGAATTTTTTTATGGAATATTTTCAAAAAGTTAGGGTTCCGTATGAAATATGCAATTTTTTTTAATACCCGTGCGAAGCCGGGGCGGACCGCTAGTTTTGATAATATAAAGCAGCTCACCTTTCAACGGTAAGTGTTCAGCGGCATGACACAGCGCTGGCAGTGCAATCTCCAGGTAGTCACTGCAACCTAGGTCCGGCACTTCGAACGCTATCACAAAACAATTGACTATCTCATCGACCCCCATCCGCTTCGTTATCCGCAGGTCTATCTCCATGCTGTCCGCTAGAGTTTTGAGCGCTGTCACTAATGCTGAACTGTAATACTCTGATGGCACCTGAAATATAATTGTAGATTGTTTTAATGGGGACTAAACCACCATATCACAAATAAGAATGTATATGAATACATTTTATCGAAGTTGACTCTCTATGCATTCTACCATCCCTACATTGTTACCTGGAGGTAGGTTCCAAGAGTCTATTGCTATCAGTTCCATTTTTTAAATAAAATGTACATTCTTTGTTGATAGTCACACACTGATGATAATGATCACAGATAATAATAAATAAAAACCTTTTAACCATTAGATAAACTTTAAACTTAGATTTTTACGCCCTATGATGACAGACTTTCTAGCAGGAGAAGTAAAAATATTATTGCTAGCTTATGCTATCCCACTGATTAAGATAAAACAAGAAAATTTACGAAAATATTATTAAAACAAATAGCGTAGCATCCATTCATTATATAACATGTACTGCGCCATAGCGCCCTGTGTTCATCTTCGTCTAAAAATGCCCAAATACAGTATTTGCGCTTGTGGGCACTGTAGGCATGCCCAAATCTAATTTGGGGTGAAAATATTAAGGATACCAAAACCAAGATAGTAAAATTACTGGCTAGTTTGGATACTCACTTTGGCAAGGTACTGAAATGCTCTGCGACATGAAGCCACATCTAGACCGGGGCCCAATACACTATCTATATCTTTATCTGGATCACTAGAGGTACTCATTCCTTTGGATTCTTTATCTGTAATAAAAAAATAATTGAAATTCATTATTAATGTCAGGGGGTTAACTACGAATCTTTTTGTGTTGGAAGAACACCGACACAGTGTAATATTTGTGTAATAGTAAACCACACTCACCCTGATGAAGACCATCGTTAAGGGGGACTTAAGTTTTTTAGAAGTTATATGTGAACAGGTAAATAAATGTTGGTGTTCTTCCAAAACAAAATAGGCTTGTGTTAACTCAAACTCATCATTCACCAAACTACAAAGTTATTAAGTAAAATAACTTCTTGTCCAACTAACGTCAAGATTAAATTAACACATCCAGCCTGGGTGGAGCGACTCGCGCAGGGATTTCAATTCATTTCACTTGATTATAACCTCCACATTTACTAGATTAAATTAAAGTGTTATTCTAATAAAAAAAAGTTGCTTTCCTTTATGATTTTAGGCCATAGAATCATCAAATCCAATGTACACCATCAGGTGTACATAGTGTACATTCGATTGGCTGTATGCTGTGCTAATTTGTCATTGTTAAGACTTTTTAGGCTTACCCATACTTTTCTCTCCCTCATTTGTCTGATCAACTTTTCTGGGGAAACTTCTGGCAAGTAAAGCAGGTGCGGTAAATGCTTCCCCCAAGGCCCTGATCAATGGCTGCCTCAGCTTAGTTTGGAGACATTCCTCGCACAACTGATAGATGCGGTCCTCCGTCAAAGGTGCACCATCTAATAAAGACAATAATAAATCGTCAAGCATTGAAAGAAGCGTTTTAAACCCAACAGATTCAGAATCCATCCAATTGTTTTCTTATTTCTGGTTTATTTTAAATCTTTCTGGTTGGATTCGGGAGGCCTTGGCACCAATTGTGAAAGAAACAAAGAAAGATAATCAGGCCACTGTCCCTGTTTATACTTAAGTGAAGACTGTGAGGAATATTGAGATATTATCAATTAGTTAAATGGGCTAATTAGTAAATAGTTTCCCAGGGTGCCCACTGAGTCAGACAGATGGAATATTCTGTGAAAATATTAAGTTGTGACTGAACAAGTTGATATTTTTATCAGATTTAAAAAACTGTCATTATCACATTCACTGCCCAGCCTTGGCGGTGTAGGCAGGGCGCGACGCCGTCTGATGCTAGTAAGTACAGTTAGATATGTCTAGGCCCAGAAAGTGTTACTTTAGAGCTACAAATATCTTGATTATCTTTATCTTTCCATTACATATTATTATGTAAATTTCTCTACACTACTATTAGTATGGTATTTATGTCTGGCTATTGATTGTTTACTTTTACTAATAAATATATATAGTGTTAAATAACTTACTACTGTGACTGAAACTTTTGGTGTCTTCCTTACTTGATACTTGTATTATGGGGCTATGACTAGTTTGAGGTTCCTCTTTAGAGGTGCTCTCAAAGAGTGGTGCAGTGCTAGAAGCGGGTCCAGCATCTTTCATTTCAACATCCTCAGTTATTGGATGAGATGGAGTGCATGTTGTACTGGAAGAGAGTATCATTATTGTGGTTAGACCATTATTGTGGTTAATGTATTGGATGGAACCATATGATAACAGATTTTTGACACTTCAATTTAATTTAATTTGTTTATTGAGATGCACAAAACATAAAATAATCACAAAATACACTAAATTTAAATGATATAGATTTATAGCTTGATTATTTAACATCTTATGTGAATACAGAGAATCAATATGAATGAGACATGTAGAGCAAACACCTGAAAATATTAATTTTAAAATCATATTAAAGGGATACCTATTACATCAATTTCAAGTATGCAATTAGGAACCTAATTTAAGTGATTTTAGAGTTCTAGTAATACAATACTTGATCCCTTATGCCAAATTAATATAAAATGTGGTAAACTTTTACTACAATTATGATTATATAAAGTTATTTGTGTATATTATACCTGGCACCTGATTCACAGGGGTTCTCTGTGGATTCTGTTCTTGGAACTTTATTAGGCTGCCTGTCACAAAGCCGTGCTTCTTTGTAGAACAGTTTTATTGCCTCAGCTGCTGCTTCATTTGGAGACAGGTTTCTGGCCTGCAAAATGAATAAATTTTAGTATTAAACATAACTAACAGCTCCGTTGAAATTATATGGCTGTGTATCAAAAGTTTCTTACCTCTCCACTGGATGCACAATTTTGATTATCACAGTTAGAGTTTCCACAACCATCAAGCAGTTGGTAGAAGTAGCGCTCTATCAGCTGTTTCGCTGCAGCACGTTTCATGATGTCAGCAGTACAGGCCTCGGGAGCTTCGCCTTCGTTGTTTCCTTCTACAGTACATAAACTTGAACAGATCTGCTCGTCTGGAACACTGGGGGTTGTAGTTTCTGACGTTGACGCTTCGTTCCCCCTGGTGAATATCAAACGGTGTACAAATATAAACGCACAAACCTAAAAATACTAGACAAAAGCAAACCAAAACAAAGACCAAAATAGCAAGTAATGCATAACCTTACTTTTGTTCGAAAAGTTCTATGGAAGCGTAAGTTTTGGCAATAATATTAGGGTTAAGTAATTTTAAGAAACTACGTCGCAAAAATTAAGTGTACAATAAAAACAAATTACCTTGAAGCTTCGTCAGAATCACTGTTAGGGTTCATAGAAATTTCTCAAGAGATCAAAATAAATTGGTGATTGATGTATTGTTGAGAAGCAGGACATTTGGTGAATACTATTTCTTTATTTTGCTATGTACTGTGGTAGATAATTGAATTTCATTACATAGAAAAAATTACAAAAATACGATAAAATTCAACCATCATCATCCTTCTTGCCTTTTCTTATTTTTTCTCTGTGTTTTTCAACTGTCCTGTCAGTCAGTCTGTTCAGTCAATCACCAATAGTCTTGCCAGTTGCAAAGCTATTTTTTGATGTGAATGAAAACGATTTCTGAGAAGTTTCCCTCCTTCCGGTGACTTCCTTCGTCCGGGACATCCCGATTCCTTCGTCTGAGACATCACGACAAACTAAAACTATGGTACGGGAAAGAAGCGCGACACGACACCCGAAGCGAAGCTGCGAAGCCTCGGCAAATATGCAAAAGGGATCAACACTCATTCATGATTCATGGCTTCGCGCGCAGTGTGGAGAGGCATTTTGGGAATGGCAGCCCTAGCCAACAGGTTCTCGCTCGCTCACTCTGTGCCAAGGATGGCTAAAGCTTGGAATACACATGCTACTATAAAAATATGCTTTTATGCTACCTGGCAGTATGCTATAAGTGTGTTTACATTGACTCGAAGAAAGCACAGACCTAGAAGCATAGGTACTAATTAAGAGATGTGTTCTATTTTCAAGCTTGAGATACACTCCACTCCACATTTTGCACAAAAATCGAATCACTAAAAGATGCATGCTTGCTGCAATCACTGTAAGCAGCATACTCGCAGAAAACGCGTTTAGACTAATCCCCCAAGTCCAGCCTCACCCTGTAAGGTTGGCCTAGAATGTGCCGTTATCAGAAATTCCAATCAATTCCTATAACTGTAGGTACCTAGTTAAACAAGTACCGATTAATCGTTAAAAACTTGGAAGCTTTCACTAGCGATCCGGAACCCGTCGCGTCGGAGACAGGCAGGCTGTGGAGTCCCAGTTTTAGAGGCATCCGAGGAAAGAGTGAAGAGAATCAGAGAGAAGAGGAAAAATAATCTATCTATTAGTCATTCTTCTGCTTTTTTAGAGCCTAAAACATCAAGAGAATGAGCAATAAAATTGTTCCTGTCGTATTTGCTTGAAATTAGCACCTTTTTGTGCTACTGTGCCAATATAGCTAGTTACATAGATCTATCTACCTAGTTCTTAGTTCTTACAACTGTATTATTGTATCTCTGCTAAAGATAAGCTGTTGGCACCTGGAATACACCTTATACCTAAGATCTTTTCTGTACAACAGTCAACAATAAAATATTTCTGATTCTGATACTAAGCAGCATGAAACTATAAATAAATTCGGAAGGAGTATCAGAACAAAATAAAATGAAGCACTCCAATCAAGCAAGCATGCCAATCAATCAAATAGTATGCTGGCCATCGCCATTACAGCTATAGACACCAACTGATGAACTCTATTGTAAACAAACAAAAATAAACGGAAAACGCCGTCTTGTGTGGTCAGATGTTGCAAAAGTCACAATGGGTTTGTCAATAAAAAACACCGGATCACATTTCGTAGATAAATTTCTTATATCACCAACTTATTTTATCGATTTGACGCAAAATTATTATCAACATATAAATCAAACTACAAGCACAAAATCTCGCCAGTGCTGCCAACATGTAAACATGTAAATTTTCCAGTAAGTGTGGGAGGATATTAAAAATGTTTTAATTCTAATATTTTATTGACTTTAAATTATGAATCAGGTTTATAGGCATTTCTTTATCATCCTGGTTATACCTATAAAATAATATGTATTAAGTATTCGAAATATAATTAGGATATTGAATTTCAGTTTGTAATATCTATACAATACGAATTTCGAAATATGTTTGTTTTTTTATTTGAGCTAACCTCCAAAATGGATAATACTTTAAGTGACGATCATGCTACGCAGATGTTATAACGAGATTAACGATAGCCGTGGGGCATAACTAAAAGTCAATATTTTTTCAGATTTCCGGGTGACGAAAATTGGAAGTTAAATTGAATTCGCATAATCAGAGAATCTCATAATTAAAATAATTTGAAGCCCAATAAATCAAGTGTAGCATGCAATGTGCATGAAGATTTTTCATGTCAAAGCATGCGGGCATTATATTATATAATACATAAATTTTTATTTAGAATGTATCAATAAACAATGAATATGAGAATAATGTATATTTTTCACATAACATTTCATTGATCTTCCCAGTAACAATCATAATAAGATATGGCTGCAAATGTACATTTAAATAATTATATATTTTTTTATATTATATTGGTTAGGCATTTCCATAGGAACAATGTATGCGAAGCCGTAGGCAGAAAATGTTGTCAGCCAGTTAATAGGCACAAAGAATAATTTATTCAAACTAAAATTAGACATGGAATGAGACTTTGGATGTTTTTATCTTTGTTACTTCTGCACACACACTCAGAGGCCTGAACAGATTTTGTTGAAATTTCTTCGATTAGCATAGTTACTATTTAAACCCGGGAAAGTAAAGTGTTCTGTTCCGTTCTTGTGGGACATTAAAATTCACTGCAGTTAGCACCATAAAGCGCTGGCGTAAATTGAAAATTATAAAAAGTAGGTCTAATAATCACGATTACCGTGGCTAAAGCAGTACCTAAAATGATTCATTATAATTTTACATATTCATATTAATAAGTGAACAATTATTAGGAAGAATATTTATAAAAATTATGGGTAATTTTTTCTTCTGTTGGCAACTCTCTATACACTGACACTCAATGTCAATCCGCCATTGCTAAGATTCAAGTTTGATTTGACAGGATTCTATCCGTACTTTTAATAAATCCATGATCTCAAGCATGAAACTATAAATATGTACGGAAGGAGTATCAGAACAAAATAAAATGAAGCACTCCAATCAAGCAAGCATGCCAATCAATCAAATAGTATGCTGGCCATCGCCATTACAGCTATAGACACCAACTGATGAACTCTATTGTAAACAAACCAAAATAAACGGAAAACGCCGTCTTGTGTGGTCAGATGTTGCAAAAATCACAATGGGTTTGTCAATAAAAAACACCGGATCACATTTCCTAGGTAAATTTCTTATTTCACCAACTTATTTCTTTGATTTTACGCAAAATTATTATGAACAAAATAATCAAAATAGAAGCACAAAATCTAGCCAGTGCTGCCAACATGTAAACATGTAAATTTTCCGGTAAATGTGGGAGTATATTAAATATGTTTCAATTCTCATATTTTATTGACTTTAAATTATGAATCAGGTAAATAGGCATTTATTTATCATTCTGGTTATCTATAATAATATGTATTATTTGAAATATAATTATGATATTGAATTTCTGTTTGTAATATCAATTCAATAGCTTAGCTTTTGATAGACGAATTATTATAGCTAACCTGTGTTTATTTAAGCTATTCTCCAAAATAGCTGAACCCATTTTAATAATAATTTTACTGACGCTGATGCTACGCAGATAACATGTTATATCGAGATTATAGGTAGCCGCAGGGCATAACTAATAGTCAATATTTTTTCAGATTTCTAGGTGATGAAAATTTGAAGTTAAATTGAATTCGTATAGGTAATCAGAGAATCTCACAATGAAAATAATTGGAATCCCACTTAATCTAGTATAGCATGCAGTGTGCATTAAGATTTTTCATTTATAAGAATTTGGGCAATTAAAATTAATAATATTTATGTATCCATAAATTTTTATTTCTTATTTATCTAACAATGAATATGAGAATAAAATAATGTATATTTTTTCATTATTAGGAACGTTTAATTGATCTTCCTAGTAACAATCGTAAAATATGGCTGCTTATTGCCACTTTTAAATAAGTAATTTGATTTTTGGTTAGGCATTTCCATAGGAACAACGCATGCGAAGCATCAGGCAGAAAAAAGTTGTCAGCCAGTTAATAGGCACAAAGAATTATTTATTCAAACTAAAATTAGACAGTGAACGGAGAGTTGGAATACACTGAGGGCTGAACAGATTTTGTTGAAATTTCTTCGATTAGCAAATACGTTACTATTTGATCCCGGGAAAGTACAGTGTTCTGTTCTGTGCTTGTGGGATAATCAAATTCACTGCAGTTAGCACCATAAAGCGCTGGCGTAAATTGAAAATTATAAAAAGTAGGTCTAATAGACGATGACCGTGGCTAAAGCAGTACCTACGTAGATTTTTTTATAATCTACATATTCATTTGTAAACAATTATTAGGAAGAATATTTATAAAAATTATGGGTAAATTTTTCTTCAGTTGGCAACTCGATATACAATGACACTCAATGTCATTCCGCCATTGTTAGGATTCAAGTTTGATTTGACAGGATGCCATCCTTACTTTTCATAAATCCATGCTAAGCAGTATGTGCGTATTCCAGCCTTAAATCTATGCTCTTTGCCATTGATTGATTGATTCATTCATAGACTAAAAAAATTATACGTCCAAAATAGGGATTTCGGAAGTGAAGAAAAATATCGATATATCGATATTTATAAAAATATCAATATCGGCCTCGATATATCGAGAAAAAAATATCGATATATCGGTCAAATTTTCAGAGAAGTTTGCAATTTAAAATAATAATATTTTATACAATGCACATTATTTTAATACACAAAACCCTTAATAAAACGAAGGAATTATTTTTATAGACAATTTTTATGATGCAAATTAGAAACTACAACTACTTACTATTAGTAGAATTTTTCCTTAAATACAATACAATGAAACACTGGAAAGATCCCATGCTTAAAAATATGGACAAACCAAAGAGGGACAAACAAATGGGCGGCCGGCCGCTGTACACACGCAAATGTAACGCAAGCAAGCAACAAATCAAAACATTCAAATTATAATAACTTCTTATTATTTTATCTATGGCTCTGCATCTGGTAGAGGAGGTGATTTCCTTCGTCCGAGATCTGATTTGACTCAATTCTACCAAAAACTATCAGTTTCAAATTGCGCGTGAACGAAGCATTTACGGTTTTGATTTGAATGCTAGTGACTTGACTTTAGATAAATAGTGATTTGATGTAAATAAGATAAATGAAATATGGAAAAAATATCGTTTTTGATACTTTTTCGATATTAGATATTTTGTATCGATATATCGGATCAAAATATCGATATATCGAATTAAAAATATCGATATATCGATATTTTTTCAGCATCTCTAGTCAGAAATATTGATTTTAGTCTTGTCGACGTCGGATTTTTGTTGTGAACGAAAACTGTTTAATAAAATAGTTTCCTTTGAAACACACAATGATCTGAATTGTACGGTTATTCGCAACAATTCAATCGCCTTCAGAAATTCTTGCCTGCCCCAATTTACTGTCCAGTCAAACATGACGGAGTTATCTGCTGCAGAAATTGATGCAGATCGTGTGGAGACTATCATGAGAGGCTTTCAAGTGTATCCTTTTCTTCCGTGTTGTGTATAGCAGTCATCTGGAACCCCACAAGATCTGATTATTTTGGGGCCAGTTGATTTTGTGTGAAAATGTCCAATATGTATTTATTTTCTGCCTTGGTAGAGGAGGTACATAGGTACTTCAAAGTTTAACTGGTGTCTGCACGTCTACACCTCGGGATGTAACAAAACCACCAATAAAGAATACATTTTGCTCAGATGCAAATTGAAAGCATTGCATGGTATTATAAATTGACATTTGATAAGGCAATATCTGTCTGGTTTACCACTTTTCTGACAGTGTCCGGTTCAATAGAAATAATTAAGTCATGGAATGGATGTGTGGGTGCAATAATGAAACAGTAAATATCTATTTTATTAATTATATGAACAAGTTACATACTAGATGTCAAACTACTCCTACTTGTACTCCTTGATAACTACGAAACCCTGAATGCATATGAGGACATCAAACTCAAAAGCAAGCTATAGGAAATTAAATATTTATCCCAATAATTTTCGATTTCAGTAGCTCTTCAATAAATATTTAATTTCCTAGAGATTACCCCGAGTGGGTGGGCTTACACACTATTAACATAAATATCAAAAGCAAGCTTTTTGTCTATATTTTATTAGCTTTTTGTCTAGATTTTTGTCTATATTTTTAATAGTTTACTGTAGATAATCATCAATGTTTGAGACAAAAAAAATTGTCTGAAAATTACAAAAAACAATAACAATATACAATATTCTATAGGAATATCCTATACAATATTCGTATAGGATAGGAATATACCTAACACATTTGATGTAACTGTGTATTGTTTGCAACAGTCTGCAGTTAGCTCAATTGTTTCAACTTTGAATTCTTGATTTTATTTGGTTATTTAATTGTAATTTCTTTTCTTTGTATGATAATAAAAGTTTTAACATAATTAAAATGAGAAGGTTCAGTTTCAGTTTCAGTCATACTCTAGTCGGCTATAATAATAAATAATAAATCGCTATAAGCGATAAGGCCGCCAATTCCATGGCCATAGACTAAGTTAACTTTAGTACCTAGTATTAGTAGTATTCTATTTGTAAGGTTATGAAATAAAGAATTATCTATCTATCAAATAATCTGAGGCTTGTATTTATGTTATATATTAATATCTATACCATTATTATACATCCATAGAATTTTTATCATGTTCCTTGACTCACTTCATCAGAAATTGGATGAACCTACGTGATGCGGACAGTGGTAAGGCTTAAGAGAATAAAATTATATATCTAATTCCATATAGTTTATTATTAAAGAGTTAAAACCTACACTCTGTCTGTTAAGTTCATCTCTGCAACTGGTGCTGACATATTCTTTGACAGCATCGCTAAACTACACTAGTTGACACTCATATTCATATTTTTGTTTTGTAATAATAACTTTATTATTCTAGTACCTAATTCTTGACATCAAATGTTTAATTTTTAATTTGTATGTAACATTCATTTCTGTAATTTTTTATTATGTTTACTTTTATTTGAATATGTTTTATTTGTATGTACTTAATTTGAATTATGTTTAGTGTCTGACGCTTTGAGTTTTCTGTAAGTCATCAACAATGTGAATAAATTAATAAAAATAAAATAAATTCTAGGTAAAATTCTATGGCAGCTGAATGAAGACTTGTCCTCACCCGATGTGGAGCATGAGGCTAGAGTCCCAAAGCGCATCCTGAAGAGCCGAGTGGTTTCCCGCGAAATGAACTTCAGCTCCATTGAGTCCATGGATAGATTCCGTCTTGAACAGGTAAGAAACTTAGAAATAAATAAATAATGCTAGACAATCCACAAAGCATCACCTAGCCCCAAACTAAGCAGCTTGCGTTATGGGTACCTACTAGATACAAAATAATACCAGTACATAGGTAGATATTTTTTATTATACCATAGAAAACGACCAGAACACCCTGAACAAATATTAGCAGACCATACAAATCTTTGTCACGAGGCGGGAATCAAACCCGAAACCTCCTGCGTCGTAGGCGGACCTTCGCCACAGAGGTCGACAAAGATTAAAGTATACATAATGAAGAACAATAATAGTAAGAGTGACAACACCAAAATATAAATTGTTTATATATAAAACTATACTATATTTGTATTTAAACTTTATATAAGTACTCGAGTAAATTGTTAACCTTTAAATAACCATTTTAAAACTACATACAATAACATTGTTTGAAAAGATTTTAGTTATTATAATGCGTGAGCCGTCTATGGCGCTCATTAGGGGAGGCCTATGTCCAGCAGTGGACCAATATAGGCTGATTAGTAATTAACGGGTATTTATCGCGTTTTTTTTTATTGCGGTCATCGTCATGTCGATTAGATTGCAAACCTGTTGAAACGTCGAGAATAGGAAAAAAAAGGCGATAAATACCCGTTAATTACTAATCATTATGTGTTCAGATCGCGTAAGTTTAAAAACATTCAATATAGGCTGATGATGATGTAATGGCTTATCGGCATTAAACTAATTATTTAATATATTATATATATATATAATTAAATAATATAATTATTTAATATGTTTTTCATTTCAGAAAGTACTTTTCAAAGGGCGCTGCCTGGAGGAGTGGTTCTTCGAGTTTGGCTATGTGATTGCTTGCTCCACCAACACCTGGCAGTCCGTTATTGAGTCCGCTCCCGAATCTCAGATGATGCCAGCCAATGTTCTCAAGTGAGTCCACTAAAAAGCCCTATATATTATAAACATAATTATATTAGTCATTGTAATAATTGACGACCTCTGTGGCGCGGTGGGCGAAGGTCCGCCTGCAACGCAGAAGGTTGCGGGTTCGATTCCCGCCTCGGGACAAATATTTGTACGATCTGCAGATTTTTGTTCAGGGTGTTCTGGTCGTTTTCTATGTATATAAAAAATATCTATCTATGTAATCTATTGTTTTATGTATATCAGTCATCCAGTACCCATAACAGAAGCTCTGCTTAGCTTGGGCTAGATAATGTTGTGTGGTTTGTCCAACATGTTACTTAATAAATAGATGATGCTGGAAAATCCACACAGCATCATCTAGACCTAAACTAAAGCTTGTGTTATGGGTACTAGATTGTTGATAAACTTAATCAGTACATCACAATACTTAAATAAAATTTAGTTTTAAGTAAAACACAGTCTGGTTGACTATAGTATCAAAATGTGATCATGTCATTTCCTTTTCTATGACAATTTGGTAGAGCGCCTCTATCGTTCAGACAGGGAACTAAGCTAATCCCAAACGTTATGACGTCACTACACGTCAGTCAGTACTATTTTCTACTTTCTGTATTGTACTTGATAATACCCCAACATCTTTTTGGCCTTATTGCTAACTAAATTGTAATTATTCTTATATAAACGGTATCACTGTGGTTTACCTCAATTAATAAATAAAATCCTGCGCCAGAATACTAAATAAATAATGCTGGACAATCTACATATCTCGTTAAGCAGAGCTTGTGCTATGGGTACTAGATGACTGATATACATAATACAATATAATTACATATATAGATCTCTATAAGAACACACGGTAATAAATTAAATAAATAAAAATAAGTATTTATTTCAGTGGCAATGTGGTGATTGAAACGAAGTTCTTCGACGGTGATCTACTTCTCACGACGTCCCGCGTGAGACTGTTCTATGTGTAATTTAAACAATACATATCTATTTTAATTGCATTTACTAGTCCACATTAAAATGCATTTTCTATTTCCCTCATCTGTAAGTAGTAATCAATTTTGTATTTATTTTAATCAAATTCGTAATACATTTGAATGCAGCAGCAGTATTATATTATTTTATATTTAAGTTTATACTATGTTAACTAAGTTAACTTTTTTTTATTTATGGTAATTTTAAGTTGAACCATTATAATAATAAGAGGTGATAAAAGTTTTAAAATTAAAACTCATGGATGTTGAGCCATACATTTTGACTATAGATAAAATATTAGGATTTAGATTATGTTCTCAGTAAGGTATCTCTAAGTTTCAAATTTTCAATTAAAATATAGTTTTTAGAAACGTGTTGAGCTGTTTATTCTGCTATTTATCTATACTTACAATGATCTATAAAGATTCTAGTAGCCTACGTTGCGTGACAAGGTTTCATTGTTTTCCCGCGTTATCAACAGATGGCGCTACTGGTTCGAATTGATAGAACACCAAGTTTTGCAAATCGCTTCGCCAAAGCCATGTGATGTGACCAGATACTAGTGAGTGGAAGTCAGATAAACTTTGTGAGCCCGTATGCAGATAACCAAATAAGTATTAACTTATTTTAAACGTTTTACTAAAATATTCTGACGCGAGCTCTCGATCAACGGAGCTATTTACAAGACATTGATATTTCCGTTGACATCTTGTGATCTTTTGACTCTATGTAGGTAGTTATGTAGTCGCTGATATCCCGGCACAAATAAATTTGTATATTCCTAATTTTATGAATGAGGTTTGATTGAGCGACTTGTCTTGATAATGTTACGACCTTATTTCTCATTGGGCTTATGCTATACAATGTAGTGATTCATTTATAGTTAGACGATAGTTAAGCATTTAGCTGGGTTTATCTAGTTTACCAACGTCAGTCGTCATATTTATTTATTTATTGAACGAAGGTACAATAGACAGCTCTATCTTAAAGTTAGTTACATTATAGATGTGTTAAAAATACAGCCCACTACGTTGTACTCATATTATGGTAAAAGAATTAATCAATATTTAACGTAACAGGTTGCTGACTCTACAGTATTACATATAAAATGCGAAAGTTTGGATGGATGTTTGTTACTACTTCACGGCAAAGCCACTGAGATGGTCGGACTGGAATTTCGCATAGACGCAGATCTAGCGCCACAAATCGATCCGATGCCGTTCGATAGAAATAAACTTTAACGCATTCACTGCCCAACCATAGCACCCCGACATACTAAGACGAGATAAGACATGTGTTGGTCAGGAAAGTGTTAAATGCATTGCTATCCTACATCCAGAATGTTTCCATAGAAACAAAGCGTCCGAAGCTGCTGGCTTCGGACGCTTAGAAACTAGTCGTGTAATAATGAATGAACGGTCCGGTACCTACTGGCATCCTCAATTAAGTACCTACATTAATTGGTATTCCGCTGCGTACACCATAAATAAGCGAATAGATATGAGTGGATATGTTTTATCTATAGATCTTGACTCGATTCCGTATGTCATTAGTACGCTGACACGTTTAACGCTATTACCATAGAGGAAATGAGGTACGTATTACGCTGAGGGCAGGAAGAGATCGACGCACGACGGGAACTTTTTGGAATTAAATTGGTGGCGATCGTTATATCCTCTTTGGTGGGAAGGAAAGAGGCGGGTGCATTGCTGCCACGGCGGAGGAAACGCTCCTATAGATGCGGCGTACACTCTCGCATATAAATAATAGAAATTATATATAATTAAGTATGTGTCGGCGACTACTAGCAGCGTACTTGTCAAGAATCCTAAATCAGCCGTTCAAGTTTACAAAGATACATCATGAAATTGAAAAAGGTTGTATGTGTATTTTTTTTATAGGTACTTATATGAATATGTTTAAATAATGACCGTAAGTATACTTTACAGTAGTACTATAAAGTTTAAGGGGGTTTTCAGGTTTTTTGTTTTAGGGTTTAAAAGTACTATAAAGGTTGTAGAATTTTAGGTTTTATTTGGAAACATGGGGTTAAAAAGGAAAAAATTGATAAAATATTTTACCTTCGACACTGGTATCATTTAAGAAATCGCAGAAGTTCCAAACAATGTTTGGTTCGGTTGAATATTTCTAGAGATAAAATATTAGGCGCTTTTTGATAGAAAGATCGATGTTATCGGTTACATACAGCTATTACACATTGTAGGTACGTTTATACTTAGGTAGCTGATAAGCTACCGAAGTAGGTTCACACCGATTTCTCATATTGACTTTTGGGCGTTTATAAGGTAATGAAGTATTTATATGTAGGTACATTCGTAATCAATTATTTACATTTGGTATGTATGGCATACTTTTTTCTTTAGTACGACAAATCGTTACAAATTATTAGGTTAGTCGACTTAAACCTAACATAGGCTTTAAGGTACTTGTAACCGAAACGTAATGTAATTTTTTACCTGTATAACGAATTTTGTTATATTAGGTTAGATTGATAGTATTAAATTTCTGGTCCAGCCGTGTAGGAGTTCACTGCAACATGTAGGTACAGAATATTATAGTCATCCTCATCGTCATCGTCAGCCTATATCAGTCCACATCTGGACATAGGGCCTCCCCTAATGAATATTATAGTGCCTTGTCTATGCCTAAGTAGGTAAGTTTATTGGTTATCAAAGCAAATTAATTTTAAAGTGTGCCAAATTTAAAATGTCTGTATTACGATTTCCTGCTGCTTCTAAATATATCTTCTTTTAAATATTCCTGCAGAAATATTAAAAGGTTTACCAACCAAATTTGTGACGTGTTCAAGAGTCCTGTAAGGTCTTAAGGAAATAAAGCACTTTGATTTTGATTTTGAATTCAAAATCAATAACTTCAAACAGGACCTAATACTTAATAAGAAAACAAAACTAAGTTACTAACAGGTCGATCAGCAAGCTCTACGGGTCTACATAAGTCAAACTCTACACTCAGCAAACTTATTTATTTATTTTAGAGGAAACATCGGTTATTCAATAATAAATAAGGTCCATTATGAATGTAAGCGGGTTAACTACGAACCTATTATATGTTGTTAACCCGCTTACATTCATAATGAATTCATCAAACTACGATAGCTTTTATAGTAAAATAAATAAGGTGTTTAACACTAAAGTTGATATAGGTTCCCACAAAAAGCTACATTTTGAACAAAAAATAAAACAAAAACAAACTACATGCAAATTAAATAATAAATAGCTAGGTATGTTAATATTATAAATAACATAACTTTAATTATAAATTACCAAGATAATTAATATATTTGATCATAATATAATACAGTTACAAAATTTATCAAAGATAACTAATTTAGCATAGATCGATACTCTAGCTAGAGTCTAGAACTACCGGTCCATTTTATAAAAGCTTGCTCATTCATCGATCTATGCTTGAGTCTCTAGATGAGAACATGTGTGGGAGCGGTAGACGGCGGCGGCTCGCCGGATGAACACCAAATGTGTGATATTTTCGGAATGTTGATTACCCTCTTCCTGTTTCCGGTATATCTACACTACACTGGATCCGCCGACTCGCTTCAATACATAACTGCTAATTAGTGATGAATAATTAATACGTTGACAAACGTCGAAGTCGGGTTGCGATCGAGAGCGGTTCGGGATCATCTCAATACTAAATTGCATACCTATATTAATATTATATTACCTATAGTATATTTCTACTAACAGATAGTTGAGTGAAAAGGATGGATCGTGGGGATAGATTTCAATAACTTTATTTGTTTAGGCTTACAAATCATTTACACCAGTAAAATTGTATACTTTAAATTAGTATAAAATAATAAATAAGGTGTTATTGGTTTACCTACTTTTCACTTGGCTACTGGCGGAAGAAACGGTGGTATTGTAGGTATACATGGATACTACATACTTGAGTCTACGACTACTCTACCGGTATGTAGGTAAGTATTGATTTAGTTTTTCAACTTATTAGAAACCTAATAACTACTGAACGAAAAAAAATTAAGATAGGTAATTGACTTATCGCCCTTAAAGTGGACATGCAGCAAAAACCTGGTTCGAGGTATATTTTTCTAGAAATTGGGGGTTTGACAAATCATAAAACGATTTCTTTTAGCAGGCATCTGTCGAAAACGATCCCTCATGGATCAGTCAGAAGTAAAAAGTCTGTGTTACTGTTCATAGCTGAACGGATATTGATGAAATTGGGCAAGCTGAACCATAACAACCTATTTTATATTTCTTTTTTGATCAGGTAAATTTTGTGAAGCTGCGGTCAAAAGCTAGTCACTCGGAATTTGTCGAACTATTAGTCGCATCGCATGTCTCGCTCCTATAGCGGAGCTAAACAATGGGAAGTTGTACAATTTCCACCTCCGCCCGTAGATGAAATCATCACGCAGGAATGGGGGGTCAGCATGAGTTTACGCAGACATCCTGTACTATTCCGAACGTCTAATGATTCTGTAATGGAAGCTTGTGCTCGGGATGTTCAGGCGAAACCACACTTCCTGTGATGTGACCGTTAGCTGTGCGTTTGGATTGAGAGACGACGTAAAAACGGGTTCTGGGGCCTTATTCTCTATGAAATAGGAGATTCCTTGCCCAAACCGTGTGACGTCACAATGTGTTCTAAATACGATTTTGCTCGATTCCATGCCGCTGTCTTGTCGTATGTGTGAAACACGTTGAGATTGGAAATAGTGAGTAAAAGCCCTGTGTATGGAGCTTAACAACTACTTAACTGTAGTAACTGCGCAAAATGAGCTTTTTGGATTGACTAGTTCTTTTCCTTTAGCTACATAAACAAAATCAAGCCATTGGTTTAGTATGAAAAAAAGACAGTTTGTAATTAATTTTAAAGTCGACATAACATAAATTTCTACGTTTCTACATTATTGGTACTCCATTGAGTTTTCATAATTGAAATTCTATCCACACATCATTTAATAAAATAACCCTTTTTTTCGAGAAAATTTCAGTGTTAGATAATATTTTTTTACAATTGTTTTATTTAAAATAATGTGATAAGTAACGGAAAAACTATTTAAGTAAACTGCATAGTTTCTAAAAAGTTAGACAAATGTTCGTAAGAAATTAAAAGAGGCCTGAATGTCACCTCCAAGTAAATAAATCTGAGATGAAGCCTGGTAACAGCTTCGATACTCCGGTATAGTCACGGGCCGGGTCAGCGATCCCTCTACGTCACAGCTCTACCTACGTCATTGGATGCTCAATGATGTTCACCTGCTCACATAATTATTTGCTTAACCCCTTAGGCAAATAAAATGTTGCTGTAGGAACCTAGATAAATACTATTCTAATACAAATAATAGCAGTACATGGTAAAAATATGCTCAAATTACAAATCATTTTGGTACGTTTGTATGGGAAATTCACTAGTATGAGGCCCCTTTAAGAGTGCTCATCCGATTATTGACTATTAAACAGCCAGGCTGATTCACTCAATACTCCACATTTCCATTGCAAAATTGTTTTATAGGGATCTTATAGATGTTGTGTTTTAAACATATACTTTACCTACACGGCAATGTTCAGGTATTTCAGACGATCTTTCTTCACTTCATTGTCTTGATATGTAGGTACCATAATATATACCTACAAATTATAGATCTATAATTTGTATATATTGGCCAAGGAAGCGGGCGATGAGGCAGCCTCATCGTTTATTTGTTACATTTACTTATATAAAAAACAAAATATTTTCAGTCTTTGGAGTAAAATACCTACAATTTTTTTTATCTTTTATGTGAACAGGCTTATAATATTGCTGTGTAGGTGTAGCTTATACTCTGTGCATGGTGCAGGGTTCTCACCGGTGGATTTAGTGCTTAGTTAAATCGAGTTGTAAGGATCTGGCAGCATAATAGGTATAATAGAAATGAAAAAAAGACTAAAAGCTAGTAAGTATATATAGGTACTACTACATGATTAAAGTAAGACCAACCTATCATCGATTGAAAAAATTACTGACAGCCACCAAGTTCTATCTTTCTCCCTGACTCAGTTTGTTTAAAGTATGAGGTATGTTAGTTCTGGTAAAAATAAAGCAAACCTATTGAACCCAATGACCGAGTAGTAGCAGAACAGACTGCGGTTGTCGTGACTCCTCAGCCCGGGGCGTGGTGCATTCAACCGTTTCGGAGGGTAGCTGAAAAAACTGGCCGCTTGAACGACTTGATTGTCACTGCTTGACCACAAACCTTTTCTTGTGTTAGGTACTTACGTAGGGAAGACATGCTTTTTGTGGTATTCGATGGAGAATATTTCGTGAAAAATCTTAATTATCTACTAATGCAAGACCTTTTTGGTGATCGAACAATCTAAATAACGCAGAAAAAAGGTTCCTAAAATTCAACTTTAAAAATACACTGGCGATTTACGACAGTGCGGGGCGAGTGCACAGCGAGCGATTTCAAAATTAGGCAAGCGCAAATCGGTCACAAGTTTACACCAATCGCATTCGCCTCGCTTTGAAATCGCTCGCAAATGGCCAGTGGTACCTAAGTCTCTCAAGCTATAAAACTTAAGTTGGCTTTGAAGGTACTTCAAATGACCTCTATAAAATAAAACGTGTAAGTATTAAAGATCGAGCTGATCAATTCCGAGAGATGTATTTGGTTCGCTCAAGGATCTGGTGCCGCTTGCATTCTGATCAGCCATCCTTTAAAGGCCTGGGTTACATCACTGTTTGATTTAAGGAGGTAGGAGCTGATGGATTTGAAATATGAAATCGGTTATCGCCGTTAATTATCGATTCATCGTAAGTGCTCCGCCATCTTGAATGTAAGTGAGCGGCCATGTTTGATGCGCGGCTTCCGGCGCGCGCATGTCGGCGCATGCTAATGTTCGCGCTTGCGCAGCCCTGTGTCCTGTTTGCCTAGGTTGCTAGTTCTGGCACTGTTACATACGGACAAACCAATACACCACCACCTATTAACTGCGTCTATTCATATTCATGCAATATCTACATAAACATATTCAAATGGCACTAAGTCATTAAAGCACTTTCAATGATATAGGTACTGCTTTTTAAAACTTTCTTCATGCATGTATGTACATAGGTAGGTACTAGCACTGACTTGTGTGTAAGTTTTTAGTTAAAACTGAAAATCGCCATTTACCGCGTGTACATATTTCCATTGGTTTTGATTCTGTAGCGATATCGGTCCCAACACGCAAAGTCAGTGGATTTATCAGGATGTTCAATAAGAAATTAGCCCGAAAAGTAGAGTAGAGTAGACTAGAGAAAATTCACGTCCCCTTCCCCTCTAGCAGGGGGACCTAACAATAGAGCTACATAATTACATTAGCACCTAGCATGGTAGGTACATAAATACTACACTTAGGTACATAAATGCTCTTATATTTCTAGGTAAGTACCTACTACAGTAAGTACTCACGTACATAAGTCAAGAATGATAGATGGGAGACAGACAGGCTGCGCGCGCGCATAAACTCACACTGAGATAAGAAAACGTCTCATTCAAAGCCAACGCAAAAGCATCACTTTCGTAAATAAACACAGACAAGAGTTTATTCTAGAGGTATAATCGTATTCACACTAGTACCTATAGGTACGGATACCGCAAATCTTCTGAACATAAGTAAGTACCAAGCTAATAGAGTTAATCGTAAATTTGTAACATAAACCTCGAAGGATAAAAAATATATTTAATAATTAAGTAAAAATAAATAAATCCGGCTACATAGCACAAAACTAACGCAAAAGAAATAAGACACCCGAATAAACGGATTTTTATAAAAAGCCAAATATGTAAAGCGGTCGTCGTGATCCAAGCACTGCCGCGCTTGATGTTGCTTATTTTGGTGATCAGTACTTAGGGACATTGGACTCCGTAATTCATTAAATTATTTTATTTCAATTGTTATTATAGCGCAAAGTAATCCTCCTTCACCTTTGAATATGGAACCCTAAAAACAGTCCTGAGCTATTGTAAACTTAAAATAGGGTTCCAAACCCATGCAATGTATACATATTAATTCAAGTTAACTTGAATAAATATTTATACTAGTATTGTATTGCTACTACAGGTATTTTCTTATTTCTTTTCTTTTAAGCATATTTATCCTTCCACATGTGTCCTGGAATCGTTACAAAAGTCGTATTTTTAGCAAGATTTGTTTTGCTAACTAACCCTTTGTTTCGTCCATTGTAAAGTTTTTTTATTCGTGCTTTGTTCCTATCCCGCATGGGGCCATGGGGCCATAAAGGAAATGACATGTGGTTCCCAAAATCTGCCGCAGAAAGTTTTGTGTGGACATTATGCTCTGTCCACAAATTAAATATTTTCCTTTTCGCTTTTGATACTTTATTTCAAAGGGGTAATAAAAAGTACTTATATTAATACAATTACCTACTAATTATATTCATTATGTACAAGATAGCCAAACTTCTAGGGGTTACCTATCATCTAGCTTAGTTTTTATGGCACGCCTTTTTATTTACGTTTCTACCATGTGTGGTTGGCAGGTAGATAATGCCGTCGGCATTATGCCCACCTTTTGTTTGTTTTTATGTGTGCAATAAAGTTTAAATTAATAAATTATGCTCGTCAGTAAAATAACACTGTGCGGTTTGATACCAGTGACAGTTGAGCTACAACTAGATTGTTACTACAGTAACTGTATACAGTCTAGTTGTTCTTTATTTATTTCTTTATATTAGGTCCTTACATATGAAATTGGCGTTTTTCGTACTGGCCACTTTAATCACAAATTTCTCCTCTTTGGAAGCGGATCCATCGCAAACCACGTCCGAGTTAGCTGCAGGCTGCGGTGTTAGTGATAAAACTGTTTTAATTCACTTGAAGCAAATTGGGAAGATTAAAAAGCTTGAAAGGTGGGTACCTCACGAATTGACTGAAGCAAACCGGCAAACGCGCGTCGACTGCTGCGTTACATTACTAAACCGGCACAATAATGAAGGTATTTTAAACCGAATCATTACCTGTGATGAAAAATGGGTTCTTTACGATAATCGGAAGCGCTCAGCGCAATGGTTGGATCCTGGCCAGCCAGCCAAATCCTGCCCCAAGCGAAAATTAACCCCAAAAAAGTTACTTGTAAGCGTTTGGTGGACTAGTGCCGGTATTGTTCATTACAGTTTTCTCAAATCTGGCCAGACTATTACGGCTGATGTCTATTGTCAGCAATTGCAAACCATGATGGAAAAGCTAGCGGCTAAACAACCTAGGCTGGTCAATCGCTCCACGCCACTGCTGCTTCACGACAACGCTAGACCACACACTGCGCAACAGACGGCTACTAAATTAGAAGAGCTTCAATTGGAAAGTCTAAGACATCCTCCGTACTCCCCGGACCTTGCTCCAACAGATTACCATTTTTTTCGAAATTTGGATAACTTCTTGCAAGGGAAAAAATTCAACTCCGATGGGGCAGTCCAAATCGCCTTCAAAGATTTTATTGATTCCCGTCCGACTGGTTTTTTTAGTAAAGGGATCAATGAACTACCTATAAGATGGCAAAAGTGCATAGAAAATAATGGTTCATACTTTGATTAATTAAATATATTATATTAAAAAATATTCGACTTTTTGTTCCTCCCATACAAAACGCCAATTTCATATGTAAGGACCTAATATTTAGTGAAGGAAGATTTTTACACCTTTCTCAACACTAACTGCTCAATGAATTGATTATTTTGTGGTGTCTGGTGTGCCAACGGGGTTTATGTTTGGTAAATAAGTTTAGGTACTTTTTAGCTAAACAAAATAATTAATCGATGAGATAAGTAAGTACAAAAAAGGTAAAGTCTGATCTATATTCATCATTCATCTTTGAATGTTAAAAGTAAAATCGAAAGGTATTTGATTTCTTACTTCTCAAATAAAACACTAACAGGTCTAAGATCTCTATAAATTTACAATGTTTAGTATTGTCACATGTTCGCTAACACCGCCCCTGTCTAAAGTATTTTAGGAACAATTATACCTAATTATATACGTGCGACTGTTATCCCTAGAAGAGAAAAATAAAAAAAACTCAGCACATATTTTATGTAGGTATAGGTTAAATAAAACGTTTGAGTCAGGAGAAAAACAACAAAGTATAGTTGAAGCGCGAGAATATCCACAACAGCCGACCGTCCGGCCGGCAGCACACCTGCCGCATTCCGAGCGCAGGGCTTCGAGCACCCCAATCCGAGCCCTGAACTGAACCTGACCGCACGAACAAAAAATACATCGCTTGAGCTTTAATGCCCTTACTCTACGCGCTTATACGAATCGGTTCTATAGGTACTCATACGATTTTATTAGAATTGGAACACAGTGAATTTTTCATATTACTTAAAACTTTTTTATAAACAGGGTTTTTAAAGTAATTATGAAGACAAATCCAAGGAAGCAAAACTCGAAGGGGTTAAGTTAAGTTGTTTCGTCGGAGTTCCTATGGCTGTCTCCATCATAAGACTAGCTCGATGGTACGATGGTACATTCTCCATGGAAGGAAATCCATAGGAATTCTTACATTGTCACCAAACTTCCATAAGTAAGCCAAATAACTCAATTGGATATAACTGGTCTAAAAATTTCAGAAGTCCCACATATACTTGGTACTGCCAGAGGAAGTGGCATTGGTTCAAACTTAACAACTCAACGAATTAATAAGATTCGTAGTAAAACCCTCTCATAAAAAAAAATATTCGAAAATTAATGAAGAAAAATTATTATTGTTAGTTAAAATATTAAAAAAGGTAAAAAACGGTACGGAGGTTCAAACATCACACGAACGGACATTTCCTTGTCAACTTAGCTAAAGACGAAGGAAGGAAATCCTGTCACCTATTTTCGAATAAGCTTTTTCAAAACTTCAGTAATGGGGTTTTTCAGGGTTTTTCATTGCACCTATGTTATGGACAAAGATAATAAAACCACTTGGTTATGGACAGAGATTGGAGATTGATCGTGAGTTCAAGTCAGAGTCAATTGTCAAATAAGTAAGAGCATCGGATCGCTTCTATAGAGCTTCTATATCACAGAATCAATGATTCAAGTCTACTCGGACAGGTGACGCTTCCAATTTTAAAAATATTGCGAAGTAAAAACTTTAACGTGGCTAGTTTTCTTTTATTTGCTTGGCTTCACACAGGAGCAGTGTTTCCCTTAGCGGGGGTCCGGGGGAGCAAGGGGGGAGGCTTTGTTTGAGCGCACTGCGCACGCGCTGCCAAGGTGAGCCAACACCATACAGGCACATAAACCTCCTGTGTCTATGTGTCTCAAACTTTAGGCCGAAGGTGTAACGAAAGTTTACATATTATATAAGTTTACATATATTTATCTTTCTGTTTTTTTATTAATCAATTAATAATACAGCCTCGCTTCAGATGCCCTTCTGAAATTATGCGTTTTGCTAGGCCACTAACTATCATTTAAAAAGATTTTAAAGTACAGGCTTAAAGCATTTAAATATGCAACTTGTAGAAAGTGGTAGCTAATTTAATTACCGTGTGCTAATGTAGTGTCGCATAACGTTTCGATAACAGCACTTTTTTATGCGTCTACTCTGTGTTACCATAACCACTGCCTGGCTGGCAAAGACTTCTGACTGGTAATTCATATATAGAGTCGAGAGTTTGAGCATCACCGTCTCGTCTGCCCAAGCTCAAGTTGTTCAACACAACGCATAAGTTTGCGTTTCACGTTATATAACCGGAGGGGTTCGACGGCCGAGATGCAACCTTTAAGGTCGACCCACGACGGCTTACAGCTTACTTGCACTTGCAGCTTGTACAGAAAACAAAAGAACTAACACTCTCTTTCTTACATCTTATGTCGAATTAAGATTGCCTTCCCGACATGGCAATGGTGCGTATTATCTTATCACTCGTACACAGATATTTTCCTTTCCTGCGAATTCCGAAACAACGAGTTGTATACCTACAATAAAACATGGGGTGGAAGGAAACCCTAGGTCCTTGGGGTCCTAGGGCATATACAATAAATAAAGACCTCACAGCTACCTATAGAGTCCACAGGGGATCGGAATGGTGCCTTTCAATTAGTCAAGGAATTAGCATCGATAACTAACGTGGCAGGCAATGCTGGCCAGCACTCGAGGCATTCTACCTTCTGGTGATGGCTTAGATTTTTTTGAAAAATATATGCCTAAGTTTATGTGTATAAGATATATGTAATACTGGTTGTAATTGTTTTACTCTACCACTATCTATCTGTATATACTGTAGTTTTCTTTTTTAGGGTTTTGTTTTTAAATGCAACTAATAATTAAGAGATTCTAAAGCTTTTCCTCATCACATCAGCAACACCTAGCTCACAGCTGAACGTATCTAGGGCAAACCTATTAATTAATTAAAATAAATTAATTATAAAATTTTTAGCACATTTGTGTCAGTGCCAAGAATTAATTCCATAAAAACATTGTTTGAATCTAAAGAAAAAAACTGTGTAGGGAGTTTGGCTTAGTTTTTGTTAGGCGGGGTGTGCAAAAATGTGCACCTTTTTTTCAACTAAATCGCACTAATAGTGGTACGGTACAATTAGATTCACCAAACCAAAAATTCCTGGCATTCTGATAATGATCGACCTTGTATAAAACAATTTCCATCTATTGTTCGCCAAATAGAGAAGTTTTTGTGCTGCAAAATACGATTGTTCTTTAAGTATAATGGGTATGTAAAATTTTATGGGTGCCTCATTTAAGAAACAATGAGCCAAGCACACCCTGCCTTATGCTGGGGCTGCGGACGGAAATAAGCAGTTTTTGTTAGCCTGGGCCAGGACAAAACGACAAAGCTTGCTAATAACTTTCAAACTACCTACCCTACTTCCTTCCGGACCTTTTTCGGAAATATTTGAATGGCGGTCCTGTTTGTTCACACAAAAGAATTAACAATAACTATAGAACGCACGCATGTGCTATTTTATTACGTTGTTCGTAATAATTCAGCAGTGTAGTGTGTAACAACAGCGTAACGGAAGGAAGCGCAATTGAGCTGTAAAAGGGATCCGCGCCGCGCGTGAGCTATGAATAGAATTTCGCTATGCGTGTCTTCGACGCGATTTTGCAGCTGAGTGTACACCGGTCGGTTTTTAGGTTTGAGGGGAAGCGAAATGGAAACAAATTCGTGATCGTCAGTTTGATTTGGGGCTTAGCGGCAGGAGCGCGTCGGCGGGGTACGCGGGGCGCGGGGCGGTTTCCGGCGCGGGCGCGGCGCATCGTGGGAACCAGCGCACCCACCTACCAGCTCCTCAGATTAAAACGGCCGGTACTCATGGGCGTAGGGAGGTACGGGCAGGGGGGGGCCGCTGCCCCCCCCCTAGAGGATGCAGTCTTAATTTTAAATACGTAGATAGCCAAACCTATTAATAAACTAAACTTCATTGACAGGTAAATTTTATACAATCGTACTATGTTTGCATCTAAATTCAAACCCCCACCGAAATGTTGAGGCAAATTTAATGTGTAAAATTTTCTCGGATATGTACGTGTCACGCAGCACCTAAAATGGTTGGTTAAAAACTCAAGGCTCTTTTAAAAACTCTTTAAATTTTTTTTTTCATAAAATTCTCTACTGCAACAGCGCGCTGCGCGATGTTGGTTGCGGGCTAGAGCGCGCTCGCGCTCCGTGCCATTCGATTCTTATTGTGCATCTACATTATCTGTAGGCACATTTATTGGATAGATACCTATTTCCATGTTTTTCCGTAATTGAATATCTCCCTCCGTTTGCTGTTATTTCTTTAGTTATAGAATACTTTCAAAACTGTTCGCTAAAGACCGAAAAAGTCAGAAAAAATTTCGCGGCTTGCTCCGCTCGCCGTTGATTCTCTACTTTTGTAAGCTTTTTTACAGCCTTCCGAAAATGTCACAATTTCTCAACAATTTTCAGAGGCCGCAAACACAAAAAAATATCCGCGCTCATTCCACTCACTGTTATAATTTTTTTACGCTGCTACGGGACCATCCAATTTGTGTTTTGTACTTATATCTAAATATCTAATTTTTTTTGTCGTTTTACCAAGCTTTCTTCGCCAAACTTTAAAATTACCACCGCAAACGTTCTCCAATTTGCAACAGCGCGCTGCGCGTCATCGGTGGCGGGGTAGGGCGCGCTCGCGCTCCATGCCGTTTCATTCCTATTGTTTACCTACATTGTAGGTTAGTGAGCTAGGTGCACGCATCGCATTCATTTACGCCCGACTCCAGTGGGAGTCGGGCAGGAAGGCAGATCACGACATAACTTTTAATTTCGTGAATCTATAGATGGATAGATAACTATTTTAAAGTTTTCCGTAATTGAATATCTCCCTCTGTTTGCTGTTATGTCTTAAGTTATAGCATAATTTTCAAATATGTTTGCTAACGACCGAAAATGTAACAAAAAATTTCGCGGCTCGCTTCGCTCGCCGTTCGTTCTCTTCTTTTCTAGGCTTTTTAACAGCCTTCCGAAAATTTCACAATTTCTCAACCATTTTCAGAGGCCGCAAACACAACAAAATATGAGCGCTCATTCCGCTCACTGTTATATATTTTTATGCTACCACGTGACCATCCAAACACTCTCTGAGTCTTGATTATTTTTTACAGATCACCCAAAATGTCTAAAAAAAAATTGCGGCTCGCTCCACTCGCCGTTAATTCTATAGCCTTTTTGTCATGTTTACCAGCCTCTCCAAAATATGACAAAAATTTGGAGGCTCGCTTCGCTCGCCATTCATTCCGTAGTAAGAGTTTTTTTATCTTCTAAAACCAAATGGTTCTTAGCTTTCTTTTCTTGACTATGATTTTTTTAAATATTCGGGGCTAGCTGTCATATCTAGTGTCACACTATTGCGTACTTATTTAAAAAACATCGAAAAATCTCAAAAAATTCGCGGAAAGTGCTTAGAAGTAAACATGGCTGAGGAAATGATGATTGAAAATCCTTTAAACGGCTTAGGTATGCTCAGCGTACACCGAAGCATGGTACTTACAAATAAATAAGAACAAAATTGAATCAGAGCTGCTAAAATGGTTTTGTGGAGTACCTCGAAGACTACTATTTTGTAAAATAACGTGACGTATAGTTAAACTATTGTTGTTTTTTTTTATTCTAAACGTAGCCTACCTATCCTATTTCTCGTGCAGCATGTAAGTACTTAATAGGTATTCTTGGTTTTTTTTCGGCTGCCCCCCCCTAAACAGAATCCTGGCTACGCCCTTGCGGTACTTAATTAATTTGATAAAGCTGAGATCCGTACCTACTTTCTTGTTTTCAAGACAGGAAGATCCGGTAAATAAGTTATAGTACCTAGGTACTAGATTACTAATTACAAAAGTTAACAACGATAACGACATCCTCTAATAGTTTTAGGGTTTCGAGATCGGTTTCATGTTGGTCAAAACTGTTGGTCTTTCATCGATCTCTAATATCTCAGGAACTACCGCACCTCTTGACTTGAAACTTAAAATGATAACAAATTTGGCTATACAGACTTGAACAAAAATTTTGGATTCAAATTGTGATGTCGATATATTAAGCGACCATGTCAAATGTGGTATTAAATAAAAGTCATCGGTTTGGTTATCTTACAACAGATTTCTGTAGGTTTCAAAGGTCTTAAATATTTCATTTTGAAATATTTCATCATGAAACATTTTGAAAAAGGCCAACAAATTGACCATCCAAAACCTTCAGGACCCACATCATAACCTCGACCACTGTGTCAAGAGCGCATGAAGGATACACTAGTTAATTTAAGAAGGATAGATAGTTGGTAGGTACCTATTTGTATATAATTATCAACAAAAGTTCGAAACCCCCGGCGCGCGATCACACTCGCACTTGACGGATCTTGTTTATTAATTTAGAGAAAGCTATTTGCAGCCATTGCTCTATCACCGGTTAGTCATAGCATAAAATCAAAATTTCTTAAATACCTAGCTAGTTTGTAAACAAGTTTCCACCACAGATCATCAGAATTTATAAATGCGGTGGCTACCTGCTATTGTGTTCCGAGAGTCTGAAAGTAAGAGCAGAGCCACGTCATTTTTTATTCGCAGAAGTGGCTCACCCTTTGTTCTGTGTTTTTTTTTTTCATTTTGCCTCGGAGCGTCGCAAGATGGCATCCCTGCAGCCCACCTGTCCTGGCAGATGCCCCCATTGAAGGCACAAACTTAAAACTTTATCAATCGCACTTCACTCGGGCGATGAGCCCATTCATAGGAATTTTTCATTTAAAACTTCGGGCTTAGAGAACTATCTTGGGTAGGGCTTTGGAGCATAACATACATTTGAAATAGGGATATGTTGATGAATACGAAAAAAGTATAGCATGTTTTTTCTATACCTATTCTAAACCAATTAACCTCCCTATGTGTAACAGAATAGTAAAAGAAAATAACCTCGAATATATTTCATATTTAATGTTTCATATTGTATTAATATTTATGTTATCAGCTTTTTATTTTCCTCGCATTTAATGACTTTTATCATACAAAATCCGCTTTTAAATCTGTTTTATACTGTGTGACCAGCACATAAATGACTGTCTATGTCTAGGTATATGTTCATAATTGTTTGTGGGCTATGAAAAGTATTAGGAACTTATGGAGGACAACGCTGCTTATCATCAAATCCTATTCAAGCTGCCATTCATAATAACGCTTATCAATTTCTAAGTAGCTAGCGGTCCCATTCATTATTTTTAATATTGTTAATAATACGCTCAATAATGGCTCCATTCTTCGCTTTTATCTCGATCTCCAGTGATCGACAATGCACCATCTGCCTCTAGCTCAATGTGTCTTAACTCCCACGGAAAACGTCGAATCGTGGCTGACGTTTAAAGACACAGTAAAGGCTACATTGGCTAAGATTCGTTTTAAGCTATTTACATGTAGTTAGGGCTCAAGAAAATTGATAACGTGTTATTTATTAGTAATACCTACTACCTAAGTACCTTCGTAACCCTAAAGATACCTACTGACTGTGTCCTTTTTGAACTGCGGAGGAAAGTCTTCCTTCGACCTACACTTTTCAAAGTTATTTTGTGAGGCAGGTACCTAGTACCTATGTACATTGTACATACTTACAGCACATTATCCTTTGTCTTGTTTCGATTCACCTCAATTAAACCATCTTTGGGAAAAGCGACAAAAAGTTGCGTGGGCGCATGTAACCTTAAATCAACTACGAAACTACCCAATGCGATCCTAGATAAAATATACATGATCATTATGTTCACCTATGTTTTATTAAGCCAATCATTCTTAGAAAAAAATCATACTTACACTTACAATTGGAAAAATATGCGAAATTCCTAAACTGCCCCTTCTGTAGGTATTGGTAAAATACAATATGGGGACCAGTCAATTGTTGACAGAGCTTTTCCATGGGAGAAGACGTTATTAACATTAGCAGTCAATAGGGAAAGGGCTGCTTGTGAGATGAGGGAATTGATATCATTATGTTATCAGATGATAATTATCATGTCTAAGGAATGATATAAAACTCTGCAAATTGTCTTACTTGAATAAAATTTTATCAAGCACTTTCAAAACAGCTCGGCATTTGGTGTTTTTTTATGTCTGGCAATACCTACGGACGGACAGACGAAAGGCTTGAATGAGGAGAGTATTTTTGTAGTTGAACGGATTCTAACGGTTTTTGTATGGCTGTTGAACGTCTGTTTATGTCTTGCTTGATGATAACAAACTAGGTGCCTAGCTAGCTTATGAAAGTCGCGCACATAAAAATAGTCTCCCCTAAATTCATTCATCCTCACTCATTCACAATCACAAGGTTACCTACCCAAACGAAGTGGCATGGCGGCGACGACGGCGGCGGCGGGCGGCGCGTTAGAAATAGCATTTTATTTAAATGCTATTGCTACTCAACGTATAGTTACTTAATTATGTTCATTCATGGGGCCGTTACGGTTAGTTCGGTACTGACTCTCCCACGGTTGTTGAATGAGCGCAGGCGCATTCAAGAAGGGAAAGAAAGGGGCGTCACTTCCGGTGCAGGCGAAGTGCAGCGCAGAGCGTATGGCGTCACTTCCGGCCGTGTGCAGTCACCGGATACGTGTGTTCCGTTTCGAATCAATTATTATTTCCTTCGTATTGTTTCCTATTAGAAAATGATTAGTAGAGATTTTTATTTTTCAGGTCATTGCCCTATAGAATTAGGTCTTTTTTTTATTGTGTAAGTCACCAGAAGGCTGAGTGTAAATGCTGCCACGTTGGATGGCGATGCTAATTCTTTGACTGAAATAAAAAGCACCATTCCGATCAACTGCTTAGATTTTTTGAAAATATAAATAAGTGTCTAGTTGTAATTGTTTTATTCTGTCTTTTCTTTTCCTTTGTTTAATAGTCATTAAAAACTAAAATGCAATGTAGGTATCGTTGAGAGTACAAAATTGAAAGAAGATAGGAAATTTAAAATTTTAGAAATATTTATCGTGGACCTCTTGGGAAACATGAAACAATAGAATCATGAGCCTCTGGGAATAAGCCAATCATAGATCGCTTGCTAGTAGGTTCTTGGTATCTATTAGAAGTGCAGGAGTTTCGTAGAAAATAAAACTAAATCCTACATTTAAAGGATCTGAATTATCTAAGTAAGTGCGTAGGTAGATAGAAGTCTAGAGCCTGCGTCACTTGCTTGACGTCTTTCATTAGGTAGAACCCACACAAAAAATCTACAATAGCACAGAAATGGAACCCTAGATTTAGTAATACCTATATCGTATTTGTATTTGTATTTGTATTTGTATTTATTGAAAACACTTACAACTATTCTTACAGGATATAACCTAATACAATAGAGAAGTCCACAAGTCGTGTTACGTAGACAATGATGTTGATAAGACAAAAGGTAATATAAAAGATACTAAAATTTCTAAAATTAAATCACTGCGAAATAAAAATCTTGTAAAATTCACGAAATGATCCAAATCAAATTATAACACAATTTAGTAGTTAGCCTAGTTGTTACTTAGGTTGAGGTAGGTAGTTTGTTTGAAGCAGTTAGTAAATTTTTTTTAGTAAATACTAGTTCTTTTTTTAGTAAATACTATTTGAATACCTATTTGATTTTATTTGTCTTTGATAATAAAGGTTTAACAAAAAAGTATTTAGCAAAAAATAAGGTTAGCAATTTATATTCTGTCGTTTTATTTTGATGAAATTTCAAGTTTCTAAGAAAACCAAGAAGTGTAAAGCAAAACAACAGCGATTTAGCTACATGCACAAACCCTACATCCACCCAGTCACTGAATAATATGTAATGAAATGGCACCAAAGAAACTGCACTCGATTTGTTAATAAATAAGTACATTAAGTAGGTATACACTAGTCAAACTCTATGTAGAATTCTTGAAAGCAAACCACCCAACATTAGCTTAAAATTTGGAATTATATTGTAGTTTTCTACTTGTTTTATTTCTAGTTGTAGACGCACAAAGAATTCAAATTTCCAAAAATGTTGAACCTCTTGCCATATTTTTTTAAAATTCGTCAGTGAAAAATGTATGTAATAATAATATATATTTTTATCGTAACAATTATAAATTATTGACCGTTAAATTATAATACTATATTTAAAATAGCATTAAAAAGCAAATTCAAGTGTGTTCTTTCAATGCACAAAACTTAGTCAATTAAATAAAAAAGGTAGGTGCCGTCTTAGTTCTTATTTTGGTCAGTCAACCACAACAAAAAAAACTCACTCAATCTCAAAGTTGAACAATTGTTATCAATTTAGCGCGGAATGGAATGGAGTTTCGCCCACTATCCTTGATCGGTCCGATCCCTGACGTCAAGAGAACTTCATTAATTCAAAACTTGCTATACTGAGCTGAAAATGTCATTCTTAGTGCCCACGTTGCTTCTATCCTATTGATTGTCCTCTATTATTGTCCATTTGCGAACTATCTACTTACCTTAGGAAATTTCTTACGATTTTTTATAGGTAGTGTAATAAGTGAGATTCTGAGTACCTCCTACTAACCCACCTTATCCCAAGCTGAAATCGTACGATAGTGTCTCCACCACCGCTAACTAATCACAATCAGTACCTAATCGCTGTAGATATGATTGGTAGGATTTTTTCCATTCATTGTTCTATTCATTCATTCCATTATTTGATTTTGCTGTTGTTCTTTGGTTGTAGACTTTATTCGTCTTTTGGTATTATAATTTATTCGTATTTTGATTTTAGTTATGTTATTTTTTAAAGATAATTCTTTGGAAATAGTTAATCACGTACATAATTATTGATAATTATTAAAACCTGTGTAATCGTGTTTCTGCAAAAGCCGCTATAACATCTGCGTATCTTAAGAACTTCACCGTGTTTCAGTTAAACTTTACTTCCATATTTGAACATTCAGATATTTTCTTTTTAACTGCTTCTAAGATGTTGAATATACAGGGTGAAAGTGAATAACATTTTGTCCTACTCCTTGTCTGATCTTCGAATTAAATTAACAACAAAACTTAAATTTTAGAGTGTTGGGGCGATTAGGCCTGGTCTGAATTTACCTATTAGTAAGTACCTAGTCAAGTTTCTACTGGTACCTACACTAAGTCAAAAATATGCAATAGGTGAGTTGAGTAGTGAAAAGACGTATTGAGGTCTTTTGGTAATTAATAATACCTATTAAATACCACACCTTTTTGCAGAAAATATTGCTTTTATTTTAACACAAAATACGAAGTTTCAATGAGTGTAAGTAATAACAAGTCATATTTTATAAGGCGGAAACCCTATGGTTCGGCCACGAATGTCCGCGTAAAATACAAAAGAGTGAATAGTAAGTTGTGAATGAAACAGCGCGCGGCTAGAACGAATGGGAGCGGAAGCGCGCGGTTAGTCCACTTCCTGTTTCCTGCAGGGCCGAGAGCAGCCGAGCGCGCGCGACCGCTCCCGAACCCGAATCGCTTTATTTTCAAAAGGAGTTTCATTTTGGGATTGGGAATTAGAACCGTATAATGTATTTCAGGCTTAGTTTCACTGATCTCATGAAGAGGAAGGAAAATATTTAATAAGGGCCAAAGGAAAAAGTTTCGCATTGTTTGATCATAGAATTATTAACTGAATCCACTACTTTAAGCATGCATTTATATTGCGACCGTTACATAACTTTAACCCAAAGACAATAAAACCACTACGTTCCTTCTACTTTAACCATCCTTTATGGTACTCTGATGACAGCGACTTGAATTTTTCAGAAATTTTCAGTCCTAAGCCTAAAATGAGGTCCTAAAAAAACTTGGAAAATGTCAAAAGAGCTTCTGCGCTATCATCTGTCTTTTCTAATTATTATGAATGACCTTGAATGACACGCACATCTCAATGCCCAAATGCGAATAAATAAGTTTTTATTATAATAATAAGTGAACGGGAGAGCTGCCGAATCGCCCACGCAGCTCCGAGCCTACGCAATCGTGCGCAGATTATCTCATACTTACTTTAGTGATGTCCTATACCTAAGGAATACGGATATCGATCTAGAATCTATTTATTTCTGTAAATACTATTAGAAAAGGTAAAATTCGTATACTTAATAAAAATTAAAATACCACTACCAAATAAATACTGCATCTTGGATACACTTCCAACTGGTATTGATATGGATCAGTTGAGCCACCTGTAGTTTGTTTAGTCTATACTAATATTATAAAGAGGAAAGATTTGATTGTTTGTTTGTTTGTATGTATGTCTGTCTTTTTTTATTTGAATAGGCTCCGAAACTACTGGATCGATTTGAAAAACTCTTTAACCTTTAGAATCCTAAATTTTACGTGATGAACTAAGGCTATAGAATATTTAAAAAAAATTAGGGTTCCGTATGAAAAATTCAATTTTTGTTAAAAACCCGTGCGTAGCCGTGGCGAACCGCTAGTTTAGTCATATAATTTAAATTTTCTTTGTTAATAAAATGTATATTCTATAATTTAATACTAGGTAGTATTTATTATGATTATGAATATTCAGCATACAAGCGATATTTGTGATTTCTGTGCCATTGGTACCTACATATTAATAATTTTATTTAATAGGTACCTTATAAGTAGTAGTAGTCTACCTAGGTAAATACTTTACTGTAGTAGACATACCGAGTAATATCGACCGTAGTAAATAGTTTCTAAGTTATTTGTGCGTGTAAAGTACTTTCCGTATATCTATAGTCAATATAACCCATCGTCCGGATATGGAAGCGTCCGTATCCGTAAACGCGTTGTCTCACTAGTTCCACGCGAGTCAGTCGCCCACGCCTCCCCTTCTCGTCCCATCCTCTGTTTTGTTTCTTCTCCATCGGTCCACAGAATATGGAATAGGTATCTACAAACTGACTAGCTATTGCCTGAGGCTTAGCACGGGAAAAAAATAAAATCTGATACCACAGATAAGACAATGGTTTAATCTAAAGACAATGGTTTGCTAAAGGTTAGGTTTCTGCCTGTTTGTATTTAGAGTACAATATTTTTAAAGAACTAAAAGTTTGGTGATTTTTCTTAATATGTACCTATAGATACCTACATGTTTAAATGTATCTATAGGTACATGTGATCTATGAATTCTCCCGCCCGCCTGAAAGTTCGGATCTTAATCCTTCTTTCACAATGCCAGATCTTGAATGTAAAATTTCATCCCGATCTCCCGATCTCATTAATTTTTGGCGTTATATCGTGGCAACGTTTTCAGTAGGCCGTATTTTAGGTAGTATTTTATGGTAACGTGGTTGTTACATTAGTTAGGTAGGTACCTTGACAGTGGGGCTCAGTTCTGAGTTGGAAATATCATTTGGAAATTTACTTCGATGAGTAGGTACATAACATCAATTAAGTTTTTCTGTGCTAATAGTTTCGTTATTGTCTGAGTTGTAAAATTGGAACAAATATGTTAATATCCAATATCAATACCTACCTAGGATCTTAGAGTAATAAGACGTATTCTAAGCCTAGGATAATCTAATAAGTATAGACAGTAAGAATACGCAGTTGACAAAGTTTATGGCGTTATTAAACAATAGAATTTATAATACGTACCTAATTCTTACCTAATTCTAATTAAATATCTGTCACAGAATAAAAGACCTAATAATATAGATATTATTGTCTATTATTATTAAGATTAATACGTACTACATAGATAGATACATGAAAGTATGAATAAGTATACGTCTATGGATAGATACTTGAACTTTTTGTGTTTTGAGGTGGGTTGAGCACGCTCAGATAGCATTGCTATACTAAAAAAACTTAGAGAACTTGTAATAGTGTTGTACGCGGTCGGTTAATTATATTCGGCCAAAATTCGTTAAAACCGAAAAATAGGATACCTAGTTATAATATTTAATATTATGCATATAGTAAGTATAACATAGGTACAGTTTGTTTCATTGAAGTGACGCAGTTGAGGCCGTGCCAACGGAGGGGGAGTGGGGGTGCGCTCGTAAACCAACTTTGCATGAATGAACTTCTGAAACTTCCGCTATTTTTGGAACAGTTTATGTTGTAGGCGCATTAGGTAGGTAGGTATCGTGTAGATTAGTTCGGTATGTACTTAGTACCTACTAGGGTTTGTTCCCGGGAATTCTCGTCCCGGGAATTCCCGGGAAATCGGTCGGTCTCGTACCCGGGAAATTCAGCTCGAGAAAAGTCGAGACATCGAGAAGTTTAAATAAACATTTTTACGCTTAGCTTTCTTTGTAAATGCGAGGCGGCAGCGGAACCTTCGACAGGAAATAATTCAGAAGTTGTCGAAGCAGGCGTAAGCGAATCAGAAACTGAACAAGACAGCTTTGCAGCTCAATTAGAGAGTGCAATAAAAGGTGTTTCGAGAAATGGTGAATCAACTAATGCTGTGGTGCTTTCCAAATCAATTATAAAAAAAGAGTTTTTGCTATTTGAAAAAACAGGCAAGAGGACCCCTAATCTGGAAACACTATTCAAAGCATTAATTTCAGTCAAGCCGACTTCAACAGAAAATGAAAGGGTATTTTCCATATCGGGAAATGTGGTCAGTAAGATTAGGAGCCGGCTGTCTGATAAATCTATTAATGCTTTGGTTTATCTTAAGGCATATTTCATAAGAATTAATAAGCAGGCTTAAAGACAGTTATATTTTTCGTATTAATAGTAGATAGATATCTCTTATTTAATTACATTAAAACTGCCAAAAATTGTGATACCATACCACCCACATAGTGAGATTAGTGAGTGATCTTTAGTTATGATGAGAAAAATTATGATTGTTTTTAGTTAAGATGTTTGTTTTAAGCTGATTGTTAACAGAGATTTTGTTTTTTATTAAATATTAGTGAGATTAGTTCATTTGGGGAGGCCTATGTCCAGCAGTGGACTATATAGGCTGGTGATGGTGAGATTAGTTATAATAAGAAGAAGTATGATTGTTTTTAGTTAAGATGTTTGTTTTAAGCTGATTGTTAACAGAGATTTTGTTTTTATTACAGATTAGTGAGATGAGATTAGTTATGATAAGGAGAAGAAGTATGATTGTTTTTAGTTAGCAATTTTGTTTTGAGCTGATTTTTTATTGAGAACTTGTTTTTTTTGTTAAAAATTATGTTGATTTTTTTCATGTAAAATAAACACAGTTAAATTAAAGACTCTTTTTATTAATTAAACAAAAATTTAGACGTATTTTATTTTTTCTCGACAACCCGAGAAGACCCGAGAAATCAGGCTCGAGAAGTCTCGACACCCGAGAACTAAAAAACCTCGAGAAATCGGAAACCCTAGTACCTACCTACCTAACATAAATCAGATGAGTCTGATTTTTAATCAATAATCAATAAAGATCATTGTGTAAAAAAAGTTATTCAATAAAACTGCAGTGTGAACCTAACTACCAGCCTTCTTCTTCAAAAACATGAAACAAACGTGTTGAAAGCAATAACGTGTTAGTTAGGTATAGGTAAGTAATTATTGTTATTTCTTACTAGCAACCAAAAAGGGGACATAATTTTTAACGTAATTCGTTGGTACATAGTTGGCTGGTAACAAATTCCGTGGTAATCGGATGTGGTCGGGTGGAGCGGCAGAGCGAGCGGACGCACGTCCGGGCATCGTCGTCCGTCCGCCGGACACCGCGGCCGGCCGACGCGGACGCAGATACCCGCATCCGGCTGTCAACAATGGGCCCTGACTACGACACGCTGTGGCGTAACGTCAGCCCAGTGACACTGACAATATAACATGTCACATGATGACGTATAAAAAGGTTTGATCTAAAATATTTATAAATAACGCCAGACAATCTACACGTTAAGATATTAGTGTTCTGTGATCTACACAGCATCATCTAGCCCCAAGCTAAGCAGAGCTTGTGTTATGGGTACTTGATGACTGATATAGAGGTACATAAAATATCGATATTTTTTACTATAGGTACATAGAAAACGGCCAGGATACTCTGAATAAATATCTCCAGATCGTACAAATATTTGTCCCAAGGCGGGAATCGAACCAATATTAGAAGACCTTTGCCTGGGAGTAAGGTAAGTACAATAAAAAATATAGTTAGACTGAGAAACATCGTTAAATGAAGCCAAATAATAATAAACATTGGTTAAACACTCGTGATGACTTTAAAATTACAAGCTAACGTAAGTAATAAAATAAACCTAAGTAATAGTTTTAGATAGAAATATCCAAGTATCTTATGTTGATTGTGAAATTGAGAGAACGGTACATAGGTATTAAGTTAGGAATTCAATATTAAATGATTAAATTCCTAACTTAATACTCATCTATCAGTTTCGGTCATTTCATTACTTATTAGAACAGCGATTGCTAGTTAAACAATTACGATTCAGGTAGGTAATCTAATCGACGCATTTTGTATTGAATCTTTCAGTGAATCATCGCAAACGTATACTTTTATTATGTGTCATGTCATGTCTGAAACGAGGGCGTGGTTATGTTCTTAGTTTACTTGCAGATTTATTATTATAAAAGATTGCGGTATTTTTAATTTTTATTAGAAATAAGGAGAGAAAATATTAGTTTCTTCTCTCAATACTTTTGTCTATCTATAAATGTTATAGAATCCTCTTTTAAGTGTAAAACAATAATTATAATTAATTTTATAGGATCTTTTAATGATAAAGTCATCTTTCAAACAAACTTCATAGCATAACTTCTGCTTGTTTGAAATCTGGTTTTGGTAATGGGTTTTTCACCTACACACGTTTTAGCAAAAAAAAAACATTAAATTGATCATAAATGTAAAAAATAGGATGCAGTGTTGGCTCCCACGAGTCCACCCATACAAAAACTAGTTCGCACCAAGTCATTTCCATTGAAAGAACGCTAGTCGGCATTCCCGTCGTGGGTTGATTTGATTGGGCTGGTTTTCAGCTTTAGCTGATAGTTTCAATATAACTTTATCTACGGTCGATTGCAATAAAAGCTTTACCTTGTGCGTATACTTTCTATAATTAATAAAAAAACACCAGAAAAAATTTGTTCAATACTTGCCTGACAGAACTTTACTTGGAATTTGGTAAGATCTACCATGGTTAAAGAAGGGGTGAGAAAGGAATTCCCTCAGATTCCTGGTCATACTTCTTAATCTTTATTTGCCTATTAATTAATGTATTTTTGGTACATCTGTGAAAAGGTTTCTGTGAAGTGATTTAAACCATCATAGATATTATGTAGGTACTTTACTTGCGTAACGTGGGTACGTTGGTAGGCGGCACGTAAGTCATTCAAGTCCGCTTAGTTCAGACGTCTGATACCTACCTACTATTAAGTTGTCGCGACACATTGAGGGCGTTTTTTATCTGCCGCGCTGGTACTGGACGCATGACCCGCTGACCGCGGCTTGCAACGTCGCCAATTTGTACGAGATATCACCCCACTCTCGTTCAAGATAAACTGTTCAACCCACGCTGCTACACCAGACTCGGTTTTGACGCTTGAAAATTCGTTGTTGAGCTGTGTATTACGAATAAACTTAATACATTTACTTACAAGCGTCTGCCCCGGTTTCGCACGAGTATATAACAGAAATTTAATTTTTCATGCGGATCCCTAACTAGTACATAGGTGAAGATAAAGAATATTTTCAACATATAGGTACATGTTCATCAGGGAAAATTTAGGATTCTAATAATGAGATAATTTTTCAAATCCGTCCAGTCCAGTAGTTTCGAAGCCTTTTCAATTCAAACAAATTAATAATAAAATCTTTCCTGTTCATAATAATTTGTATACCTACCTAGATAAGGAGGCACTTACCGCGTTGAAAAGAGAGTTTGCGGGCTAATCCAATTTTCCTGTATGTTAGATTGTAAAAGTTCATCTGGTTTCCTTCAGAACTAACCTTAGATTAGGAAAGGACAGGATGAAATGTTTCAACCTATATAAATGGCCTAGCTCTCTGAAACTAAGTCTTATCAGTCGATTTTAATTTTAAAAACTGTTTTACTGAAGTAATAATTTTTCTATTAAGTCGATAATTATTATGACAGTTTTTGTACAATATTATTATTTGTCTTGATTTATGCGCACACTGCGACCGATAAATTAGAGAGCTTTAGACCTTGTCATTGTATTTTAAATTCTTTATGTGTTATCTTTAGTTGATAGCCTTTTTAAATAAATAAAAAGTCACTAGGCACAAGAATACCTACTGTTAAGTAAAATAGTAGTGTCATGATAGGCTAGCGACCGACAGAGCGGTCATCATTATTTCCGATTACCCAATAGCTGTTATCTCCTGGTGGCAGAGTGGTGTTTGAAGCGTCCGCCACTTCCTGTGCAAAGCGATGACCTTATTTTATCGCTTCACTGTGCTCTGCCTGCATAGCATTATGCGATTCAATAATAATTCCAAGCACTTAGGTGCGCACTTTTGATACTGTGATTCATTATTTGGCATTATTGTGTTTTGTATTTTAATTCTTTGAATAACTACGCATGAACTAAGACCACTGGTATAGCTACCTACCTACTTAGGTAACCTGCTGGTCTATTCAGATATGTGGAAGGTACCTATGCGTGAAGCTCTCCAATTTATAAGTACCTACACAATGTAGGTACATAGGTAGGTATATTATTATTATACTCTGGTTCATTTTCTTTTATTCATTATGATAATCGTCTCGTGTTGGCGCAAGATTCCATTGTTTGTAATTTAGTTTGTCTCTGCTTTATTATGATCAAAACTAACGGTTATTCACCGCATATAACAAATATAATTATTATTATTTAATATAATTTTCTATGAACCTATTGGGAGCATTTGGGAATAATGATGATTTTTAGCCCAATATATCTTTCTTATTAAATGGGTACTCCAAAAATATCAGTGAATCGAAATTATAAATTAATTAATAATTCATAGTTACCTACACTTTGCGGAAAATTACTTTTCCGCTAGCTTTTTCCTTGCAGAAAAAATTATAACCAAAAAATAATCGCATCAAACGCGTGAACATAAAACAAAATACAGCCAATGAGCGGCATGAATGATGCGTTGACGAATACATCTGAATGTGAAATGAACGTCTGAATCTGAATGAACTGTTTGTATAAAGTTACGAAATGCTAGCTAGTATATGATGCTCAACTTACGTCTTAATCTACAAACCAATACATTTTACCAGCTGCGCTGGTTTTAGAACAGATAGAAGCACGGCAACTGCTCTTCTAGAAGTGAATAAAAACATAATACGCGCACAAGACCAATGACGATGTAGGTAGTTACAAGGGCGTCGCCAGGGGGGGCAGCTGCCCCCCCCTAGAGATCAAAAATATGTACCTAGCCAACTGCAAAACAACGAAAGTCCTGCTATTGTCTTGCTTTGGCGATAAATCCCGCATAAAATCACTATCACGGGGAATAAGTAGTGACAGTTAGTGCAATATTATAACTTGTTATGTTTTTTGTTTGGTCATCATCATCACCAGCCTATAATAGTCCACTGCTGGACATAGGCCTCCCCTAATGAGCGCCATAGATGGCATCATTATGTGGGGGTTATTGCCCATAATCCCCACGCTGGGCATGCGGGTTGGGCATCGCAGTTCGGTGTAGTTGTTCTGCAGAAGGCGCTGCTGCCCGCCCCCCGGTGTGTTTCCCTAGTCGCCTCTTACGACACCCACGGGAAGAGTTGGGGTGGTGAAATTCTATGCCGGCACCACACGGCAGTTTGTTCGGTCATTTGTAACCAAATATTATAATAAGTACGTGCTGTGTATAGCTTGTGAAGCTTTTCACATGGAAATTAAAAGCTTTCTTATTTACAATCGCCATACAGGCAAACAGGCCCGTAGCGATAGGGGGTTTTGGGGGTACAAGCCGCCCCCCGAAACGTTGTGTCACCGTTTATAATATATAAATAAAACTTTAATAATATGTTAAATTTTCTCGGATACGTTTCACACGTGGGAGCACTTGAAGTGGTTATTCTGTCTTAAAATCCAATGTTTTTTCGTCAAAATTCATCTCTTCGCTTAGCGCTTCCTAGATGTGCATCGCGCCTGCGATGCAATTTCCTTAATCAATGGTTGGATTAAGAATCTATTTTCTTGTTTTGTCGTTATTGAATTGCTACCTCCATTTGCTATATTATTCCTTTAGATATTATATACACATACATACTACTGTAAACTTTTTGCATACATCCGAAAATTTAAAAAAAAAATTCGCGGCTCGCTCCCCTCGCCGTGTATTCTATGTAGTCTTCAGCTTAGACTATTTTCAGCAGCCGCATACAAAATATCGGTGCTCATTTCACACTTTTTATACTACTTTGTGGGCCGAAAAAGTTACAAAAGTTGTCGTGCTGGCTCATTCTTCCAGCGTCGTTGAAGTAGCTCATATCGAGCTCTACCAGCCCCCCCCCCCCCCCCCCCCGGTTAGTACACCTATGTCGTACATGTCTGGCTACGTCTTGCCCCCCCCCCCCTAGGCCGTGGGCTGGCGACGCCCTTGGGTAGTTACAGTACTGATTTTTATGATGGTTAAAATGTAAGTACCTAGTTTTTTACGGTTGGAACCGTGAAATGGTTTGACAGTTATCTATGCAATTATAGTAAATAGGTATGTAGAATTTCGTGATTGTACCGGAAAATATAATAGTATCCGCTACAACTCCAGTTACTAGACGTGTGCCGCAAGGATCCATTGACAACAGGGCCTACATTCTTTAGTTTAAAATTTGAGACTGCACGTACCTAGATTCTGACCTTGACCTACCTTTTGAGAAACAAATTGCGGAAAGTTTGCGCAATTAATTTTGTAAGCAAAGGTTTTTGTAATTTACCTTACCCAAGTTAAGTGTGAAATAAATTAGATAATTTCATATCAAATTAGGTAACTATGTAGGCATTAGATAAATTATTGACTGATGAGGGAAACAGTTGTATCATTGTACCAAACCACTTCACATGCCATTTTGTCTGAGTACATACATGCCACGATTCATCTTAAGTCACTGCATGCCACGATTCATCACAAACAGGTCACATGTCAAGGAACGTAACCGATAAATGGAGAGCGAGATTTGACTGTGAAATAGCGAGAATCGATTTGATATACCTAGATAGGTACTATTGTCTTGTTTGCCTTACTAAAATATTTAACCCGTGTTTAATATACTTACTGTGAGCAGTGTGAGCAGCAATCAAATGACAATGTATAAACATTGCAGAACTTGGTAAGTAAGAAACCAAATTCGGCAATATTTCGGCTATCATGGCCATCTCTATTAAAAATAGTTTTTCCGCATTCTTCTGGTTTAATGTCAAAGTCATTGTCATTCGAGGCCAAGGAACTTATACCCAATCTGGAATGTGTACAAGCTGCCGATACGCGGTCCGAGCGAGATAGCTTCGCGAGAGCCCTCTGTCCCTTTCAGGATCAGGAACACCAATCACAACCAATTCACAACAAATGAATATGGCTGACGGGCTGCCAGTCTAACTTATATTATATTCTACATATAATCTTTTCTTTTTTTTATTGACATTTGAATATAATGTCCGAATTATTGCTAAAAAAATGTTATCATTCTAACAGATACTTGGAAAATATTAGAAAATATAACGAACGAAAATTAATGCTTTTTAGTAAGACATGTCAAGTTTATTTGTTCTTACCACTTCTATCTACTAAATTCGGGAATAATCCGCCTGGCAACACTTTAGAAAGGGACACAGGGCTCTCGAAGCGCTTTCTCCCTCGGACCGGATTTCTCTCTGACCAAGTGATTGTCTGTAATAGACTTTAAGGTCATACACATAAGGTTTATTTTATATTGGTGTCAAATTGACAATGCACATTCCAGGTTGGGTATAAGTTCCTTGGTCTAACCTAAATTATATTCTACTAAACTACTTTAGAAAGGGACACAGGGCACTAAGATCCTCTTTCTCCCTCGGACCGGATTTCGCTCTGACCTAGTGATTCTCTATAATAGACTTAGGGTCATACACATAAGGTTTATTTTATATTGGTGTCAAATTGACAACGCACATTCCAGATTGGGTATAAGTTCCTTGTTCGAGGCAAATAAACAAACTTGTCAATTCGAAAATTTCAAATTTGGCTGGCAGCAGCTCCAACAACACTACATTCCATCCACTCCTTTCCCTTTCTTATTTATAATGGAACCTGATGCTTGAGAAGTTTAAATTTTGGTAAAGGTGCTGAACTAGATAACGTCTTTCGTAAAGTGCTCTGACCAGTCACCCCACTAATTACTCTAATAAACATAAAGCTCTCGATAAGGCTCTCGATCGTGCCGTGCATCCGAAGCTGGTGAGCGCGTAGATCATACATGGTGAGTCTATTCCTCAAATCAAGCTCCAACAAAGTAAAGGCATTTGAATTGATTCATCTCTCGCTCTCCGTAAAGAAAGCATTGGAAAAGATCTGCCTATACGGTCTCTCTTATAGTCTACATCTGTACCATAGTAATGTTATCATAATCAGAAGATGTATATACCTATACCTATAACAGAAATGTTGGCAGTTTTTTCTTATCAAATGGAGAGATTTGAACAGCTGACTTCATGAGGACAATGTTAGCTGCAAAAGAAAATTTTCTTAATCAAGTGTTGATTTGAAAAGCTTCCAATCATTGCTAATTGGCCAAGGCATCATCATAAGCCTAGGTATATAAGTTGACTCATGAACATAGGCCTCGCCTAATATTTATGAAAGAAGTTTATTTCATACTAAATTGTCTGATTATATTCTGGTGAACATCTGCCTAAATTAACTACTTGCTTACCTCTAGCACTCAATCCATTAATTATTTATACCAAACTACTGACATAAATTGGTGCTTGTTTAATTTCTCTACTTCAGGAAGAATGTTTATCATGAAACCTAGTTTTGTCACTTACCTATCTAGTGAAACTCAAGACAATATTTACAAACATGGCCCCCATACACCTAAAAATCTTGTGTTGTAAATTATTAGACAGAAAATGTACTACCTACCTACTTATTGATTTTTATCCTGTACTACTTACCTAGTGCCTACAATTATATTTGAAACTGGATGCCTAAGCATATTGGATTTTGTGAATTGTTTTGAAAATGCCCCTTGGATAGATAGGTGACAATACCATCAATATTATAAAACTGGCTATGAACAAATGCATGGCAATCACGAACGAAGTTGCGGGTACAGCTAGTAGCATTATATGTATATAAAAATTGTCCAGCCATTTTCATTTGACAGTATCTTTTACAGCTGCAATTAATAAATAATAACTGGCTGTTGATGTTCTCAAAATCATTTCAAATACTTTCTTCAAAAAGACACTTGGGTGATTCCATTTTAGTAGTTTTTTGACAGAAGATTTCATACCTTAAACAAAGTTTGCAGACCAACCTGCTAATTTCTGAGATTCTTACAGAAAAAAACCAAGACCTAAATAATGACTTGGGTGCCGTGAGAAGGTTCCTATTTGTTAAATACCTACCTTGTTCCCAGATGAGGCTTGTGGGGTTTGTGTGGCTTGTGGGTTTCCTCACGATATGCTTGTAAAGAAATAGTAATCTAGAGACAAATCAATAATCAAGTAAAAATAAAAACGTTTTAAGTAAGCATTTCTGAATGTTTAATTTTATCTATCAGTTTGTCTTAAAATAAACATTTAGTAAGTAAACATTGATAGAAAATGTATCACAGAAGCTACATTACCTAGGTACCTAACTACCTAGCTTTGTAGCTAGGATCAGGTTATTAAGATCAAGTAAAAATACCATAATGTAGTATGTAAACATTCGTATTTATAATATAATGTCGTCGTTTTATTTACAAATAAATACAAATTCAGTTAATAAATAAATGGTAAATTATCTACATCTTAATAAGTATGCTTTATATCTCATTTCTTAATCTTCTCTGGATTTGTTTAATCCAAAATACTAACGTTAACATTAACGTTTTTATGACACGTTACGGTCTCAAGAAAATTTGAGACTCGGACGTTCGGGCGACACGTTCATGTACATTCACACTATACAACTATATTTACAAGGTACTCGTAGACGATTCACTCAAAGTCGCAGGGCTCTCGTCCG